>JAJHSJ010000013.1:42891822-43491822 GCA_021015155.1 Magnolia officinalis
ACCCCGTGCGATTTCTCCGCCAGTTTGGCTTTTGGCAGGATATTCCAGAGTTTGCCTTCTTTGGATTTGGGCATGCCCCTCTTCCCTCTGACTTGATTGCCTTGTATAGACGGATCTGGATCTCCTGGCAGGGCTCCTTGGATGCGGTAGCTCTGGATCTCGAGTCTTGGGCACCTCCGTTAGCTACAGTGTCATATCAGCGGTGGGTTGCGGAGCAATCTCTTTATCGACAGGTTCCAGGCTGGCACTTGGCGGACGAGATCGCTGATCATGATATGGTAGGTGATACCGCTTCGTCCTCTTCATGCGTGGTTGATTCGTTTGAGGCTTTTGAGGAGCGACCCTTCATTGACCCTTCCTTCTTGCTGGCCACTCATGGTCACTTGATTAGCGAGATTGCTGTCCTTCGTCATGCATGTGAGGACATGGCCCGTCGGCTGACAGTGGGTCGACGGTATGATGAGAGCATGCTTGCGGCACACCGCTTAGATAGAGATGAGGCTTTTTACCTGCGTATGGAAGTAGAGAGGCTTAGGCAGAGATTATCACTATATGAGAGATAGGAGCTTACCTGTGATCTTCTAATGTTGATTAACCGTACGTACATGAAACCATTGTTTTTGTATTTTGGGCTTCTGTGGGAAAACAATGTAATTGTATGAAAACTTTTTGAAGAAATGGAAGAAGATTTTGGTTGTGCCAAATGTGCCATTTTTTTTTTTTTTTCTGAGTTTGGATTTTACTTTAGATGATTGGGATCAGAATTTTAGGCTCAGCCTACATTGTGTGCAGTAATCTGGGTTGTATCCTTAGGGTCTTGGTTTCCGGAGAGGGCGTCGGAGATTACATTCCGTGAATTTGAGCCGAGTTCGATAGAGTATTGATCCGAAGCTGATCTTTCCTTTGTACCTTGCTGCGATGCTTGCTGTCTTGGCTTCTTTTGTACCTGCACTTTTATTATATTTTTATTTTTATTTTTATTTTTATTTTATTTTTATTTTTTTGCCATTTTTGCTCGTAGCGCCCTTTCAGGTTTTCACTATGTCCAGCTCTTCCCGTCATTTTTGCCCGTAGCGTCCTTTCAGATTTTCACTACGTCCCGGATTTTTGATCTTGCCTGCCCTTGGCAGCTGTGTTGTTTTTACCCTTGGCGCCCTTTCAGGTTTTCACCAAGTCCGCCGCATGCCTGCGGTTTTAACTCGAGTCGCCCTTTCGGGTTTTCAACTCGCCCATTCTGCTTAGGCATGTCTGTTCTCTCCCTTTTTTTTTTGTTTTCTCTTTTTTTTTTTGGACTGCAGGGAATGATGGAGACACTTCCTTCATAGCCGGCCAGCTGGTTACCTTCCTGTCCTTGTCTTTGAGCACAATCATGAGCTGCTTGGGTTATTTGGGAATGATGGGATGAACTTCTTCTCTCTCCTTCTTTTTTTTGTTTTTTTTTTCTTCTACTTTTTGTTTTCTTTCTTTCTTCTCCCCCCTTCTTTTTTTTTTTTTGCTTTGCTCTCTTTCTGTTTTTTTTTTTAATTCTCTTCTTTTTGTGAGGGAAATGGAAGGTGTGTCCTGATGGGAGGGGTGATGGATTTTTACATTTTCTTTTGGTTTTTGGTGGGAAATGTGATGGATACAGCTTTGCGATTATACCCATTGACAAGGTTAGGTAGGTTACCCGTGATAGATTTTCACATTATCGGCGTTGATGGGCTCGGGAAGGTTTTCTCCCTTCAGATTAGTGAGCCGGAGAGCGCCCCCTAGGAGTACTTCTCGAATGATCAGTGGTCCTTCCCATGAGGGCTTGAACTTTCCTCTGGGATCCGATAAATGCAGTGGCAAGATACGCTTCATGACCATGTCACCGATTTTGAAGCTTCTCTTTCGGACCCTCTTGTTGTAGGCTCGGGCGATCCTTCTTTGGTAGCACTGGGAGTGGCTTAGCGCCCGCATGCGCTTTTCATCTGCCAGATGCAGCTGATCGTACCTTGCTTATTGCCACTCGCCTTCCTCGACTTCACTTTCTAGCAGTACCCGGAGTGAGGGGATTTCAATTTCGACTGGTAGTACTGCTTCCATTCCGTAAACGAGCTCAAATGGATTTGCGCTTGTAGCAGACCGTATAGACGTGCGATAAGCCCAGAGTGCATAAGGAAGCATTTCTGACCAGTCACGATATGTCTTCACCATCTTTTCGAGTATGCGGATGATAGTCTTGTTTGCGGCTTCCACTCCACCATTCATTTGAGGACGGTAGGGGCTTGACCGATGGCGTTGAATTTTAAACTTGTCGAGGAAATCGTCCATCCTTTTGTTGACGAACGGAGTTCCGTTATCAGTGATAATGGCCTGAGGGATCCCATATCGGCTAATGATGTTGTTCTTTATGAATTTGACCACATGAGATGCTGCGACGGTGGTATAGGATGCTGCTTCTATCCATTTAGTGAAGTAGTCTACTGCCACCAGGATATATTCATGCCCATTTGAAGCTTTAGGAATGATCTTACCTATGATGTCGAGTCCCCATACAGAGAAGGGCCATAGTGCCGTCAAGTTGTAGAGTTCGGAGGTAGGCGCATGGATCTGGTTTGCGTGCTCCTGACACTTGAAGCATCTCCTGACGTGCTTGCAGCAATCTGTCTCCATTGTAAGCCAGTAGTAGTCGAGTCGTAGGATCTTCTTTGTCATCATGTGTCCATTCATATGCGGGCCGCATAGTCCTTCATGAATTTCTGACATAATCTGGGCTGCCTCTGTCTCATCCACACAGCGGAGAAGGACTTGGTTGAAGGATCGCTTGTATAGGATACCCCCAGTGATCACGAACTGAGATGCTAATCTTTGTATTGTGCGTCAATCAGTCAGAGCTGCTCCTTCCGGGTACTTCTGATGTTCGAGGTACTTTTTGATGTCTGTGTACCATGGCTGATCATTTGGGGCAGGCTCAGCTTCTTCAATTTGTAGGCAGAATGCAGGTTCCTCTTGGAGTTCGACAGTGAGTTCCCATTCAGTAACTCCTTTTGGGATTTCCAGCATTGAAGCGAGGGTAGCTAGAGCATCCGCAAACTGATTCTTGACCGGAGGCATGTAAGAGAATGTGATCTCCCGAACTCCTCGATCAAATTTTTCAGATAGACATGATAAGGAATCAGTTTCTCATCCTTGGTCTTCCAATCGCCATTTATCTGATTGATGATGAGTTGTGAATCTCCGAAGACTCGTAACTTCTTTACGTTGAGAATGATGGCTTCTCTTAGACCGGCGATGCATGCCTCATATTCGGCTACATTGTTGGTGCACTGGAATGCTAGTCTTCTGGATATAGGAACTGGGACGTCTTCGGGGGAGTAGAGTATGGCGCCTACCCTCCCCTTCGAGTTTGCAGCTCCGTCGAAGAAGAGTGTCCACTCTTCTGCCTTTCTTTCCTCTTCTCCCTCAATCTGGAGGATGTCTTCGTCAGGGAAGAAGGTCTTCAGGGGTTGGTAGTTAGGCAAGGAGTGTGCTGCTAAGTGATCGGCCAGTGCTTGCCCCTTGATTGCCTTCTGGGTGACATATGTGATGTCAAACTCAGAAAGCAGTAACTGCCATTTTGCGATTCTGCCGTCAGTGCCGGTTTTTCGAACAAGTACTTCAACGGGTCCATGCGAGCGAGCAGAAGTATCGGGTGAGCGATCATGTACTGCCTTAGCCGTTGTGTTGCCCAGACTAGGGCGAGGCATGTCTTTTCTAAGCTGGAATATTTGGCTTCGTAGCTTGTAAACCGTCGGCTTAGATAGTAGATCGCTTGCTCCTTTCTTCCCGTATCGTCGTGTTGGCCGAGGACGCATCCGATTGCTTCCGCTGCGACAGAGATATACAACAGAAGTGGCCTACCTGGAGTAGGCGGCACGAGCACTGGAGGATTTAGCAAGTATCTTTTGATTTTATCGAAGGCCGCTTGGCAGTCGTCATTCCATTCTTTTGGAGAGTTCTTTCGTAACAGCTTGAATATGGGTTCGCAGACCGGAGTGAGTTGTGCGATGAATCGGCTGATGATATATTGGATTCGCCCGAGGAAGCCCCGAATTTCTTTCTCAGTCTTAGGCGGTGGCATCTCGATGATGGCTTTGGTTTTGGTCTCATCCACCCTGATACCGTCTTCGCTAACAATGAAGCCTAAAAGCTTGCCCTGGTTGCACCGAAGACACATTTTTGCGGATTGAGGCGGAGCTTGAACTTTTCCAGCCTGTCGAAGAGCTTTTGAGATCTTCAAAGTGTCCTTCGATCGTGCGAGACTTGACAATCATGTCGTCCACATAAACTTCCATTCCTTGTTTATCATGTCATGGAACAAGGCAGTCATGGCTCGCTGATACGTAGCTCCTGCATTTTCAATCCAAAGGGCATGACCCGATAGCAGAAAGTTCCCCATGGCGTGATGAAGGAAGTCTTCTCACGGTCTTCGATGGCCATCTTGATCTGATTGTAACCGGAGAAACCGTCCATGAAGGAGAAGATCTTGTGTCCAGCAGTATTATCTACCAGTGTGTCGATATGAGGCAGAGGAAGTCATCTTTAGGGCTTGCTTTGTTGAGGTCCCTAAAGTCGATGCACATTCTGACTTTCCCATCTTTTTTCGGAACTGGTACGATATTTGCGAGCCATTCCGGGTAGTTGGAGACTACCAGAAATCCCGCGTTGTATTGCTTGATGACTTCATCACGGATTTTCAGGGCCCATTCTGGCTTCATCCTTCGCAGCTTTTGCTTGACTGGCTTCATGTCTGGCTTTGTTGGTAGATGATGCACCACCAAGTCTTCATCGAGCCCTGGCATGTCCTCGTAAGAGAAGGCAAAGTTGGACAACCTCGTTTCAGAAACTCCATCATCTTCTGCTTGTATTCTGGGGGAAGCGATTTCCCGATACGCACTTCCCTGGGGGATTCCATCGACCTAAGTTCACAATTTCGAAGTCGTCTGCCACAACATTGGCCTTTGTTTCGAATTTTTCGAGGGAATCCTCGAATTCAAGCGGTATCATCATTTCCCACATCCGGGGCTTCATCCAAAACCATGAGTTCGAAGTCCAATTCTAGATCGAAATCATATGAGTCGACTTCAAACTCGTGCTTGTCATGAGAAGTGTTTGGCACAGTGATTTTTGAAAAATTTCTATTGTTTTTGTATTTTGGAAGTTTTTGATGTTTTGTGATTTGAGGAATATATGATGTTTTTGTTTTTGAAAGATTTTTGATGTTTGTGATTTTGAGGAATATGTGATGTTTTTGTATTTTGAAGATATATGATGTTTTTGTGTTTGAAAGATTTTTTGATTTTTTTGTGTTGCCAAGATATCCTGAACAGGACGGTGTCGCAAACCATGATTGGTCTTGTCCTGGTTCGGGATACCAATTGCTATTTACATTGGCGTTTTTTTTTTTTAAAGGCTGGTGCTAGCGAATGGTTGCTAGCTGATTCGATTGTTTGGGGATGGCTGACCATCCTGGCTCTTTTTCCCTTTCGATCTTGCTGATCTGCCCTGTCTGTTCCTGTGGGTCACCTGTCTCGATGACCATGATGTCTGCTGGGCTGGGCTCAGAGTCAGAATCTGATTCGACCTCTGTGCCCAGGAGTTGAAATTCCTCTTGTTCCTCGGATTCCTGGGACGGGATTTGGATATCCGTCCAATCTAGAGCAAGCCACTTACCTTTGTCAACCCAATGGATGGGTGCTTCTGCCCTGTGTTCCCCTGAATGGGTGTCTCCCTGTTCTGGCCTACATTGCCTGCAAAGGACATTCCCAGTTTTGGGTCACTTGCGGATGGACCTGCTTCCATGCCCCTAGTCTCATGGGTGGGGGTTCTGCCCCTGGCCTGTGTGTTCCTGATGTCCTGAGGATCCGATCCCACCTTATGGTGGCCAGATAGACTCCTGTCTAGTCTGTTTTGCGAGTCTAAGTGCTTGGAATTGGTCCTCAAGAGATACCATTTTGTTTCATGAACTGTCCCAGCTTTGACAAACTCGATGGGTGTGCATTTAAACAGTTGGCCCCTTTTGGCTTTCAGCCTGATCTTCCGATGTCGGCTGATATCCCAGTCCCTGTCTCTGTACATTGGCATGTGCTGGTTTCACTACCATACCTTTTTCATGGAACTTGGTACGGTAATTTAAGACCAATCGCTCAGCGGGGGGAATGACGTATTCAGCAGCTAGAGGGCGAGGGTAGGTTAGCGATCGCGTTCACTTTTTCGAATTCAAAACTGTGATATGGAATGTCGCCTTCTGTATGCTGAATGTCAATCACTGGATGTCAGTTTCTGGGATACTGACCGTCACCGGAGGAGGATGGTTCTGGCTCAGCCAGTATTGAAATGATTCGATTTCCCGAAGGGAATTTAACCCTTGGTGGAGGGTAGATGGGATGGCTCCAACAGCATGGAGCCATGGCCGCCCAAGAGAAGGTAAATGAGGCAGGGATATCGATGACCTGGAATGTGACAAGGGTCATGTCTGGTCCAATTTGTAATTCTAGGTCAATTTCCGCCTCTACTTGCCTTCGGGAATTATCGAAAGCTCTAACACTCATGGTACTGGGTCTGAAGGAGGATGGTTCTATCCCTAACCGTTCAACAGTCCTTAAAGGGCAAACGTTGAGACTGGATCCATTATCGATGAGCACAAGTGGGATCTTGAAATTCTTGTGGTGGGCCACTATGTTTAGTGAGCGCCTGTGCTCACGGCCCTCAGGTGGTAGCTCATCGTCAGAGAAGGTGATGGCTTGTGGTGCGAGAAGTTGGCCAATCATGCTTGCCACCATTTCGGGAGGTACGTCAGGAGAGATATGGGCATCATTCAAGGTCTTCGCAAAGATTTCTCGATGCGACCTTGACGTGCATAGGAGTTCCCAGATGGATATTTGTGCGGGAATGGTTTTGAGTTGGGCTGCTATGTCATAAGCAGCGTCAGTTTTGCTGGTGGTTCCCGACGAAACTCCCCGGTTTTCTTTTGGTTCTGACTATCTCTCCTCCTGAGGTATCTCCCATTGTTACCCACCTCATCGCATTCTGGGTAGTGCCATGGGACTGCTTCGGGTTATAGGAAGGAAACGCTCTTCCTTCCAAGTATACCAATGGTTTTTGAGGCTGAGGGGTTATTACTGGAACAGTTTGTGGTAGACTCAGTGATATCTCTTGAGGTGCCACCGAGTTCTGATTAGTTGTGGCCATGGATTTTTCTTCTTTCCTTTGATGTGGGGAGGGATCTTCTGGGCGTGTGCCAGTTGGTGAGACATCAGGAATTGCGGGGCCTGAACTGAAGGTGCCCCTTGCAAGGTTGGCAGGGTTAGATCAGGGAGACCTATCGGGAGGATGACAGGTTCAGAGTTCAACCCTTTTGGATATGCCGAGGATGGAGTTGAGTGTGTCCCTTGGAGGGCGAGGTTCTGAGGGTATGACCTGTTGGGTGCTGCTTCCAAAGTCACGAGAGACTGAAATGTTGGTGCTGCTTCAAGAAATATGAGAGGTTGAGTAGGTGCTGCTTCAAGGGACACCTGTGGTCCAGGCGATGGTGCTTGCTGGTGTCCCCATGTCCGATTGGCTGTGTCGGGCATGATTGCTTGGATGGAATGATGTGGATAAGCATGTGTGGGTTGACCTCCTTCAATGTGATTGACGGTAGAGGTGCTGGATGTGCTGGGTCCTGCCTGATGCGAGGGCAGGGGATTTTGGAGAATGTTGGCTTGAACTGTATTGTTGGCCTGTGGGGTGATCGCAATCTTCTGGCTTTCGATCAAATCTTGGACCGCATGTTTCAAAGCGAAGCAGCGGTCCGTTAGATGGCCAGGAGCCTGATGATATGCACAGTACTGATTTTCATTGTAACCAGGTGGCAAGGGATTAGGTGGTGGAAGTCGAGGCTGGAGGGGTGTCAACAGTTGCTTTTGCATGAGCATTGTTAGCACTTGGCTGTATGATTGTGCTAACGGAGTGAACTTCCTCCCTAACATTCCTTGCTTGTATGGTCCTTGCGCATTTCCCTAGGCTGTTGTGATTGCTGTTGAGATGACTGTGCCTGATATCCTTGTTGGGTTTGCTGGGGTTGGTACTGCCTATTCTGTTGTGGCTGGTACTGCCTGTCCTGCCGTGGCTCTGGTGGTGGAGCATACTGGTTGCCTTGAGTGTTAGCGATGATGTTGTTAACTTCAGTAGTACGCTGCATGGGAGCAGCGCTGTTTCCATTCCCATATCCAACAGGTTTCCCCTCGACTTTGTTTCTTTTGATTGAGGGGGTCTGATGTGGCCATGGGGAGATGGTTCCAGCTCTGATCCCAGCTTCTACTTGTTCTCCGGCTCGGATGAGTTGGGAGAAGTTTACGTACGGATACGAGATCAGATATCCTGAAATGCTGGGATGTGCTGAATGCACAATCATGGATATCTGCTCCTCGTCATCGATGGGGTTTCTCATTCGAGCTGCCATAGCTCGCCATCGTCCTACGTATGCTGATAAAGATTCATCGCTTTTTTGCCTCAGGGCAGCCAAGTCAGCTCTCCTTGGAGCCATGTTCAGGTTGTATGAGAACCTGTCAATGAATGCTTGGGAAAGTTTTTCCCAGGTTCTGATTTGGTGGCTATCTAGTGAGGTGTACCAATCCAGAGCGTCACCCTTAAGGGATTTCTGGAAAAGTCTTATCAAAGCTCCATCATTCCCTGCTATCGCATTGAGCTCCCCACAAAAGGCTTTTAGATGTGCTGTGGGGCACCCACTACCGTCATACCTTTTGAACTTTGGTACTTCGAAATTTGGAGGTACCCGGGCGTCTGGGAAGGGACAGAGGTCCCTGAACTTGGTGGATGGGTGATCCACTCCTTGTTGTCTTTGAAGCTGGTTTTGCATCATTTGTAGTTGCTCTCGTAACTCCTCAATCTCTGACTTACTTTGCTGCGGGTATCTTGCCCCTTGCTGTAGGGCTTGTGCTGCTTCTTCTTCATATGGATCCAGAATGGGGGTTTGATGGAAAGAAGGTGGACTCCCGGTGGCAGGAGGTAGCTGGAATTGAACACCACTCCCTTTTGGAGGAGGGTGGGATGTTCGGAAATGGCTCCCGCCTGGGGTATCTGCCAATTCCGGGAGGTTACTCCCGTTAGGGGGAGTGAGCTGGACTCGAAACTGGCCCCCTTCATGGGCATCCGCCAGTTCTTGTCTGTGATTTGCATGTGCTGTAACCGGATTGTTGTGATGTGTTGAGTAGAGATGTGGGGGAGGGTTGCTCCCGATTGCTTGCTGTTGTTGATCTTGTGCTGATTCTTCTGGGAGAGGGAGCGCAGGATTTGCTGGAGGAATGAGAGAGAAGGCAAAAGGAGTTTGAGGGAGTGAGCTGTTCTGCACACTAGGCTGGGTCATCTGTGTATTCGGTGTGACACTTGGCACCAGGCGAAGCAGTAGCTCTTGCATTGTTCGAAGTAATAGCTCTTGAGTGGTGACGTTAACTGACAAATCTGTCGGAGCTATTGGTAAGGGTACAGGTGTAGGTATGGGTACGGGTGCAGGTGTAGGTGCGGATATTTCAGGAGTTGGTTGGGGTGCAGGCTCTTCTTCATGGGTCACTTGAGAAGTCATGGCTGCACGGGATCGAGTGGTCATGGTTCGGATCTTTGCCTAAGCAAGTGTAAGCCAAGAGATTTTTTTTTTTGTTGAATGCGATGATGAATGTCCCTTGAGATTAGTATACCACACGTTGTCGAGTCGGGTCTCAGCTAGTGCGTTCTAGACTCATCCCCAGTGGAGTCGCCATTCTGTAGACACTGAAAAAATCGGCGTCCGTTGTTGCTGTAAAATGTGTTGTTGTGGTGTGATGGTGATGGGGGTGATTAAGCTGATTTGTGATTGTTGGAGTCGCCACTAGCCGAATGATCTCAGAATCCCGCGGTCGGCTAGAACCACGGAATACGTAAGGTTGGAGAAATCCGAAGATTCTCCGACCTTAGATTGACTCCTGGTCTACGATCGGGATTCCGGGTAAGGGACCTCGGTTACAAAGAGGGAAGGTGTTAGGCACCCTCTCTGCCCGTACAAGTGTACGGTCTCGACTTAGTGTGGTAAAATAATCTCAAGGGATGATGATGATGCTACGGTCATGATGGGACTAGTCACACGTGGATTTCTGATGTAGCAAGATCCGAGATTTCGGCAGGCTACAGAGCATACGTCCGACAATGTGTCTAGAGGGCGGATGTGATGATGCTTATGCAAAGAGATAAGAAAAGTGGACTAGATCACTAGGAATTTCTGATGTGACAGGATCCGATGTACGGCAAGTCACAGAGCATACGTCCACTAGAGATCTAGAGAAGCAGGGGGGTTGAGAAGGGAGTAGATGTCATGATGAATGCTTGTAGGGGATGGATCTTTGGCTTGATTCTTGAGTAGGCTAAGATGTAGATTGAACCATGATCATTCGGGCTAGGCTTATGGGTTGGAAGAGGTTGAGGTGAAGGCTGGAGATGGCTGAAAAATTTAGGCTTGAAGGCTTGGGAGCTCCTTCCCTTCCTTCACTCTCTCTCTCACTCTTCTCTCTCTCTCTTCCTCTCTTTTTCTCTCACTCTCTCCCTCCCTTGGTGGCTTATTCTTCATGGGTGAAAATGAAAGGGGAGAGGGCTATTTATAGCCCTTTCCAATGGTTTTTTGGTAAATAAAGGACAAGAGGGGGGTAAATGCTGATGTGGCACATGGTGATTGGTGGAGAGGAGAGAGATGCCACGTGGCGTGTTCTCATTGGCTAAAGGGGCTGGTAAAACAGTAAATGTATGGGAGAGTTGACTTTGGACGCTGAGACAACTGTCCCTGCTCAGACCGCATGCGGCGGAACTCCGAGTACCGCCGGCGGTAATTCGACAACCGCCGGCGGTAGTCCGACAACCGCCGGCGGTAGTCCGACTACCGCCCGGACCTGGCTGAGTTCGAAACTCGTGTGACTGGCTCCGTGCACATTTTCTGGGAGGAAGCGGTAGTTTGACTACCGCCGGCGGTAGTCAAACTACCACTTCGGTACGGTTTCCCTCGAAATTCATCTGGTGAGTCCTTTTTTGGGTCCTTAGAGTGAAACAAAGTCCGTTTTGGATATTTGGCTCAAAATGGCTTGAAATTGGCTCGATTGTTGCCCGAGAATGATTCGAGAAATAGATCGGTTTTGGACATGGTCTGGATTGAATAATGGCTCAGGTTAGGGTTAGGATATGATCATGGTTCTCGGATTGTCTTAACAAAATCAAGATATTAGCCTGGGTGGGGGGTGTCTACAATATATATATATATATAATCTATATATATATATATATATATATATATATATATATATATATATAATATATTATATATATATCTATATATATAAAGGCTTCATTCAAAACTTTGTGCCCCAATAAGTTTTTAATGGGGGGTGTTCAATCAAGCTATGCAGTCACTTGAGATTTGGATCAACCATATATTTGGGCTCATATCATATCATAAAATGATACAGAAGAATGAGTGGACGGAATAGATGAAACACATACATCATGGTCGGGCCGACAGAGCACAGACCACTAGCCATTGGCTAGTGGCAGGGGGAGTAGCCAATCCCTTTCCGGTAATGGACAGGGTAGATCTCAAACATGGACATCAAGTAGACCCCACAGAGCTTTTTGTTGCACGTGCTCCCTTCTATTATCCAGGGATCCCCCATGTATATGTAAGGATACCATGTCGACTATTAATTATTGAGAAATTTAGGACTGTGGACCCACCTTTTATCCAGCTGTTTTTATGAAACAATACAAACTTTGCTTTGCAACTTAGACCTGCTTGTACGGACAGTGAATTTGAGGACGAAAATACCCCTCCGTTCACGGAAACGGATTGAGTACTCCCCCTGCCACCTGCCAATGGCGGATGGTCGGTGGTCTGTGGGCCCCACCATGATGTATGCTTTTCATCCATGCCGTCCAAATATTTTTCCACATCATTTTATGATATGAGACGAAAATTGAGATATATCCAAATCTCAAGTGTACCACATTACAGGAAACAATGTTGAATGAGTGTCAACCATTAGAAAACTTTAGGGGCTCACTGTGATTTTTGTGAGAAATCCTCCCCGTCTAAGTTTATTCATAGGGTCACAAAGACGTGGACGAAGAGGAAAAACAAATTTCATATGATCCAAAACTTCTGTAACCCCTAAAAGGTTTTCAATGGTAGACGTTCAATTCCCCACTACCTTTTACAGTGTGGTCCACTTGATAGTTAGATCTATCTTATTTTCCGTCTCAAGCCTTAATATGAGCTAGCCAAATATATGGACGGTTTGGATATAACACAGACCTCATGATGGGACCCACAAAAGCAAGACAGCAAAAAAAAAAAAAAAAAAAAAAAAAAAAACACAGACGGCCGTGGCATTGACGCCCGCGCAGTGTAGCTACGGTTATCGCTACGGTTATAATCCGTAGCGATAGTGTATCCAAAATTATAGAATTTTTAAGGCAAACTCGTTGGACAGTTTTGGACTTTTCCGATAATATCGAAGGGCTTTCGATATATCGAAGCGACGATTATGACTACGGTTATAATCCGTAGCTATAGGGTCCCACTGACCGTAGCAATAGGTCCACAGTCATTAGTCGATGTTAGTTATCGATACTATCTATCATATCTCGATATTATCGATGACTTATGCTCAATATTATCTACCATATGCTAATATTATCGACAATTAGGCTACGGTTATAATCCGTAGCCATAGGTCTACAGTTATTTTCTCATCTCCTTTTCCCATAAGTACTATTACTTTATCAACTTTTTTTTAAAATTACTTTATCAACTTACTTCTTCACACTTGATGCAAAAATAAATAAATAAATAAAAGAAACAAAGCATTAGGACACTAAAGAAAATGTAACCTTTAATATGAAAAGTTTCAAATTTATGCCATTGAGATTTCCAATCTGGAGTTTGAAGCTTTAGTTGCCTATGCAAATGGAAGAACGCCAAAAAATTACCTTTACAACAACTTTTTTGCCATCATGCATGTGAACAACATAAACCTTTGCAAGGGGAACAAGTGCTAGTGGAATAAGATCAAACTCAACAAAAATTTGTTTCATAAAAAGATTGTTTCATTCAATTTGCAAGTTTTGCACCAATCGAGCATTAATCAATCTATAAAACTACTCTTCACAACAAAAAAGAAGGAAAAAATATTAACGATGAAAATCTCATGTACCCAAGATGATATGAACAAAGAATTTAACAAACAATGAAAGAAAAAGAACATAATTCATGTGGTATACTTCCAAGCTCTTTCATTAACACTTCATAAACTTGATCGTAAGAAGAAACCGGGCATCAATTTAGCATGGACTATCTCATTGTCTCTACGTATTCTTGAGGAACTAAGTATTCTTACAAGAGATACCAGCAACCAGAAAAGAAAATTGAAGAGCGTTGCACAGATTGAGTAGTTAACGACATTAAACACACATTGAACAGTTAATCACATTAAACATTTGCAGAATAAAAAGTGTTCTATGGGCAATTTGTTCTTTAAAAAAATATTTGTTCCGTGCTTTATTTCTCACTAAAATACAGAGAATGGGCAAATCTCGGGAAATATATTAGTATACAAGGCTCCTGGACTATACTTTGGAGATATCTATGTTGTCACTGCGACTTACATCGGGGATTCGGAGAATGTTGTTGGAAATTTTAAATATGCTATTTTCTTTCCAACCAACGGGCTGCGATCATTGGCAAATGAGATAGCGAACAGTGATTTTGATGGGGACATGTACTGGGTGTCAAGAAATCCAGAGGTTCATAACTATTCCCTATTAGTTTATTAAGTAACATATCTAGCTTTTTTAGAACTGCTACATGATTTTGCTTTAATTTGATATTGATCACCTACTGCTGTTGCATTATTTCCAAGCAAGCAAACCATGGGAATAGGTTTCTTCCAAGAGAAAAGTGCAGCAATGCAAGCCATCGGGGCAAACTGGAAATTGAGCGGGGCAAACATGAAATTGAGCGGGCCAAACTGGAAATTCAGCGGGGCAAGCATGAAATTGGGCGGGGCAAACTGGAAATTGAGCGGGCCAAACTGAAAATTGAGCTAGACAAACTGGATATTGAGCAGGACAAATTGGAAATTGAGCGGGGCAAACTGGAAATTGAGCAGGGCAAACATGAAATTGAGCGGGTCAAACTGGAAATTCAGCGCGGTAAGCATGAAATTGGGCGGGGCAAACTGGAAATTGAGCGGGACAAACTGGAATTGACCGTGAAGTGAAGGGAATTGATCGTGAAATGCATGAAATTGACCGTGAAGTGAAGGGAATGATCGTGAAATGCACAAAATTCATCGTGAAGTGAAGGGAATTGACCGTGAAATGAATTGAGTTGACCGCGAACTGATTAAAATTGACCGTGAAGTGAATGAAATGGATTTTCGACCATCGACTTGATGGAAATCAGTAGAAAATAACTAGGTTGGTTTGTTAAAGTAGCTTCTCCTACCCCAAAATCATATGTGGCGAATCAACATGGAATCACCGGGAATGATCGTGAAATGCATGGAAATGACCGTGAAGTGAAGGGAATTGACCGTGAAATGCGTGGAAATGACTGTGAATTAACACCGAATTGTCGGGAATGACCGTGAAGTGAAGCGAATTGACCGTGAAATGAGTGGAAATGACCGTGAAGTGAAGGGAATTGACCGTAAAATGCGTGGAAATGACCGTGAATCAACACGAAATCGCCGGGAATGACCGTGAAATGCATAGAAATGACCGTGCGCATATATAATATAATATATAGTGGGGTCCACAAAAAGTGAGGGATTTGAATATACCTGCCGTTCGAAGCTTCTTAGATAGAGGGACCATTTTCGTGGGGATCATTTTCGTCCTTTCTTGGGTTCACAAAAGTTGAAAATGATGTGCGTGGGGTCTGTATTCTCGACCAGACAAAGGGGAAATACAAAATGAAGAAAACACATAGAAATTCAGCGGGCAAACATGAAATTCAGCGGGGGAAACTTGAATTTGAGTGGGGCAAACATGAAATTCAGCAGGGGAAACTGAAAATTCAATGGGAAAAACTAAAAAATGAGCAGGGGAAACATGAAATTCAGCGGGGCAAACCAGGAATTCAGAGGGGCAAACTAGAAAATCGACGGGGCAAACTGGAAATTCAGCGGGGCAAACATGAAATTTAGTGGGGGAAACTAGAAAACCAGCGAGCCAAACTAGAAAATCAGCAGGGCAAAATGAAATTGACCAGGGCAAACATGAAATTGAGTGGGGCAAACTAGAAAATGAGCGGAGCAAACTAGAAAATCAGCGAGGCAAACATGAAATTGAGCGGGGGAAACATGAAATTCAGCGAGGCAAACTGGAAAATCAGCAGGGCAAACCTAACAGATAAGTAACATATGTTAACACAAGTCTTTCTCAATATCATTGATTTTGACACTTGATTTTTTTATGTCAATTAATTGGTGGACATGAACATGTTATTTCATTAACAAGTAAATGAGTTCCTCACTATATTAGTTAAATATTAAGTTTCCTCGTATGTCTTAGCTAAAAAATATCCAATTGTATGTATCATACAAAGTATGAGGAGTTTTCCTCACAGGTAAAACATATGCATAATTTCTTCTTGATTGGTGATGACCAATTTTTTTAGATGGGTGACTCAACCTATTCAGTTGCTTTTTTCGTAAATATTTCAATGTGGACTATGACTCAAGTCATTACAGGAAATAGTGTTTAATGAACATCGACCATTAAAAACTTTTTGGGGGCCATAAAAGTATTGGGTCAAGATGATCTTTGTTTTTAGCCTTCATCTGGGTCTTTATCACCTAAAAAACAGATTGGATTTCAGACAAACAGTACAGTGGGCCTCAGGAGGATTTAAATGATGGATATCCAATCACCATTGTTTTCCTCTAGTGTGGTACATCTAAGATTTATATCCCTCTTATTTTAAATCTTGTAATATGTTTTTTTATGTAGGCATGGTTTATTTTCCCTTGTAAGAAATAGATTCTTTCACATGCATATTACTCCTTTTAGTTAGGGATTTATTTTAGTTAGGGACTTATTAGATGTGTTGTTGAAAGTGAGATGAAATGCACTTATTCATCCACTTGTTCCAGCTGAATAACCTAAAAAATGTTCTTTAGGCAATTTGTTCTTTAAAAAAATATTTTTGACATCTTCTATGATAAATTCCACTAATTACTAGTCCTTACAATTGCAGCTGCATTGAATCACGGAGACATGAATGATTTTCTTGCGTTGAGAATGATTCTCTGTAGAATTCCTCTTGATGAACCGTATTTGAAAGCTCACTTGTCAGTGCTAATGAGAGAAGAATTGAAAAGTCTCATGGGAGGAAGGCTTCATGTACAAGTCTTTGAAGAATGTTGTTGAAAATTCTAAATATGCACAAGTCTTTCTCAATATCATTGATTTTGGCACTTGATTTTTTCTTGTCATTCAATTGGTGGACATGAACATGTTATTTCATTAACAAGTACATGAGTTCCTCACTATATTAGTAAAATATTAAGTTTCCTCGTATGTCTTACCTAAAAAATGCTCAATTGTTCTTTTCTCAAGTGTATTATTTAGGAATCTTTTTTCTTTGAAAGGATTTTCACAATAATTGAGCGTGGCAAACTGAAAATTAAGCGGGGCAAGCATGAAATTGAGTGGGGCAAACTGGAAATTGAGCAGGGCAAGCATGAAATTGAGCGGGGCAAGCATGAAATTGAGCAGGGGAAACTTATGCGTAGGTCTATGGTCATTACTCAAAATGAGTTATCGATACTATCTATCATGTCTTGATATTATCGATGACTTATGCTCGATTGAATCTTCTCTTAAAATAATAGGGAATAGTGTAACTCAATAACCATCGAGCCACCAAACCATTATGTGTGTGCAAAATGCTCTCAAAGACAAAGGGAAATATTGCACAATAACTAAGTGAACTAACTTAACTGAGTTTATGGGAATACACACACAATGACATGTGAAGGCAAAAGTGGAATACTACACAATAGGTGAGTGAACTACACCTTCAACAAATAACAAAGACCTAATAAAGGAAGAAGCGACCAATAGAGAAGGAAAACTCCACCTTCAATAAATAATAAAGACCACTTGAGTGTGTTGCATTTGTTGAGCAAACTAGAAATTCAGTTAGGCAAATATGAAATTAAGCGGGGCAAATATGAAATTGAGTAGCACAAACATGAAATTCAGCAGGGCAAGCTAGAAATTCAGCGGGGGAAACATGAAATTCCATGGGGAACATGAAATTCAGCGGCGGAAACATGAAATTGAGTAGGGCAAACATGAATTTCAGCGGGGCAAACGTGAAATTGAGCGGGGCAAAATAGAAAATCAGTGGGGTAAACATGAAATTGAGCGGGGCAAACTAGAAAATCAGCGGGGCAAACTGGAAATTGAGAGGGGCAAACTGAAAATTGAGCGGGGGCAAACATAAAATTAAGTGGGGCAAATATGAAATTGAGCGGGGCAAACTAAGAAATTGAACGGGACAAACTAGGAAATGAGCGAGGCAAACATGAAATTGAGCGAGGCAAACTAGGAAATGGGCGGGGCAAACATGAAATTGAGCGGGGCAAACTAGGAAATGAGCGGGGCAAGCATGAAATTGGGCGAGGCAAACTAGGAAATAAGCGGGGCAAACATGAAATTGAGCGAGGTAAACTAGGAAATGAACGGGGCAAGCATGAAATTGAGGGGGGCAAACTAGGAAATGAGCGGGGCAAACATGAAATTGAGCAGGGCAAACTAGGAAATGAGCAGGGCAACCATGAAATTGAGTGGGGCAAACATGAAATTGAGCGGGGGAAACATGAAATTCAGCGGGGTAAACACGGAAATGAGCGGGGCAAGCATGAAATTGAGCGCAACAAACATGAAATTGAGCGGGACAAACTGGAAAATCAGCTGGGCAAACATGAAATTGAGCGGGGGAAACACGAAATCAGCGGGGCAAACTATAAAATCAGTGGGGCAAACATGAAATTGAGCGGGGGAAACATGAAATCAGCGGGGCAAACTAGAAAATCATTATGCCCACCGTTTCCCGTGGTATGATTCACTTGATATTTTGATATGCTTCAATTTGGGGCTCAAATAGATAGACGGCGTGGATATACTACATACATTTAATGTGGGCCCATCTAAGTGTAGGTTATAAGTTTAGGTTATAAGTGTAGGTTATAGGTTTAGTTTAAGTTAGGTTATGGGTTAAGGGTTAGAGAACTGAGAATAGGTTAAGGTTTAGGTTTAGGAAATCGGGTTCGGGACCGGGTTTAGGTTTGGGTTTTCAAATTTAGGTTTAGGTTAAGGAGTTGAGATTAGGATTATGTGTAGGTTTAGGTTTAGGGATTTGAGAAAACATTTAGGTTATAGGTTTATATTTAGGTTATAAGTGTCGGTTATAGGTTTAGGTTTAAGTTAGGTTATAGGTTAAGGGTTAGGAAACTGAGAATAGGTTAAGGTTTAGGTTTAGGAAATCGGGTTCGGGACCAGGTTTAGGTTTAGGTTTGGATTTTCAAGTTTAGGTTTAAGTTAGGGAGTTGAGATTAGGATTAGGTGTAGGTTTAGGCTTAGGGTTTTGAGAATACATTTAGCTTATAGGTTATAGGCTTATGTTATAAGTGTCGGTTATAAGTTTAGGTTTAAGTTAGATTATAGGTTAAGGTTTAGGGAATTGAGAATAAGTTAAGGTTTAGGTTTAGGGATTTCAGAATACATTTAGGTTTTAGGTTTAGGTTTTGAGCGGGGGCAAACATGAAATTGAGTGGGGGCAAAATATAGAATCAGCAGGGCAAACATGAAATTGAGCGGGGGAAACATGAAATCGAGTGGGGCAAATAAGAAAATGAGCCGAGCAGGCATGAAATGAGTGGGGCAAACTTGGAAATGAGCGGGGCAAACATGAAATTGAGCGGGGCAAACTAGGAAATGAGCGGGGCAAACATGAAATTGAGCGGGACAAACTAGGAAATGAGGGGGGTAACCATGAAATTGAGCGGGGCAAGCATGAAATTGAGTGGGGCAAACTAGGAAATGAGCGGGGCAAACATGAAATTGAGCGGGCAAACACGAAAATGAGCAGTGCAAGCATGAAATTGAGAGGGGCAAACTAGGAAATGAGCGGGGCAACCATGAAATTGAGCGGGACAAACACGAAAATGAGCGGGGCAAGTATGAAATTGAGCGCGACAAATATGAAATTGAGCGGGACAAACTGGAAAATCAGCAGGGCAAACATGAAATTGAGTGGGGGAAACATGAAATTGAGCGAGGCTAACATGAAATTGAACGGGATAAACTGAAAAATCAGCGGGGCAAACATGAAATTGAGCGGGACAAACTGAAAAATCAGCGGGGCAAACATGAAATTGAGTGGGGCAAACATGAAATTGAGCGGGGTAAACATGAAATTGAACGGGACAAACTGGAAAATCAGTGGGGCAAACATGAAATTGAGCGGGGGAAACATGAAATCAGCGGGGTAAACTATAAAATCAGCGGGGTAAACATGAAATTGAGCGGAGAAAACATAAAATCAGCAGGGCAAATTAGAAAATCATTATGCCCACTATTTCCCGTGGTATGATTCACTTGATATTTTGATACGCTTCAATTTGGGGCTCATGGAAAAATTTATGGACGATGTGGATATACTACAGGAAATGGATTGGCTACTCCCCTTGCCACCAGCTAATGGCTGGTGTTCGGTGCTCTGTGGGCCCCATCATATATTTTTATAGATTATTTTATCATATTATACAAAAATTGAGGTATATCCTGATCTCAATTGGACTACATTACAGGAAATAGTGTTTAATGAACATCGACCATTAAAAACTTTTTGGGGGCCATAAAAGTATTGGGTCAAGATGATCTTTGTTTTTAGCCTTCATCTAGGTCTTTATCACTTAAAAAATAAATTGGATTTCAGACAAACAGTACAGTTGGCCTTAGGAGGATTTAAATGATTGATATCCAATCACCATTGTTTTCCTCTAGCGGGCCACCAGCCAAATTTCCATCTAATTTGGGGCTCAACACCTTAAATTAGATGGAATTTTTTTTTGGGTTAGCTTGTTAGTACACACCCATGTCAGTACACACACTCCATGTTAGCCACCCCCGCTAAAGATCAAAACAAATTAGATGGAAATTGAGTGGACAAAATGGATGAACGGAATGGATGAAACACATACACCATGGTGGAGCCCACAGAGCACCGACCACCAGCCACGTACACTATGGTGGGACCCACAGAGCAACGACCACCAGTCACGTACACCATGGTGGGGCCAAAGAGCACCGACCACCAGTCACGTACACCATGGTGGGGCCAAAGAGCACCGACCACCAGCCACGTACGCCATGGTGGGGCCCACAGAGCACCGACCACCAGCCACGTAGATCATGGTGGGGCTCACAGAGCACCGGAGGAGTAGCCAATCCGTTTGCTATACCCATACATTCAATGTGGGCCCAACTGAGTTTAAAATATACCTATGCTGCATGCTTTCTTCGCTGGACCGACCATTTTCAGAAGAAGATAAATGTTGATAAGGGGGGCCCACAAAAGGGTTTTTTTTATCTTTCTAACCGGGCGCAGAAAAGGGGTGAAAGCAACGGCAGTGAAGTAGCAGTGGAAAGGGAAAGGAAAAGGAAACAGTTGAAAGGGAGAAGAAAAACAGCAGCAGTGAAAAAAGAATGCAAAAAGGAGGGGTATTTTCATCCTGAAATTCGTAATCCGCACGTGCAGGTCTAAGTTGCAAAAGAAGGTTTGTCTTCTTTCATAAAAACAGCTGGCTAAAAGGTGGGGTCCACAGTCCTAAATATCTCTTAATTATTTTATTGACCCAACTGATTGAATAGCTGAGTCTCGAGTTTACATGACTCGGTGACCAACCCAGTCCCAACTTGGATCAAGTGACTAAAAAATGACCTATTATTCCTGATGAGATTATCCTTGATAATATTAAATGAACGGTGATTGTGATATCCGGCTATTCTCACACACAACTAATTGGACGATAATACTATTGTCCAACTAGAGTCAAGATGTCAAGGCGTCATGTGGGTATGGCATCCAACCGTCGAACATGTTGGCCCCATCACAAAGAACAAATGATGAGGAAATCAGATCGGTCTACTCATCAGGTGGACCAAATATTTAAGTTGGTCCACATTGACGGTTCTTTATTTTTTTTATGCAGTTTGGCCCACATGATGCATGGATCAGTCTAAAATCTGTGTCACGTGTTATTTGTAGTGAAACCAACATGTTGGACGGATTGGATTTCGTACGCACACCACATTGCCAACATTGGCATTTAATAGATAGTAGTCGGACAACAACATTATATACGGCAAGTTGTGCGTGACTCCCCCTTTCTTGTGGCGGCACTAATGTTCTCTCTTTTTGACAAAAGACTGAGATCTTCCCGATATGAGTTATTTGATACTCTCGTGGAATATGATGGTTCACACGCATGTTATTAAGAATTTTTAAAGTAGCAAGCATTCTGCTTACATTATTTTTTGTATTGGCCTGACATGGACCTGTTGATGCAGATTTGTGGTGTGCCTTCCTTAAGCCCATTGCCTGTACAAGAGATAAATGGAACGAAGACCCTGGTTCTAACCCGGGGAACCTCCGATGCTTAAGTCAGTTTCGCAGATTAAGGAGAAGGCATTTTTAGGGTTTTAAAGTTCTGTACCTTTTGCAAAAATGGAGGTCCTTTATTTATAGATATGGGAGAGTCCTGCCGTGCAGGGATTCTCTTCCTGATATCATGGAGATTTGATTTTGGCCCTCTTTTAGTCTCCATCCGATCCCAAGAACGTCGGGATCGAGGATCCTCTTGCGAGATGTCCGGGACAATGTTTTTATTTACATCGTCTTTCCTTTATCTGGCTCGGCCGATTCTGACTCAATCAGATGAGCTTTTAAGCCTTAGTCGGGGCATGCTGACGTTGCTAGCACATCAACCGAGCTAACTTAACTCGTCCTATTCTCTCCACTTTACAACTTTGTTTCGGATCTAACGATTGCTTCAGTAATCCCAAGCAGTGTCAGTGAAGTTGGTCAGCTCCATATCCGAATTTTCAGACTTAGCATATTTTCTCCCCAATAGTAAGCCCCCTTACTCCGTGTGTTTCTTATGGCACTACGGAGTAATGAGTTTTTGAGTCGGTTCATTACTAAGTCCGAGGTAATAATTAGGCATTTAATGTCTTTTGTGTCGTCCTCAATGGGAGACGGTTCATTGCCCGAGGTCATACGTGCGGACAACCGTCAAGTTGTTTCTTCCACTTATGAACGTCGGACGCGTGGCGAGGGCGTTTTCGTCGTCAGTCGGCGTGCGCCACGTGTCGAGCAGGGGAATCAATGCAGGTGTCGATTTGTTTCCCCATTAATTGCCCTTGCCACGTGGCAAGGCTATAAAAGGAGGGGAGAGGCATGTGTTTCACATTTTCACTGCCGTTTTTCAACTCTTCATTTTTCTTCCATTCAAATTTCTTCTATTCTTCTTCCTCTCCATTCCCGCTGTCAGTGTTACATTCCACCATTTTCGTCTTCACCTCTGCCGTTTCCTTCCTCATTGTCCTCCATATTTTCTCCGGTGAGTTCTTCCCTCCCCTTTAATTAACAATACTGATAATGCACGGCTCTCAGAGCCCCGGGGAGGAAAATTTCGGTGATGAGGGCGAAGCGTAGCATTTTTGGAACTTTGTGGAATCACCTTCTTTACTGGCAGAGATTGCCGTTGATGCCAATGCCGCTTTCCTATCTGAGAGAGCCACCGGAGTTCCGGCGGAGCGTCCCACTTCGGTCGGTCCTTCGCGTGGCGGATCGTCTCTGATAACCAGCCCAGGGAGACCCAATCCATCAACGGATTTGTTGGAAGAGGAAGAGGAAGAGGAAGAGGAAGAGGAAGAGGACACTGGGGTTGCTTAGGAAACCTCTGGGTCGGTTCCTGTTGGTAAGTCAGTGCAAGCCCCCCACTCGGCTAGCGAAGGAGAGGAGTCGGGGGATGAACTGAGTGGTCCGGTTCCTTCAGTTTTGACTGAGGCGGACTTGGACAGAATTCGAATTGGATATCATGTCCCAGACTCGGTCATAATTTATCTTCCTCGTCTGAATGATTTACCCGACCGTCCTCCTGTTGGGGTGGTCGCGATTTTCTAAGTCTCAATGCAAGGTGGGTTACGTTTGCCCCTTCAGCCCATCATTCGAAACTTTCGTTCTCGTATCCGGATTGCTCCCGGACAAATAGTTCTGAACGGGTGGAGGAACTTATTTAGGTGTGCGGTGTTGTGGGCTGAATTAGAACAGCCTCCACTGACAGTCGATGAATTCCTTCACTTATATCAAGTGCGGGTAAACCCGAATTATCCCAGCTTTTACATCTTGAGCGCTTGATGAGGCAAGGGCGGCTCTTTAATAACCGACCCTCCCACTTCCAACAAACATTGGAGAGAACACTGGTTCTGGGCATGTGGTCGCTGGGAGATGGCCGAATCCGGGCTCTACGAGGCTCGTGTTCCTCGGGCGTTTGCAAAGCAGGTGACTCGGCATTTCCTTTTCCATATATTTTCTCCTTTTTTTTATGCTCTGAGTCTGACGGACTCGCGTTTGGCAGACATTCCGAAGAAGAGGCAAAAGCTTGGGTCTAACGCCTTAGCTCGAATTAAGGACTTGAAAGCGTTGAGTCTGGAAGATCGATACTAGAAGGTGCTCCTACAGCCGGAACGCCTTCATCTTGCAGGTTTAGACTCGGTTGTCACATGTAACCCTTATTACGTCTTCATGTCTTCCTTGAACTTTGTTTGACTTGTTTTGCTCTTCTTTCAGATCTAGCTGAAGCTCAGCCTTTTCTTAAGCCGGTACCTTCAGATATGGTTGGAACTCGACCCTCCCTTAAGCCGGTACCTTCAGATATGGTTGGAACTCGACCCTCCCTTAAGGCGATTTCCAAAATAAAGGTTCCCCCGCGATCAGTCCTTCTGTCGGAGCCTCGGCCTCCCAAGAAGCAAAAGACGGCACTGAAAGAGAAGGAGCCCTCAGGCTCCTCTGCTCCCACTGTGGTCATGCTTTTCGATCCGGACGAGAGGGCGGAAATGGGGGATGCGGTAGCCATTGAGCCTCAGATGGCTTCCGAGCCAGTACCTGCTTCAGAGGAGGCCCCGAGGCAGGGGCCCAGAGGCAGAGAGAGGACGCGAGAGCCGAATCTTCAAGAGGGGAGATAACTCAACAGGAGTCGTCGCCCTTTCAAGTGGTTGTGTCGGGGATGGTTCCTTGGGCCCTAGCTCATGGGAGCGAAAAGGACTTTACCAGCCTCTACAATGCCCCAATGACACAAACTGTTGGTAATGTTGCAAAGGTGCTCTTTGAGATAGGAGTCTTCTTTTCCTTTCCCTTCATTTCTTTTGTTGCTTCTTGTTTCGGTCACTTATCATGACTATGCATTTGTCTTTTACAGCTAGCCCCCTGCTTGGTAAAGGCTTGCAAGGAGTTATCCTCGGCTCAGATACGTCACAATCTCGTGGCCGAGGCAGAAGGAGGACTAGAGATCGTTGAGATTCGAATCGGTGTCCTGACCGGTGAGGCGGCTCTTGCCAGAAAAGCTACTGAAGACGCAAGAGCGGCTCTCTCCAGGAAAGCCGTTGAAGACGCCAAAGCAGAGGTAGCTTGAGTGTTGTCGCTGCTGTCCGCGGTTGAAGAAGATAATCGGTGAATTCTCGAAATTCATGATTCTTGCGAAGGCACGTTGGCTCGAGCTAAACTCGAGGTGGCAGAGCTTATCCAGCGAGCTCAAGAGGAGGTCCAGGAGGCCGAGAAGGCAAGGGATGGGGCTTTTCAGGCCTTTCTCGAGTCCAAGGAGTTTGAAGATGAGAGGGATAACTTATACCAAGGCGGGTACATAACATGTATCAAAGAAATGAAGGATGCTTTCCCCAATCTTGATCTCTCGGGATTTGATGGAGAAGCCTCGGGTTCTGAGGATCCAGCTGTTAGTCCTGCTAACGTCACTGCTGACGCTGCTGCTAGGGGTGAGGCTGGTGTCTCTGGGACTGCTTCGGGAGTAGCCCTTAATGCCTCTGGGACTGCTTCGCGAGTAGCCCCTAATGCCTCTGGGACTGCTTCGGGAGTCGCTCCGGTCGAGGGGCAGTAGCTGAGCTTCATTTTTGGCACTCACACCAGCGTAGTGTCAAGCTCCAGGACTTCTTCATTTTTGACACTCACATCAGCATAGTGTCGAGTTTCAGAACTTCTTCATTTTTGGTACTCACACCAGCAGAGTGTCGAGCTCGAGAGTGTCCTCTGCTGTCTGGAATAACTATCTTTGCCTTATTTTTGCCTTTCTTATTTTCTCGAAACAACGCTGTAATAGATTTTGACATGTAATCCGATGTAAAAACACTTGAACAGATGAAAGAATTTACTTAGTTTTATTCATATAACTCGACTTATATATTTTTTCACTTTGGAATCCCTTATGCTTCGAGTATCGAGCTAAGGGTAGTAAATCTTGAGATGTTCAGCATTCCAAGGATGAGGCAATAACCGTCCGTTCAAGTCTTCTAACCGATACGTCCCTGGTCTGATGGTACTCGAGATGATATAGGGTCCTTCCCAGGTGAGTCCCAGTGTACCCGACCCAACTTCCTTTGTATTGAGAAACATTTTTTGAAGAACCATGTCTCCAACTTGAAAACGTTGGACCTTGACTCGGGTATTGCAGAATCGAGCTACCTGCTGTTGCCGAGCTTCCACACGTAGCCGAGCCATTTCTCTTTGTTCGTCCATAAGATCGAGTCTGAATGCTAAGAGTTCTTCATTATCCTCTTCATTAAACGAACTGACTCGGGCTGAAGGCAACCCAATCTCGACAGGAGTGACAACTTCTAAGCCATAAGCAAGGGAGAAAGAAGTTTCTCCTGTGGCGGTTTAAGCTGTAGTTTGATATGCCCATAATATTTTCGGAAGTTCTTCAGCCCAGGCTCCTTTGGCTCGGTCAAGCTTGGTTCGGAGATGCTGTTTGATGATCTTGCTGACCGTCTCAACTTGTCCGTTCGTCTGAGGATGGTGGGGCGACGAATACGCGTTTCTAATCCCAAGATTGTCACACATCTCGCGAAAGCCCCTATTATCAAACTGCTTTCCATTGTCAGTAATAATGGTACGGGGTACCCCGAATCGACAGATGATGTTCTTTCATATGAAATCAGTGATTTTCTGTTCAGTTATTTTTGCTAGTGGCTCAGCCTCGGCCTACTTTGTGAAATAATCCACGGCTATAACAACAAACTTGGTCTGGCCTTTTCCCATAGGGAGTGGCCCTATGATGTCGATTCCCCACTGTGCGAAGGGCCAAGGACCAGTCATAGGTGTCAGTGCTTTGGGAGCTTGTCTCGGGATAACCGCGAATCTCTAACATTGGTCGCATCTTTGAACGAGCCTACGAGCGTCGTGTTGGATAGTCGGTCAGTAATATCCCTGACGTAAAACCTTATGCGCGAGAGATCGTCCTCCTGAACGGTTTCCGCAGATCCATTCGTGAATCTCTCGTAGTACGTAGTCAGCTTCACTAGGGTTTAGGCATCGTAGCAATAGAGCATAATAACCTTTCTTATATAAAGTCTCGTTAAGTATGGTATAACGAGAGGCTCGGATCTTCAATCGTTAGGCCTCGGCACAGTCTTTAAGCAGCTCACCCTTGTCGAGATATTGAACGATCGGATCAAGCCAGGAAGGTTCCAAGTTAATCGCATGGATGGTCAAGCTAACGGGTTCATTAATACTCGGTTTAGTGACGTACTCGATCGGAATAGACCTAGGTATGTCATCTTCATCGGCGGAGGCGAGTTTCGCTAACAAGTCGGCTTTGGCATTTTCTATCCGAGGGATCCGAGTGACGGCACAAAATTGAAAGCCGCTGATCAGCTCTTTAGCTTTTTCCATGTATGCTTTTAATTTCTCTTTCTGTGTTTGATATACACAGGTAACTTGGTTAACAACCAGCTGAGAGTCACTGAAAACATTTAGATGCTTAATGCCCATGCTGGCCACAAGTCGGAGGCCGAGTAATAATGCTTAATATTCTATTGTATTGTTCGAAGCTTGAAATCCAAGTCTTAAAGCATACTGCATGTAAGTATGATCAGGAGTTTCCAGAATCACTCCTGCCCCGCTTGCCTTAGAGTTAGAAGAGCCGTCGACATACAGCTTCCAGAGAATGGGGTCGGGCGAAGTCATGGGAGAAACAATAGTCAAATCTTCAATGCGCTAAGTTACATGTTCAACAAACGGGTTGCTTTGTGGTGTCACTTCAGCAATGAAGTCGGCCACGACTTGCCCTTTGATCGCTACTTTCGACTTATATTGAATGTCGAATTCGCTGAGTTCGATCGCCCACTTCGTGAGTCGGCCAGATGCCTCTGGTTTCTGTAGAATCTAACGTAGTGGGAGATCGGTCATAACGACAATAGTATGTGCTTGGAAATATGGTCGAAGTCGGCGCGAGGAGACTACTAGAACTAGGGCCACCTTTTCCAAGAGTGGGTATCTCGTTTCCACCGGTAATAGTGCTTTACTGACGTAGTAGACCGACAGTTGCTTTCCTTCGTGTTCTCGTATCAGTGCCGAGCTAAGTGCTGCCTCGGACACCGCTAGATAAGCAACAGAGCTTCTCCCGGCTCGAGTTTCGATAAGAGAGGTGGAGATCCGAGATAAGACTTTAGTTGCTGGAATGCGGCTTCACATTCCTCCGTCCAATCCACCGTTTGTCATCCCTTTAATTGTTTGAAGAACATGAGACATTTATCCGTGGCTCTGGATATGAAGCGATTAAGTGCCGCTACTCGTCCAGTCAGCCTTTGAATGTCTTTGATTATTTTCGGAGATTCCATGTCCAGCAGGGCTTTTATCTTTTCTGGGTTTACTTTTATTCCTCGCTGACTGACCAGGACCAGGAAACCGAGGAACTTTTCCGAGCTTACACCAAAGGCGCATTTACTCGGATTCAGCTTCATTCAGAATCTGCGCAAGATAAGGTACATTTCTTTTAGGTCGGCTGTATGGTCGACTGCATGCACACTTGTGACAAGCATGTCGTTAATGTATACTTCCATGGTTCGGCCAATCAGCCGAGCAAAGATTTTACTCATTAATCTTTGATAAGTTGCACCAGCATTTTTCAAACAAAATGACATCACTCGGTAACAATAAAGGCCTTTGTTAGTGACAAAGGTGGTTTTTGATTTATTGGACTGATGCATTACAATTTGATTATACCCTGAATAGGCATCCATAAAGCTAAAACTTTCATGCCCGACAATTTATCCTTGGAAGAGGAAAGCTATCGTTTGGGCAGGCTTTATTTAAGTCGGTATAGTCAATACAGACCGGCCACTTCCCATTGGCTTTCTTCACAAGTACGACATTAGCTACCCATTCTGGATAGTATATCTCCTCTATGAATTTTTCCTTGAGGAGCTTACTGACCTCTTCTTCAATGACAACGTACCTTTCGGGGCCGAGGGGTTGACGCTTCTGTCGGATTGGTCGATAGGTCGGATCGACATTGAGTCAGTGAGTAATCACTGATCGGTCGATCCCAGGCATATCTTCATGACTCCATGTAAACACATCAGCATATCGTCGGAGCAGTGCTATCAACTTATTTTTCAACGGTGATCACAAAGATGAGCCAATTTGCATTGTTTTGGATCCATCCGTTTCGACTAAGGGCACTGATATAAATCTTCGTCTGGTTGCCCTCGTTCATGAGTCTCGACCTGAGGATCTAGCGACTCGATCATCGATATTTCAGTTGGAGCTTTCTCGACAGGACCTCTTACAACTGTTACGTAACAACGTCTCGCGTCTTGTTGGTCTCCTTTGACGACTCCTACTCTCGACTCGGTCGGGAATTTTATGGAAAGGTGGTATGTAGATACCACAGCTTGAAGGAGACTTAAGGAAGGTCGACCGAGTATGGCGTTGTAAACCGATGATTGGTTGACGATCAAGAGTCAACCATTATTGTCGTCTGATACAGGAAAATTTTTAGCAGTTAGCGGCAGTGATACGATCCCCTCAGGGAGTACTATCCACCAGAAAATCCGATCAATGGGGTCCGAACTGGACGCAACGCTGACAATTCAATTCCCATTTTGTCGAACGCTTGAACGAACAATACATCTACAGATGAACTCGTATCGACGAGTATGCGGAATACTTTTCGGTTGGCGATGGTAAGAGTAATGACCAAAAGCATCGTCATGGGGGTGATAGATGCCCCGGACATCCTCCTCTGTAAACAAAATGTAGTATTTCTCCCTTTTCTTTTCCTTTGAAGGTTGAGCTATAATCATGAGCTCGGACTCGGGTCGGCTGAGGCTTCGGGCATAGTTCTTCCGAGCGTTGTTTGAATCACCTCCATCTTAGGGACCACCGACGATAGTCCAAATTTCTTCTGCAGGTCAATTTTTGCTCGGACGTTCTTCAGGCGTTCCGGCTCTCACCACATATTCTTTGAGTCAACCCTCTTTTATGAGTCGTTCGATTTCTTCCTTTAGATGATAGCAATCACTTGTGTTGTACCCATGATCTCGATGATAATGGCAATACTTGTCCTTATTCCGCCGACCGGGATTGCTCCGGAGCTTGTTGGGCCAGTTAACGAAGCCTTCGCTTTTGATTTCCATCAACACCTGCTCCTGAGTCCTATTCAGCGGGGTATACATGAAAAGCCTTCGGTCTAGTCGTTTGTCCAACCTTCGTTCATCGCGTGCTTGATCATCTTTACGCTTCTTCCCTCCAGTTGAGTCGACTTCTTTTTTGGCCGACTCTTTGACCGAGGATTTTGCATTCTGGGCTGACTCACGCATGAGTCGTGTTTCTTCGGCGTTTGCATATTTGTCCGACCGAGCCATAAACTCTGCTAGAGTCTCTAGCAGATTTTTATCCAGGGACGCCAAGAATGGTTTATCTTTGACTCCTTGTATAAGTGCATTGAGTGCTGTTTCTTCCGAATGTTTTCGAACCTGAAGAGATTCGAAGTTGAAGTGCTTGATGTAATCTTTCAGTAGCTCTCCCTGCTTCTGAACTATATTGTTCAAGTGTGTGGGGGGCTTCGGTTTCTTCTTTCCACCGATGAAGTTGGTGAGGAAGGCATTGCTGAGCTCGATGAATGAACTAATGCACTTCGATTTTAGCTGTTTGAACCAAAGTCGAGCTACATCGGTTAATGTAAGGGAGAAGGCTCGACACATCATGGCATCCGAGGCATTATACAGCTCCATGTAGGTTCTGAAGCATTCAATATGCTCGGTCAGGTCGGTCTTCCCATTGAAAGGAGTGATTTGAGGTAATCGAAACCTTTCTGGTAACCGAGCCTGCATTACCTCGTCCACAAAAGGGGATGCTTTTGCCTCGGATTTGGTCGGATGTATATTCTGACCCTGTTTCATGTCCGCCATCTCTTTTGTCATTTCTTCCCGTACTTCCCTTTTGAAGTCTTGGATGTCAGCTTTTCAAGGTTCGCCACTATTTGTTGTACCTTCAACGGGAGGTTGGCTGTGCCTCCTCCAATCTATCTTATATTAAAGATCAGTAGGGGGTAAGACGGCTGTGGCCGAATGACCCGGCGCTAGCTCGGGAGCACCATGGGGCTGACTTTGACTCAGTTGATGGAACGATCGTGGAACGGAAGGCTGAGGATCGGCCGTTGGTGTTGGGACATGTGCTGCCTGCCCTTGCGGAGGTGACTGCATTTTTTGATGATACATCTGTTCCAGCATCTGATTAATCACATTCATATCGGACCGAATTTCCTAAACCTCCCGATTCAACCGTCCATTGTTGTCGTTCCACTGGTTATTGGTTGCAACAGATGTTGCTCATTGCGCCGCAGAGCTCTGACGGTTGTTGGGTAGGTTTATGACTACCGGGACTGCACTTGCGCCCGCTGGCCCTGTGATCACGACCTCATTTAATTCTTCTTCTTGAACCGTCCTTCTAGTCATCACCATAAGAACCAATTTCCAATTTACAGATTGGAATATGAGAGAATGGCTTTTTGTACGGTTTCCCACAGACGGCGCCAAACTGTTGATGCAGATTTGTGGTGCGCCTTCCTTAAGCCCGTTGCCTGCACAAGAGATAAACTGAACGAAGACCCTGGTTCTAACCCGGGGAACCTCCGATGCTTAAGTCAACTTCGCAGATTAAGGAGAAGGGGTTTTTAGGGTTTTTAAGTTCCGTACCTTTTGTAGAAATGGAGGTCCTTTATTTATAGATATGGGGAGTCCTGTCGTGCAGGGATTCTCTTCCTAATATCATGGAGATTTGATTTTGGCCCGCTTTTGGTCTCCATCCGATCCCGAGAACGTCGGGATCGACGATCCTCTTGCGAGATGTCTGGGACAATGTTTTTATTTACATCGTCTTTCCTTTATCTGGCTCAGCTGATTCTGACTTAATCAGATGAGTCTCGGCTGGCTTTGCAGAGATGAGCTTTTAAGCCTTAGTCGGCGCATGCTGACGTTGCTAGCTCATCAACCGAGCTAACTTAACTCGTCCTATTCTCTCCACTTTACAACTTTGTTTCGATCTAACGATTACCTCGGTAATCCCGGGCAGTGTCAGTGAAGTTGGTCCGCTCCATATCCGAATTTCCAGACTTAGCATATTTTCTCCCCAACAGGACCAATAAAAAACTACCATGTGTTGATATTATGGGTTAGAACCTGAATGAATCCTACTCGCGTATGAATATATTTTTTTATTGATCTTTAAACAATATGTATTATGTCTTCTTTCGAAAATATGTACTCCGTTGTTACGGCGTGTTTGATTTTCTAAGGTAAATGTAATTAATACGTAATGATTGTTTCAATGGGTAATTATCGCATTGTTTTCGAGGATTGATTTGACTGTTACTTTTTTCAAGGCTAAAATCGAGGATGCTGCTAAATATTTGTGGGGCCCACCATGATGTATGTGGATTATCCACACCGTCCATCTGTTATGCTAACTGAATTTAGGGCATGACTCAAAAAATGAGCTAGATTTTTCAAGTGGACTGGGAAAAAGGTAATCAAGCACCCACTGTTAAAAACTTCTCTGGGCCACTATTTACTTTGGTGTGGGCCACTACAATATTGGATCTGCCTCATTTTTCGGCTTATGCCTCAAAATCTCATGGTAAAGCAGATGGACGACGCGGATATGTCATATACATCATGGCGGGGCCCATAAATTTAAGTTAATCCTTTTAGACTGTTTTCCCAAGCAGAAGTACCTACCTATTTCCAAACAGAGTGAAATTATGATAAGCTTTACAGGGCATTTACAATAAATTTGAAAAATCAAACATGCCCTTAATGTAGAGGCATGGACCCTTACGCATGCTTTTAAAGGACTGAATCATTGCAAGTCACATGACCGCAATTAACATGCTAGTTGATGCGGTAGCATGCCTAACATATATATAAAAGACCCACCAAGAGAACGTATTTTATCGCAAATTTAGATATGATACACTCGACGAGGCCATCTCTTACAATCCTTCCAAAATGGGAGATCATACGAGACGTTCGTAGAATTTATGACGTTCGAGAAGGTTCCGAATATTTGAATATTAGATACTTATCCAAACGAATCCAGTTATGATTCAAACCCAAATTAGGAAAGAATGGATATCGATCAAATCGGGTCCCAAGCCGTACATCAATCGAAATTAAGAGAATGTGAGAAGTAGATCTAACCTATCTCTTATGGTAGTTCGGTATCAAGTGGATCCGGACCGTCCAACACCTCAATTGAAAGCGATATAGAGTTCGACTAGATGCATGGCTATGATCAATTTGAGGTCTGGGATCAGCCATAGATGCACCCTGATTGATCCTTAATTCGATTAGTTGGCCACGGAGAACTCCATCAAGGGGTCAATTACAAGAAGAATATCCGAGAAGTCAGTAATTCTGAATATATATGAAGTCCTTTTTCGGGATGCACGTCGTAAACATGAAGAATATAAGATTAGTAAGAAAACCCAATGAGAATTTTGCCGCCTCAACGAGGTATAAAAGGAACATGCGAAGAAGAGCTCGAGGCCTTACACCAAAATCATCTATCTACTTTTCAATTTATCTACAATTTATCATCTTTTATCCTAGCATAACTTAGCTTTAACATAGATCACTACTGCCTAGCGTCCATCACTATAGTACTGTAGGATTAGAATAAATGTTCACGACCTTAATTTGTCAAATCCTGATTAACCGAGTCCTTACTTAGGCGATACATCTATCCAGTCACATCCTACTAACCATACGCCTCAATCGCCTGTTCCGATAGACCGATCAAGTATTTATCTCTCGATTGTTTATTATTCTAGATTATTTTTAATACTTTTTCAATTATAATGGGCAATACTTTCAATTAATGAAATCGGCATTGTTCAACTATTTTTATTTATTTGTTCATCTTCATTCTTTTAAGAAGTATACTATGAAAATATTGGTGAAAGAAAAAGTCCTTAAGCCCATAGACACAAGGCAAAACAAATTCGTTTAGAAGGGTTAACCCCTGCCCTTTTACAAATCATCTAAATGCATATCACAACTAGTGGTTGAGAGGAGTTGGATCATGCATCCAGTCTCTAATCAGTCCGACTCAACGTGGGGGGCACCAACAGTTCTATCAAACTTTGAGTCGAGTAAACTCTGACATGCTTGTGCATTATAATCACACACAAAATCAGAATACAGGCCCTCGATCACACGTGCGGCCTTGTTTGATTGAATTGTAAGCAACACTTTCAATGTGATTACTAGCAGTTCCCTCGAACTCCTCCTAAATGGAACAAAATTTATCCCAATGACTAAGGAGTTTCCTCGAGAGCAACTGCACATTCATCGAGCCATAACAAGGCAAAAGAGGAATACCTTAGACCAAACTGCATTGTCACACACATAAAGCAACCAAATAAAACTCAACACCAATCTAAGTTATAGATCGTCAAGAAATTAATGTATCCTTACTTTACTCTTCGACCTAGACATGATGAACGGATTGGAATTGGAAAAAGATTGCCTAAACATCAAATTTTGAAAAACCCAACTGGAGTGGGATGTTACACACGTCATCATTCCCTCCCCTTAAAACTAGTGGCGCATGCCCCTTTCTCACCTCCTTTGTGTGCACACCCTCTTAAGAGCCTCGTCATGTCCAACCTTCTCCTTCCTCGTAGACACCATGGTTCGTGAAGCCACCTTCTCCATCAAAGCTCTACCTAGGGTTTTGGTCGTAGGCTAAGGTGAGGAATCCCTTTAGGCTTATAACCAATTCTAGCTAATCTTCTCTTAGAATTAGGGATTGCTTTCTTAGATTGATGAATTGTTGTTTTGATTCTTAAAAACCTTATTAATTATCTATTTTAAGTATGTCTTATTGCTATAAATTCAATATTATATGAATGAATTTATGTTTGGTTGAAGTTAGATGGAGATGTGAATCATGTTTGAGTCCAAACCTTAATTACATGATGTAGTGTTCCAAACTATGTTGAATTGATGTGGGAAATATTCCCCAGCTTGAGCTCGTGAACCTATGGACCTTAATTAGTTGATGTCCTATGATATGGGAAATCATGGAATTAAGTAGGTCAGCGAGTTACACATTGAGACGAGCTAACCCATCGAGTTTACAAGGCGCGCCCACTAGGTTAGCCCATATAGAACCTACATGTTGTGATTTGGGTTAGCCAAATTATTGTGATGATTGTAGATTTAATTTGAAGTGCTTTTATTATTATATGTTGCTGGAATTTTTGTTAAACATGAGAATATTACGCATGTGGATGTTTGAATATGGTTTTGTGGATGGAATCATGTATAAGTTGGAACAATGTGGAAATTAGTTATTTCCATGATAGTTATTATATATTGATGAACATTGCTTGTACATGATATGTTGAGATGATAGAACCATGTATGATGAATACCACATCACAAGGAGCCCTCTCACCCCATGTGCTAGGAAAGGTATTGTAGAAGTATGAAAACCATGTGGTTCATGTGATATGGAATATCCTTAAGCATAGATTGTGGTGAATGATGAAGGATCCAACAAGTGGATTGGTTCTTATGATGGATATATGAATAAGTGAATGTGAAATTAGAGCCATGTGTAGCATCATGAATAGGATATGTACATCCCTTCATGATTGACCCTCGTGCGAAGGGTACTAGCTATCTAAGGGTGTGGTGGACCATGGGATGGGGTAAGATGGTGACTTGTTGGGGTTGGGCATTATGATATCAAGTAGTTGTTAAATTGGAATAATTAAAGGAAAGAACTAATCATGCATTCACTTAATCTTGGGCGTTACAGTGGAGAAAGTGTTGGAAGATCATGTTTCTCTGGTTGTGCACGATCTAATGAAAGTGTTGGAAGATCCCGTTTCACTAGTTAGATTTTTAGAGTATATGGGAGTGTTGGAAGATGTCGTCCCACATCGGCCTGGTACCTCTGGTGACTAGTGGCTGATGAGAGTGTTGGAAGATCCTCTCTCATTTAGTCAGGGGTCCCTTCACCAGAGCATACATATCATGCATTACATTAATTAAGATTTCTCATGGATGTTTTGTTTTGAATATTATATGAGATGATTATGTTATTATTTTGATAATCTTGAGGGGATACCCTCATTGAGTTGATCGCGAGCAACTCATTCCTCTTGTTGGAAAAATTGTAGACTGTTAAGGCGACAATCCAAATAATGAGCCAAAGCTTCAAGTTAGGAGTAATGATGGTTTATGGCTATGAATGGCGGATGGTGAAGCCAACATGGCTTGGATAGGAGACCTCCTCCTTTATTTATTTTGGTTTTCTTAAAAATAATTTATTAAAATTTAAAATTGTAATAAGTGTCATGGAATGAGTGAGCATGTAATATTTATAATTGTTTTTACATGCTGCTTGTGCCCTTAGAATTGGTTACTTGATATCCATTAATGTATCTTTCTTAATTTTTAGGCCTCCCTCCGTTATTTTAGGTGGATTATTATAGCTATAGCTTGCTACTTACCCCCCATAATTAGATTTTTGTAAAGTTAGTGATGAAAGGTAAATAGGACTTCATAGGTTTTGGTGTTTTATTATCGATTGATTGTTATTGCTTGTGATTAGTTGTTAATGTTTTCTTTATGTGTGTGTTTTGGGAGTGTACATAATGATCCCCATAATATTAGATTATTCAGCTACATAGAAGTGTGGAACTGTACCTTATGCGATGTGTAAGCAATTGGATCCAAATTCAAATCCCGAGGATTGACACTTAGAATTTTGAATTGATATTAATGACCTCAATGCTCAAATTTGAGTAGAAGATCTAAGTATCATACCCAAATATACTCAAATCGTTCTTCCATGATGCCGATACTATATGAACCTCATCTTTGTCTTAATCTAGGGATATTTATGCATTCTCCTAAAATTTGTGTAGGAGGGTTTTCTTTATGTTAGATAAAGAGTGTTAGATAGACACATAGGCAACCTTAGGGTGTAGAGATTGAGTCACCTAGAATCTAACGAGAGATGGGTTATGATATCCCTAATATCATCTATTCGTTAAACTTCCCATTGTATTGTTAGCAATTAAGGGATCATCGAAGACATCTAGCCGTTTAATTATGTACTCATATATCCATCCTTTCACCTGACCGATCAATCCCACTGTATCTTTATGAATGACGAATGATTCTATAACCTAAACATCTATCATATCTTATTGTCAAAACTTGCCATCCATCTCATAATCTAATCAACATCCCACCCATACATCTGATCGATCGTACACATATCCAATTAAATTAGAACCAATCCTTTTGAATTTCATGATCAATTATCGTAAAGATCGAACAAGTATTCTTAGTAATTACCTAATCCTAATTATCTTTCTAAATCACTCGATTATAGGAGAATCTCTAGGTTTGAATGTATAATTAGAGAAAAAGGCCTCTGTGGTAGGTTGTTATTCCTGATTGAGTAAGAAACTTTGAGAACAGTACCTTTACTAATACCAAGACATGTTTCCATATAAGGTTTAGTTAAGGATCATGGAGATATTATCAGAAGATTAAGAAAGCCAAAGAATGAATAAAAGAGTTTGTGGATTGAAGAATAAAGATTTCACTCAATTATCATAAAGATTGAACAAGCATTCTTAGTAATTACCTAACCCTAATTATCCTTCTAAGCTTTAATCCTTCTACCTCATCTTTCTCAATATTACTTCCTTATAGAGTACCACATAAGAGAAGTAGATTTTGCCTAAGATGACTAATTGATGATAAGCAGGTTAAGTGACTACTTATTCATTGATGATTCGTAGTTAAATGTAGAGCCATGAAGGAATCAGAATGCATAGTGAAAGCATGTTAGGATAGAACATAGAAATTTTGTAGAAATAATTTTCGAGGACAAATTTTTTTTTAGGAGGGGGGAGTATAATAACTCTAAATTTTAGAAAGACACGTAAATGGATCGAAGATAATTAAAGACTGGAAATATAGTGCGAGTGGAAGCATGTTAGGCTAGAACTTCAAAAAATTGTAAAACTAATTTTTGAAGATAAAATTTTTTAGGAGGGGGGGGGGGGGGGGGGGGGGGGGGGGGGGGGTGGTTGGAGTGTAATAACCCCAAATTTTAGAGAGACACCAGAATTGATTGAAGAAAATTAAAGATGAAAAATATAGTGCAAGTATGTATTTTAAGTCTTATGAGGAGCAATAATGATTTTCTTTCGCTCGTTAAATCAAATGGTAAAGCATTTTTGGACGTTCTTAACGTGCGCCGCATTGTTAAGTAGATGTTAATGAGGAAACTTAAAAGGATTAAAGATTTTGCAAGCTATTCCCTAGTTAAAGTCCTCTGATTGTTCCATGAAAAAGGGGAAGTGACGTGGGTGAGTGATGATGATATGATAGAGAAATACCCTCAGTTTCTCACTTCTCAACATCGCACCTTAAGTAATTTTTTGGGACGAAGTTTATTTTAAAGGGTGTGGATTTTAACATTTCAGATGTTACCGTTTTGTATTTTTCCTTCATCCAGGTTGTTTGACCTTATTACGGGGTTGGATGGCAAATAAACATTATGTATTTTCTTATGATGGCCTCTAACAAGTTTTTAATTGTGATCGTTGGATCACCACTGTTTCCTAATGTGGTTAGGGATGTCAATGAGCCGAGCCTGAGTAGGTCTTGGCCTAGATTTTGAACTGTTTCGGGCTGGGCCATTAGGTCAGCCCTATTCAAAATTTTGAATTTTCATGCCCGAGCCTGGCCCATTAATAGGTGGTCCACTTGAGATTCAGATCTACTTAGATTTGGGACTACGCGCTAAAATGGGCTGTAAAAAAATGGATGAACAATATTGATATATAATACATTCATCAAGGCGGGCCCACAATTTGGCTAACTGATAGCTAATATGTTGCCACTTGGATTCTGTAGTGACCCCTTTAGTGTGGAGGTCCATACTAGTCGGTGATGTGGCCCTTAATATGATGTGTGTTTTATCCATGTGGTTCATCCATTTTTCTCAACTCATTGTAGGGCATTAGCCAAAATATGAGGCAGATCCAAATTTCAAATGGACCCATGGGAAACAGTGGCAATTGGATGCTCACCATTAATAAAAACTTCTTGGGGGCATATGTTGAGTTGTAAATATTGCATATTTAGACTCCCAATTAGCATCATATTAGCAGAATAAGTGTTAGAAAATCATTGGAATCAGATCAGAATCAATACATCCATCCATTGTATGTTTTTCATGTTCTGTGTGCTAATTAAGTGATTTATGTTGTAGATTGAGCAATGGATGATGGAAGAATAACTGTAAGAAGAGTTGACGGTTCAGATCATCCGATTAGAAAGCCGAGACATAAGGAAATGAGCCAAATGGTCAGATTGCGAGTATCAGAGATTAGGAAGTCATATGGCGTGCTACGTGCGAAACCAGGTGATGAGACGAACTTTGTACGACTCAAATAGTGTCTTGAAGATGATGGAGGGTCCGGATTGGTGAAAGGTACGAAGAACCAAACCTATGGGGAGGTGTACATGCAAGATTTGACAAATTTCCAAATCTGTTATTAGTATGTGAAGAAAAAAATGAATTGGATTTCAAGTCAATTTTGGCCATTTCATATTAAGTATGTGGGGGCCAGTTTGGTTAATCAGAACCGCCCATATTGAAGGGAATGCTGATAAGAGGTATAATATGAAGTTTGAAAAAATTCGAAGTTTCTGACGGGCTGTAAGTTTAAAAAAATTACATACAGTTTTGATCAAAGTCGAGGATCAGTGGACATTGTTTGGACAGACCAACGGTCCATTTGGGTAAAGACGATGTTAAGAATCCAATAAAAGGATCAAATTTTGGGAACTATATTATGTGAGGCCCATGCACATGTTATGCGACTTTCCAAAAGTAGGATGGTTGGTGACGTAACTAGTTAGGTGGTTGGTGCGTGAAATACACAACCGCATACAAGGCGGTTCGGCGGGGGAAGTTTTAACGGTGGACATCTTCCACTGTGATTGGTCCACTAGGTTTTGGATTCTCTTCATTTTTGGGTCCAACGGTTAAAATGATCCAGGGTATCAGATGGATGGCATTGATATTACATATACATTAAGGTGTGACCCACACTTGCTCTTGTATGACTAAAGCATGTGAAGGCCAATTGTTACGTAAACGGAAATCAATCCTATTCTTTAGGAGATCATCCAGCAGCCTATAAAAAGAATAGGGCACAACCATTGAATAAGAGCTCTCAAGTTTCATAGTTTTAGAAATTATTTTTTTACAAGTTTTTTTTTAAGTTTTTTTTTTTAATATACTTTTGGGAAAAGAATGACGTAAAATTTAAATTTGCTTCAAAATTTTTTGAGTATTTTAATTTGTTTCAATTCAAGTTTTAATGATGTTGAATGCTTTCTACTTGCTTTCTATTTCTAATTTGATTATGTTTTTCTAATTATCTCTAGCCCAAGCTAGAAGGGAAGCACATGGGCTTAATGATCATTTAGTTGTGATGATTGACTGTTTTAAATGATGAGATGAATGGTGTATGCATGTAACACCCCATACTTTTAGTACTCAGGTGTTACCATGTTACCTAACATAGTATAAGTACCGACCTACCTTATATGAACATTCACCTACAACCCGGCCTAAGTATGACCATTGTAAGTAATCCCAACCCTTATATAAAGCTATCCATTCATTGTTATTCAAGATGGACTATTGCATCGTTAGAGAAAATCATTTTAGGATTTCAATCTCATAAACAGACAAATCTAATCGACAATCTTAGGATTAGAAGTGCGAGTCACGAGATCCACCGTCCCTCATATCCACAACATTCTGTTAATCGCTCTAATACCTAATTTCCTTAATCCTACCACTGAGTTATAAAATAAATCTTTAAGTTGCACTTAGACAATCCCGTAAACCACTAAAATTGTGCAATAAGGGCTATGGGGGCCTTGACCTTGAGTCATCTTAAAATTTTGGATCCAATTTGTTAGATCCAAGCCCACGACACTCAAATTCTCAACTCACTATTTGATCATCCTTACCCCAACCTCTGGTAATAAAATATACCGTTGAGACTCGTTTAAATAGGCCCCATGACTATTTCAACTAATGATGTTTAGATTGGGATTAATCTGACCATTGGAATGACGGTAATTGATAGTTAAAGATCATGATGCCATTGATAGGGCCCACCTAAGATTCTAATATTCGTCGTGTTCGGTCGGATAGTCATATCAGGGACCTAGAACCCATTGGACGGAGTTGATTTACCAAATACACCCAGTGGACCCTACTTCCGATCACTACGTGTGCACAGATAGTGTGCACACACCGCACACGAGACCTAAGAATCAGGTCAAGGAAGCCTTGACCCAATAAATTCAAAATTCACCAGCGTTTCTCTCGCATCATGCGTATTCAAATAGGGCCGTTCGTCTATCACCACTGCTGGGCTTCCATCAGGTGTCAACATTGAAATTCAAACCGTCCATTGTGATCAGTGGGTCCCACTGACCCTAACCATGGTTAGATCCACGATCGGAAGTCACATGTCCAAACTCGATCAGTGACTGATCAAGCATTTCAAGGGGGAAGACGCTGACGGGGAGAGAAAATCCATGTCATCTGTTTGGCTAGCAAATCTAGCTGTTGGAGACCATCAGACGACCGCCACGTGCGTGAGAGAGTCCTCGTCGCGCCTACGGTTTCCAAAAATGCCTCCCAACTTGGCAAAAGGCGGAAGGAATAACTTCCATTTTTAGTAAAATCCGATCTCAGCCACTCCTCAGCTCCTAGAAGGTTCTCCCGAGTGATCTGAGGCGTTGGTATTAGGGCTACGAGAGATCCCGTAACCAGCTGAGAAAATCACCGATTAATTGACGAGAAGATGGGGCGATGCAAACAGATTCCATATAGCTAACCTAATTGACCCATGACTCATCTTTCACCGTGAGATGGACCCCACACTCCTTTTAGAGCATATCTGGACCATCCAAATGACTCAGATCAGTGGATCAGCCGGGCGTTGTAAAGACGCCATGACCGATGGGTCATCTTCCTTAATCTGACTGAGTAACCCACCCTCTCAAACGCAGGTTCTTTCACTAATCCGAGACATCCATCAAATGGACCATCTCGTCAGAAGTCCACCAGGAACAATCATATGGCCTCATGAGGCACCAGACCGCATCTACAGATCCCTATAGAAGGATTCTCGATCCTTCTTTTACTAACTCAGTGTTAATCCTTGTGATTACCTGTAGAAACGTCTGGAAGTGGTAAATCTATAAATAGTCGTCTCGTTAGGGCGAATCCCAAGGCAGAGAAAAAGAAAGGGAATAGTAAGGTAGAGAGAGTGAAAATCTAGACGGCGCTGGTGCGAGTTGCAGGACTAGTTGCAACTCGACTCAGCTTGAGTCGTCACGTGTACTTAGAGAAAACAGAGAGCGAGATGTGAGATTTAGAGGGAAAGAGAAAATTGGGAGAAAGGAAGAAGATAGTGAGAGAGAAAGGAGAAGAGAGAAAGGGAGAAGAAGTGCGGCTGTGTGAGTTCCAACCGTCCATCTGTGGCCGGCTCATCTCACGGCAGGAGCTACTCGTCCCCAGCCCCAGTTCAGGTAACTAAACCAAACCGAAACCCCCTATCTCAGTTCTACATCAAATTCGCAAATGACCCATCCCAATGCCCTGCGAAAACGGGTCTGATTCACTCCAACTCAGTCACGAGTTGAGTGACTCAGCTCCGCATTTCAGAGTGAAAACCCTGGTCTGAATCCATGGCTGTGGTCAGTTTTCCCCGAGCAAGGATCAGCGCCTCGGACCGATCTCAAATACATTCACAGCGCTACACGCTGCTAGTTGAACGAATCAACCAAGTTGATTCACTACTGAGTCAACGACTCAGGTTCATTTCAGGCATAGAAATCTTGACTCAGTTAGGCCCGGGTAGCAGCTCGCCCTAATTAACTCGAAGCCCAGACTTGGGCTATCCAAACTTGCTCGATTGGGGGCTGACCCTACCGGTTTCCCAACTGAGTCAACTCAACGCTTAGTAACGGGTTGACTCGGTCAGTTTCCCGGCTGAGTCAAGCTGACTTCAATCATACGTGGTCGATTTGAGAAGCATTTGATTCAACGGAACACTAATCTGACCTTGTAATTAGTAAAACTATTAAAACTAACTCAACTAGTTGTTAGTTGAAAACCCTGACCAAGTCGACTCGGTCGTGACTCACTGGTACCTTGTAACATATCATCCGGGTACAACTAGCAACTGATTACCTTAAAAGGCACTTCTTCCTTCAACCTGTCCCATCAAGATCCTTACATTCACCTCATAAGGACATCTCAAAACAAGAAGAACTTTCAAGCTAGGTGAGGGATATCCCACATGGCTTCATCATTTCGTTGAATTCTAAGATAGTTGTATAAATATATTTTAATTGTACAAATAGTAGTTGTGTTCCTTTAATTTTTAATTAGCATGAATAATCATGTGGGAATAACCAAAAATTATGTTACTCTAATCCACCTCATGAGAGTTATATAATACATTCATTATGCCACATTTGAAATTACATATATACATCTTCTAGTTGCATTAAATGTAAGAGTCCTTGCTTTCACTACAATAATAAGCTTGCACCATTCTCATTATATGGGTTAGAATTGTTATAGTTTGATATAAACGAATATCTTTTTTCTTAAGATGTGTAGTAATCATGTTACTATCCTAATGTGTTTGAAATGTCATATTTAGGCCCTCCTTTGGACCTTGGGAAAGTAAATGAATTTATACTAAGTTCATATTTGAATGCTGGATATCCTATTAAAGAACTACAAGTCTTGATCATGCTTATGAGATTAATCTTGTTAATCCTATGAATGTGCAAGAGCATCATGGTACATGACATTCACGCATGACATATGAGCTTTTCCGGGTGCTCAATGTAAGCCACATTCTGTTCGATTTACCGAAAGTTCCAACACTTTAGTTTAACTCACAGAACCTGTGCATTTGGGTCACCTTGGACGCTCTTTCTTTTCATGAGGCTTTTCCGGGATTAGACACTCTTCAGGTGTACCCCGTGTATTTTTTCAGGAGATATCCTTGGGTGCACTCTTTTACATGGCTTTTTTCAGGTAGATGATCTACCGCGGGCGGTCTGCATGGTCTTTTTCAGGCAACTAGTTCTCCTTGGTCATACCTTTGAGTATTTTTCCGGGTGACTAGTTTGCCTTGGGCGACCCCTTTATTTTGACAGCTGGATGTGCATCCCCATATCTGTGACTTGAGCATACATTTATACATCCATACATTTGTTCCTAATTTCATGATTAATCTCCTTGTAATTCGAATATGTTGATTTAAACTATTTTGGAATGACATGACATGTATGAATCCTTGAGGGAAATTTTCATTGAGTTTTCACTCACCTAATCGTGCGGTTGCACCAAATCGACACAAGTATGATGAACAAGTGAGGACCCCTATGACGGGATTCCAGGTACGGCTGAGGTGGAGTTTGGTGAGGAAGTACTCCATGCCGATGCAGTTGAGCAGTGGGAGCTCAACTGAAATTTTAGGATAACTTGCTTTCATATTCCAGACTACGTGTTTTGTTTGAGTTGTAAAAATATTTCCTATGTTATGGAATTTCATTTTAGCTTCCATTTACATGTATTAAACTTCGTTGTGTTACCCTTGACATTCTAGTTCACATGGTAGTTGCCTTGTTTTACGTTATGAGATTTACTATTAATTGAATGTATGATGGTCCATTTTATAACGTAAGACTCAGGTTCTCAATGAGGGGCAATTGTCCTCAGGTTTCGAGAACCAGGGTGTTACAATGCATGTTATCAATTATCTAGGTTTAGGATTTTGATCGATCATGTGAGATCCATATGGTGGATGCTCAGGCTTAACTTGGATCAATAAGATTTCTTAGATGCGAGATATTCTTAACCTGTTATATTATTTGATTCATTATCTCATGGATATTGAATGCTTACGATCACTGGAGCTTAAGGGTATATTTTAATGGTGTTAATCCATGATTATCTAATCTCTTATGTCATTTACTCATATAATTGAAGTATTTTATTTTTTCGATTAGGCTGACCATAGTTCTTGGATCCTAATTGTGTTATCAAAGTCATCATGATTAATGGATTATTAATCTATGTGTGGAACTTTGAAGCTTGGATTTTTTAATTTAATTGAATTCCATTTCAAAGTCATACTCTCAAAATTATTGCATCTGTTTAGAATTTTCATAGGCCTGTTTCCATTACTTGGTTAGTTTTACGTTTGATTTTCCACTCTCTGAATCCATCTCCCTGTGGGATCAACCCTATGCTCATACTAAAGAGTGAATATGAGGCAATGTCCTTGGGGGTGAATAGGACTTTGCAATTATTTCTGCCTATTTGAAAACTTGATTGCCTATCTTAAATGATCATTCAATTTTAAAGGAAGTAAGGCAATATAACTCTAATGGCTTCCAAGCCAGTTAGAGGATCCAATCACAAAGGCTATTAAAGATATGAAAATATAATACCTAGCCTAGTGTTGTGAGCTTGTGTGTGGAATGTGCTTCCTATCAATAAAAAACATTCATCCAATCATATATACAAATTTAAACATTTAAGCCTATATAAGCATGATTTAAACAGATGCGCAAATGAACATTCCAAACACAAGCATTTATAGTGGTTCGGCTACATGCCTACTCCACTCCCGGTATCCACACTCAATCCTATAGTGCACCAGATTTCACTATCAAAGGTTTTAAACAGGTTCACCTATAACCTTTACAGTCCTACACTAAGGACACAAATTTATGCTCTTTGCAAGAGCAAAGGTCCTACACTTAGAACCCACATTTATGCCCACCAACCAAGGTCCCACACAAGGCACCTACTTTTAGGCCCCCCCGGCCAAGGTCCTACACTAGGAACCTAATCGAGTTTGTTAATAGCAAACTCTTAGCCTCAATCCTACATGAGGAAAGAGATTAAACTTTGAACTCTTAACTATGACACTTACTTGTAGGATTGAGTTCACTTTTTTAGCTTGTCTCAGGTTGCTAGATCTTCGCACTCTCGAGCTTGAATCAACTTCCCTGTGCTCCCCCGATCGCGTAGCTTGGATTTGCTTCTTGGCTTAGCTTCACGATCAAGAACCTTGCATAAGATGTACCTAAAAGGTGACAAAATTTATGGGAGTTGGTTGAATCTCCTATCTAGGATAATGAGTGGATTTCCTAAGATATTCAACCTATGCACTCTCTATAGTATCAAAGAACCAATGATATTTTTATTGGTTTGGTCTTTATACTCTAGAGAAGTCACGAGTTCATGTTCTTCATTAATTAGGAGCTTTGAATGCTCATAAGAGTGAATGATCACAATGAAGAGAACATGAACTCGTATGGATAGAGTCTAAGTAGGTTAGGATAAGCTTGGGATACACTAGAGACTCTATGGTACCTATTTCCACTAATTTTGCAAGTTTCTACAAGCCATATTTATAGGAAAAAGATTCCAACGGATATAAAATGGCTATAAAACAGCTAGTTTACGGTGCTACCGAAGTCAAGTTCGGTATCACCGAATTTTCTTCGGTGGTACCGAATAATATTTTGGTAGTACCGAATTAATCTCTCAAGTTGTTGACCAAAATCTGTCTATTTCGGTGGCACTGAAATTGTTCGTTGGTGGTTGTCGGTGTCACCAAATTACCTAGTTAGTAATACCAAATTACATGCGTGAGGTTGCTGGACAGTTTGAGTCCCTTTGGTAACACCGAAGGTGACATTCGGAGACACCTTCTTCCTACTGAAGGTGGACAGATTTTCCTAAATTTGTCCTTTTGATCATTCAACAACTTGGGTTTTGCTTAAGCCAATACTATAGGATAAACTATGGACTTGGGATTGGCTTGAAATAGATGACCTAAGTAGATATTTCCTATTTGGGTTGAGATCATCTATTTACAAAGTTATGATCGCAGAAGCTGTTTTTTTTTTTTTTTTTTTTTTTGTCTTCAATGTGGCTTTGATGCTTCTGATCCAGTTGCGTCGCCGGTCTTCACTTGCCAAGAACTCATCTGACTATAAGACACAACTAATCACGTAATTGACAAACATGGGTGAAAATAAGTGCACTAACAATCTCTCCCTTTGTCAATTACATGACAAAAACAACCTAACCTACGATTATGTCATGGTCCATACCAATGACATACCAAAACAAAAATAATTACATATCACACATATAGATTTACAAATTAGGACTTGATATGTAAAACATAATCATGCTACTCCCCCTTAGTGTTTATCAAATATAACCTGCAATAACAGAAACAAACACTTTCTGCAAGAAACAATATTGTTTTGGTGGGTAGGTTTTTTCTCCCCCTTTTTGTCAGTTACTGGCAAAGAATTTATCAAGAAATATTCCAATAACATATGAGAAGTGATAATTCAGAGGGTTAGAAAATATAATTTAGTATCATTTGAAAGACACCCATGTCTCTTAATCATTCCTTTGGACAGTCATCGAGATCGACTCTTCGAGAAATTTAGCCGTATGCTCGTTAATACAATTTGACTCTTCATTCTCAATTTCAGTACTCTTCATAAGTGAGTTAGGATCACTTTCCTCGCATTGTGTTTTTAGATTGGGTTGAGATTGCGATAGCCTAGCCTCTTTAACTTTATCGATGCGCAATTCAATCGCTTCCAATGATTTCATCATGTCTGCGACAAGTTGGTTGAACTGTTCTTGATAGTCCGTGAAATTCAAACGTGAATCCTCTTGGATCATTTTTGGTTGGATTTTAAAGGTAGGGGATCTAAGAGAATAGTTACTATAATCAATTACTGGTTCATCTCTCCAATGTTGATGTTTTCACTGATCATAGTCGTACGGGTCATAGGTGGGAGAGTCTGATGGTTGTTGGTACATATTATCACCTATAATATAATCTCTCATTGTTTTCTTCTTGTCTGATGGGTGATAATAGTTCTCACTCTCATAATTATGATAACTCCAACAATCACGTACTATTTTCTTAATCTGTGGGGTGTACTTATTCTCTTACCGATGATCACGTAAGGACTTCTTAACCGGTGGAGCATTGTATTTTGGTTGGTTCTCAATGATGGTTTCAGAAAAGTTTTGAGACATAAGTTGTTTCCTAACATAATCATCTGATAACCCTTCACAATTTTCCGCATTCTTTAAAACTAGCTCAGCATACTGACGTTCCCACTCTTGCATATACATGGTGAAACCCTAATCTTGAACCTAATCCTAAAATAGAATAAGAGAAAAATCCTACAGTAATATGGAAAGTAAGTAGAGGAGAAGTTAGAGGAGTTTACCGGTTTGGAGAGTTCTATGTTAGGATCTTACAAAACAGAAAACAACGTTAGTTTCTAAAAATAAATTAGAAAAAACACTAACTTAAAAACAAAACAAAAAGTTAGTCCTAAAAACAAATTAATTTCTTAAAAAAAAAAAAGTTTCTAAAACAAATTAGGAAAGTTTCTACATCTAGAAATAGAAAGAAAAGTTAGTTTTCAAAAACAAATTAGGGAAGTTTCTAAATATGAAAATAGAAAGAAAATTTAGTTTTTTTTTTTTTTTAATTAAGAAAGTTTCTAAATTTCGAAATAGAAAGAAAAGTTAGTTTTTAAAAACAAATTAGGAAAGTTTCTAAATCTGAAAATAGAAAGAAAAGTTAGTTTCTAAAAACAAATTATGAAAGTTTCTATCCTAAAATTAGAAAGTAAATTAGTTTCTAAAAACAAAAAAAAAGGAAAGTTTCTAAACCTATAAATAGAAAGCTAAGTTAGTTTCTAAAATAATTATAAAAAAACTCTAACCTAAAAATAGAAAGTAGAAAAATCCTAATCTTAACCTAATTTCAAAACTAACCAAATCCAGAAAACGCAACCGTCAATCCCCAACAACGGTGTAAAAAACTTATTCACAATCCCAAGTGTAGGGTCACAATGTAGTAATAATCTCGGTAAGACCGAGGTCGAATCCACAAGGATTGATCTTGTACGTTTATGAAATTAACTAGAAGTAGAACTAGAAGAAAATGTAAAACTAATTCTGAAGTGATTGAGAGAGTAATTGTGAATTAAGTAATAAAAACTAAGAATATAAAGGTGGGAACTGGGTGCCAAGGATCCACTTGTAGTGATCAGGGAACCCTCTTGCTTGATTCAAGTAACATAGTTAGAATTGGAGTCTTATCCTATCCAATTAGAAAATATATCAATAAAATTAAATTTGAACTTCCATTGACCTAATTCTCAATAAAGGAGAACTATGATAATTAGTAGGGATTCCATCACCAAACCATGCCTAGGAGACAATGACAAATAACAGGATTTACCAATCCCATAATCTTAAAGCAGGAGAATTGTGAAGATTAAGAAGGATTCCATCACCCTACCATGCCCAAGGGACGATGACGAACAACAGGACTTACTAATTTCACAATCTCAAATCAGGAAAAGAAGATACTTAAAGCTATTAAAGATCTACTGTAATTTGAGTCACAATAAATCATTAAAAACTGAAAGTATTCCTTAAATATCAAATTAGAATCCATGGATTTCAACATAAACATGAATCAAAGCAAAAGAAACATCACATCATGCTACAAGCTTCACCTTTTAGACCTAGCTAAGAGGTTTAGCCAACCATAGGCATGATTTGACTAAAGTCTCTTAAGAAAAACATGAAAACAACTATGGAAGAAGAAGAAAAACTCTTGGTGACGGCTTCTCCACCCTTTTTCTCCACTCCTTAAACCCTAGAAGATGCCCGAGAACATCCTAGGGAGTCTTATTTATAGTTGTGGAACTCCAACTTTCGCACCTAGTTGGAAAACTCTAGAAATCGCCTCAAAATTTACACAGTTTGCTAAAATAGACTTCACTCTACATAGTTTTTCAAAATAGACTTCACTCTGTGCAATTTCATAAAATGACTTAGAGTTTCAGAATATGCTTTTACATGACGATTTCAGGATTCCTTTTCATCACTTCGAATCTTTGATTGATCTCTTCATTCCTCACTTGGTTTTCTTGGATCTTTGACATGTGAATTCTTCAATCTTGGTCTCCTAAGATCCATCCCTTGCCTTGGTGATTCTTGAGCATCAAATCCATGCTTTTAACACCCTTTTCAATCCAAGCTCTTAAATTCACCTTGCAACACAAACATGAGTAAAATAGAACATTAAGCATTATCATGTTCATAAAACTAAGATATAAATGGAGGATAATATGCAATATTTGACCCTCAACATTGAATTTCTTTCCTAAATGAATGATCAAGGCTGGGACTAGTCCAACTTGGGAGGAGAGTTGATTATTTTGATTTCTACTCCCACAGGACATAAACCATCCACACCACAAAAAAATTCAAAACCACTACTTTAAATTGCAAGTATGATACTTAGAGTAAAAATAAAAACTTTCTAACGACCCAGGTGGTAGAGCCGAGCAATGAGGGTTCAAACTACAAAGCAAAATAAATCAAAAGAAAGTAAAACTAATGCAGAAATTAAACTATGCTGATCTGAAAAATAGATTAAACAGATGATCTTTGTGATCAAGCAACAATTGTAGGACAACCACTAGCACTTGGGTGATGAAATCCCAAGCAGGAGAAACCTAATGTATGGTTGGTGCTTGAAAGACCCAACTGAATTTACTTTCAAAGTAAAACAACTATTCTACAAATCAATTTAAAAAAATCTATATTAGAAACCAGTGAGATCCGAAGCGGCAGAGACGACCAAGAAAAAAAAAATCCTCAACCTAAAGGTTTAATAAGAAAAACAGAAAATTCGCAAAATTTTTAGAGCGATTAGAGGAAGAACTTACCTTAGCTATCTTGTGCAAATCCAATCTTCTCATCGTCTCCCCGGCAACGACGCTAAGAACTTATTGTTGTCCTTAAAGTGTAGAGGCTTGCAAGTAGTATCATGTGAGCACACGGTCGATCCCACAGGGGGATGGATTAAGAGAAGGGAAAATCAAAAGCAAAACTAACTAAGTAATGGAAACAAACCTATGAAAACTCTAACTAAATGGATGCAATGATTTTGAGAGTATGACTTTGAAACAGAATTCAAAAATTAAAAACACTCAAACTTCAAAGTTCTACACATACATTAATAATCCATTAATTATGATGACTTTGATAACATAATTAGGATCCGAGCACTATGGTCGGCTTAATTGAAAAATTAAAAAAAATTAATTATTTGATTAAATGATATAAGAGATTAGAGAATCATGGATTAATACCATTAAAATATACTCTCAAGCGCCAATGATTGTTAGCATTCAATATCCATGAGATAATGAATCAAATAATATAACAGGTTAAGAATATCTCCCATGTAAGAAATCTTATTGATCTAAGTTAAGGCTAAGCATCCACCATATGGATTTCACATGATGGATGAAAAACCTAAACCTAGATACTTGATAACATGCATACACCATTCATTTCATCACTTCCCTTCTAACTTGGGGTAGAGAGAACTAGAAAAACTAAATCAAATTGAAAATAGAAAGTAAGTAGAAAGCATTCAACATAATTAGAACTTGAATTGAAACAAATTGAAATACTCAACTTTTACTTGAAGCAAATCGAAATTTTATGTCTTTCTTTTCCCAAAAGTGTGTGTATATATATATATATATATATATATATATATATATATATATATATATATATATATATATATATATATAACTACTAAGGATCTAAAAAACTTTAAAAAAATAATAATTCTAAAACCATGAAACTTGAGAGAGCCCTCCCTTCAATGGTCGTGCCCTATTCTCCTCATAGGTTGTTGGAGGCTCCTCAAAATAATAGCATTGATTGCCGTTTATGTAACAATTGGCCTTCACATGCTTTGGTCGTACTTGAGCAAGTGTGGGTCACACCCTGATGTATATGTAATATCCATGCCATCCATCCGATACCCCAGATCATTTTAGCGTTGGACCCAAAAAATGAAAAAGAATCCAAAACCCAATGGGCTAACCACAATAGAAGATGTCCACCATTAAAACTTCCCCCGGAGAACCGCAACGTACGTGAATTACTGGCTCACCGCACCTCCCCACAACTTTGGTTCTTCATACCTTTCACCAATCCAACCCTCCATCATCTTCAATACACTATTAGAGTCGTACGAAGCTCGTCTCATCCCCTGGTTTCGTACGTAGCATGCCGTATGACTCCCTGATCTCTGATACTGGCAATCTAACCATTCGGCTCATTTTCTTATGTCTTGGCTTCCTAATCGGATGATCTGAACCGTCAACTCTTCTTACATCTTTGCTTTCATCATCCATTGCTCAATCTACAATATAAAATCACTTAATTAGCACACAGAACATGAAAAATATACAATGGATGGATGTATTGATTCTGATCTTATTCCGATGATTTTTCGACACTTATTCTGCTAAAATGATGCTAATTGGGAGTCTAAATATGCAATTTTATGACTCAACACCTAGGTAGGTCTTGGCTCAGATTTTGAACTGTTTCCATCAGGTTGCAGGCCAGCCCTATTCATAATTCAGAATTTTCAGGCCCGAGCCTGGCCTATTGACGTCCTTAGGTGTGGTCCCCTTGAGATTTGGATCTACTTGGTTTTTGGGACTAAGCCGTAAAATGGGTAGTAAAACGGATGAACGGTGTTGATATACAATACATTCATCAAGGTGGGCCCACAGTTAGGGCAACTAACAGCTGATCTGCTCCCACTTGATTCGGTAGTGACCCCTCCAGTGTAGAGTTCCATATTGGTTGGTGTTATGGCCCTTACTATGATGTCTATGTTTTATCCATGTGGTTCATCCATTTTTCTAACTCGTTTTAGGGCATTAGCCCAAAAATGAGGCAGATCCAAATTTCAAGTGGACCCACAGGAAATAATGGCTTGGACGCCCACCATTAATAACAACTTCATGGTAGCCTAAAAGTTTTGGATCAAGCTGATATTTGTGTTTTCCCTTCATTCAATTCAATGTGACCTAATCAACAGTTGGATGGATAATAAACATTATAGTGGGCCCCAAAAAGTTTATAATGATGGGTGTTCTATGATCACTAATACCTGTAGTGTAGACCACCAGATATTTAGATTTACGTCATTTTTTAGATGATGCCCTAAAATGAGATGGAAAAATGGACAAACGACAGTGATAAAAAACATACATTAGGGTGGGCCTGACAACACCATCCAGTATCAAGGGTCTTGGCAGCGGAGAGTCACCACCGAATCCGAGTCCCTCAAAACCAACATAGGGACGTTCAACCCACAACACATAAACAGTATTGATGATAGGCCCTTGGGTCAAAGAATCAACATGATCAATGACTCTTGTAGGTTGGGTGGTCACACCTCATGGAACAATTCTCATTAGACGCGTGTGGGGGCCACTATGGTATGTATCTATCATCAAACCTATTCATTAGGTGTTTATCAATAGTACTGGATGAAGGGTTGAAGGGAATTTAAAAAATTTGTCCTCGATCAAATCTCTGGTAGGCCATAGAGCAGTAAGTTCGTTCTAGGCACAATAGGCTCTTGGGTGTGCAGTAGGGCATTTGGCTGTTGGTGTTACTTTTACGCAAATATCCAAACACTCTCCTTGCAAGTGGGCTTTGAAACATATTCACGGGTGCCTTCATGGCCTACAAGAACAACATTCTATTCCGTCTTTATCTGGGGTCTCATCTACAACTGTGGGTGGCACGTACAACACGTAAGTTCTTATGTTACGCAAATATCCAAACACTCTCCTCGCTCATTTTGTTATGTTTTGGCTTCCTAATTGGACGATCTGAACCGTAAACTCTTCTTACATCCTTGCTTCCATCATCCATTGCTCAATCTACAATATAAAATCACTTAATTAGCACACAGAACATGAAAAATATACAATGGATGGATGTATTGATTCTGATCTTATTCCGATGATTTTTCGACACTTATTCTGCTAAAATGATGCTAATTGGGAGTCTAAATATGCAATATTTATGACTCAACACCTAGGTAGGTCTTGGCTCAGATTTTGAACTGTTTCCATTAGGTTGCAGGCCAGCCCTATTCATAATTCAGAATTTTCAGGCCCGAGCCTGACCTATTGACGCCCTTAGGTGTGGTCCCCTTGAGATTTGGATCTACTTGGTTTTTGGGACTAAGCCGTAAAATGGGTAGTAAAACGGATGAACGGTGTTGATATACAATACATTCATCAAGGTGGGCCCACAGTTAAGGCAACTAACAGCTGATCTGCTCCCACTTGATTCGGTAGTGACCCCTCCAGTGTAGAGTTCCATATTGGTTGGTGCTATGGCCCTTACTATGATGTCTATGTTTTATCCATGTGGTTCATCTATTTTTCTAACTCATTTTAGGGCATTAGCCCAAAAATGAGGCAGATCCAAATTTCAAGTGGACCCACAGGAAATAATGGCTTGGACGCCCACCATTAATAACAACTTCATGGTAGCCTAAAAGTTTTGGATCAAGATGATATTTGTGTTTTCCCTTCATTCAATTCTATGTGACCTAATCAACAGTTGGATGGATAATAAACATTATAGTGGGCCCCAAAAAGTTTATAATGATGGGTGTTCTATGATCACTATTACCTGTGGTGTAGACCACCAGATGTTTAGATTTACGTCATTTTTTAGATGATGCCATAAAATGAGATGGAAAAATGTATAAACGACAGTGATAAAAAACATACATTAGGGTGGGCCTGACAACACCATCCAGTATCAAGGGTCTTGGCAGCGGAGAGTCACCACCGAATCCGAGTCCCTCAAAACCAACATAGGGACGTCCAACCCACAACACATAAACAGTATTGATGATAGGCCCTTGGGTCAAAGAATCAACCAGATCAATGACTCTTGTAGGGTGGGTGGTCACACCTCATGGAACAATTCTCATTAGATGTGTGTGGGGGCCACTATAGTATGTATCTATCATCAAACCTATTCATTAGGTGTTCATCAATAGTACTGGATGAATTGTTGAAGGGAATTTAAAAAATTTGTCCTCGATCAAATCTCTGGTAGGCCATAGAGCAGTAAGTTCGTTCTAGGCACAATAGGCTCTTGGGTGTGCAGTAGGGCATTTGGCTGTTGGTGTTACTTTTACGCAAATATCCAAACACTCTCCTTGCAAGTGGGCTTTGAAACATATTCACGGGTGCCTTCATGGCCTACAGGAACAACATTCTATTCCGTCTTTATCTGGGGTCTCATCTACAACTGTGGGTGGCACGTACAACACGTAAGTTCTTCGGGGGCCACCATGTTATATATGTAAAATCTACTAAGTTGCTATCAATTCAATCAAATATAGCGACACGTGTGAATGATGGATTATATTTGGTTTTCATGTGTGGATATGATACTCAGGTGTGTCAGAGCCTACTCAAGGTTTGATTGAACTACTATTGTTCACCTGCGTTGAGACAGATAGATTTGAGATTGTACAAGATCCAGCTATTTGTTAAGGCAATATATGAAAGGGTAGTTGTTAGCCCTATCAAATGAATTCTTTTTGCCTTGTGAGAATAAACGTTGTTTATAGACTTAAGGGATTTTTCTTTCACTAGTACTTTCAACTCAAAATTTCTCAAGGGAACAAGAATGTGTAGATAAATAAAAGATGGCTAAAAAATGCCGATTTTATTAATATTTGAATATATTGCGCATTACAATCGGCACTGTATTAAACAAACTATAGAAATAAATGAAGAAAAAGAAAGATAAATACTTAATTCGTCTATCGGAACAGACGATCGAGACAGGTTGTTAGCAGAATGTGATTGAATGGGTATGATAAACTAAATCGGAACTTAGTTGATCATTATCGTACAACTTAAGGTTGCAAATATTTAATTAACTCTTAGGGTACTATAGTGAAAGCTGCTACTACCTAATGATCTATGCTATAATTAAGTTAGGCTATATGCTAAGATAAATGGAAAATATAAATGTAAAGTAGATATATGTGTTTGGTATAGGGACCTGACGTCTTCTTCGTGTTCTCCTTTTATAGGTAATCAAGACGGCAAGACCCTCGTCGGGTTTCCTTTCGGATCTAGATCTTCTGCACTTTTCTTGACAGGGGAATCTCCTGAACATATCAAACACTACTGGGTTCCATTGGAAAGAAAGTTCTTTGGTCGGATCTAGAACTGATTACTTCTTGGATCTTCTTCTTATAGTTAATCCTACTACGAAGATCTTCGTGGCCCACTAAAAATCATGCCTAGGAACATCAAAATACCTCTAACAAAGACAACCATGCTAAAATCAGGAGACCTCAAGGGCTGATCCTGGACATGAAACCAATCATGGTCACTCTTCTGTTGGCCCACGTCTTGCTCTTTCGCTTTGAGGTGTTGAATGGTTCTAATGGTTTAGGATGCCGGTGTGATTTGACGCTTGATAATGATTTTTTATCAGACTAGATCGAATCTAGCTCACCCATTCTTTTCATCCCAATCAAAATAAGACCATATGATCAGGTCCTCAAGCTCTCCCATTCTTTTGATTCTGATCAATGTACAACTTGAGACCTAATTTGGGTGATGTGTCTATCTCTCTTGACTCAAGTCCGAACCGATGCCGGATTCACTTGGATATCGATTTGATCTCCTAACATTTGGAACCTTCTTGAATCCTATTAGAATCTTCGAACATGTCTGGGAAGATATCCTATTTTGGAAGGATTGTAAGAGATTGCTTTGTTAAGGGTGTCATATCCAGATACGTGATAAGATCCGTTCTCTCGACGGGTCTTTTATAGATGTCTTAAGTACACTGCCTCATTAATTGGCATGATAAATGTGGTCACGTGACATCTACCAATTCATTCTCCTAACAATAGGTATAAAGGTCTTTGTCTCCTCATTAATAACAAAATGTGTAACGTCGAAGGAAGATCAAAGGAAGATACTCGTAGGCAAGAGTATGATTTTTTCCAGTACTAACCCTGTAGTGTCAACATGTGGCAGCCTGTCAATGGTCTACATTGGGATGCCGAAAATAGGTGTAAACAATGCCTCCCACGTCCCTTTATGTTAAGAGATGTGATGGGATGTTTGACATTCGGGTTTCGACAGTCATTTCGACATGTGACATGTGGTAGCGTGGGGTTCGCGTTCAACTGTTGTGTGAATTAATGTGAACATTAGAATTCACTTGGCATGATTGCCAGCTTTTATTGTGGACATGAATTGTAATGTTTCATTTCCCTTTTATATGGTTACGTTTCTATCGCAATCATTCTTCCTCTACTCTTTGACCGACTTCATTCCCTTCTTCTCCAGTCTCTTTTCATCATGGTTTCTGGAAAATCTCCTCACGACGTTAAACTTATGCTTGGAATGGCTGTCATGGAAGTTCAGGCTCCCAGCATGCTCAAGCCTAATCTTACTACTATAAAAAAAAAAATGACCAAAGCCTACTGTTCAATCAAATCCCACCATGTTGCTGCACGTCTCTGCTGCGTAATGACAGGGACAGTACCTAATTCGAGTCCAGTCGGAGTGCCTTTATTATAGCTGCAATGTAGGGCCTCTGGGTCTATCGAAACCAACCTTAAGGACATGTAGCGGGCAACACATAACTGGTATAGATCACTAAAATATGACCTTGGATCAAAGGCTAAGTCCCGACATATCCTATAAAGTATGAATTTGATTGTATTGTGGCAAACTCTTACGATGCCAAGAGTATAAAGAGCCAAGCCCGATGCCTTCCATCAGTTTTAGATTTTTGGGCGTATTGGTTAGATTTTTAACAATTGGAATAAGAGCCAACACTGTCTTATATTTGAGTCACGAAAGAGACGAGACTTGTGAAAAGGACAACCTTAGACTTGAGTGAATGCAGCCACAGCATGAAAAGGACTACGTAGACAACTAGATTGCAGCCGCCAAGTGAAAAGAGTACTTGGTAACATGAGTGCAGGCCCATGCCTGGATAAGGATAACGGACGCGGATTGCGTCCTACCCCCGCCCGGACGGTAATCCGTCTGTAGAGCCCACCGTAATGTAACTGTTTTATCCGGCCGTCCAATGCTTTTTTCAGAAAATTTTAACATTTGAACCAAAAAATGAGGCAGGTCCAAGGCTTGAGTGGACCACACCGAAGGAACCTGCACTGATATGACACCCACCGTTGAAACCTTTTTAAGGGCCCACGTGATTTTTTTTTTTACCATAAAACCTATTCATAAGATCACGTAGACGTGGATGAAGTGAAAACACAAATATCAGCTTGATCCGAAACTTCTCTGGCTCCCAGGAAGCTTTTAATGGTGGACATTCAATCCCCACTTTGTGGTCGACTCAAGCCTTGGACCTGCCTCATTTTTTGATTCACATATTAAAATTTTCTGAAAAAATCGTTGGACGGCCGGATAAAACAGTTACATCACGGTGGGCTCCACAGAGCCCTGCCCGGACGGATTACCGTCCGGGCGGGGGTAGGACGCAATCCGCGTCCAAGGATAACCCGAAAAACAAGAGTGAGTGCCGCTACAAAGTGGGCTGCCATTGATGTTGGGGGACGCAGATTGCGTCCTACTCCGCCGGGACGGTCAGGGCTATGTGGGGCGCACCATAATGTAAGTGTTTTATCCACGCCGCTCAACAGTTTTTTTCATATAATTTTAGTTTGCGAACCAAAAATTGAGGCACGTCACCACGCCAAAGGAACCTACACTGATAATGACACCCACAGTTGAAACCTTTCTAAGGGTCAACGTGATATTTTTTTTTTTACCATAAAACCTATTCATAAGTTCATGTAGGCGTGGATGAAGTGAAAACACAAATATCAGCTTCATCCGAAACTTCTCCCGCTCCCAAGAAGTTTTTAATGGTGGACATTCAATCCCCACTTTGTGGTCCACTTATGCTTTGGACCTGCCTCATTTTTTGGTTAACATACTAAAATTATCTGCAAAAAACGTTGAACGGCGTGGATAAAACACTTACATCACGGTGGGCCCCACAGAGCCCTGCCCTGATGGATTAGGACGCAATCCGCGTCCGATGTTGGGTGCCGATCGTGGTAAAATGTTACGATCCTAACGATACAAGTAGTTTAGCTTGGCACGTTCCATTAGTCCCGGAGTTTTTGACGGATTAGATAGGTTCGTACAAACCTCTAAAATTATTACTCTTAGACAAAGACTTCCTCTGAGCACCCCCTTCATCTCGAGCAATGAATAGTTGGTGATAGTGTGATGCTCCGAAGAAACAAGGGAGATAATGACGGCATGATTAGTTGCACACTTACCTCCATGGCACACATGTGCGAGGACATGATTGGTTGCTTTATGCACCCTGTTCTCTTGGGCAATGATTAGTCAGTGATAGCGTTGGGAGACAAATAATCAGTAAGTGTTATCCTGTGAAGGAAAAAGGAAGATAAGAGGACATGATTAGTTCTAAATTTGCCTCCACAGTACGTGTGTGTGAATATGTACCATTCATTGCTAAGGCTGTCAAACAAACATGCCTCCCTTGCAAGCTAGCACAAATGGGTCCGGTCCGATCGGGTAGTATAGTCCCCACGCCAAGACTAATCAGGCTCAGGTCTTGTTGGGTTCACGTCCGTTGGAGTCTTAGTCTCATTCTTAAAGACCCAAACACAGCTCCAAGAGGGTTCGGGTAACCATCGGCCTTTGGATTTAGGAATAAAGTCTGGGTAATCACTATTTACATGATTGGGCTTATTAGACGAATAAATTAGATGGTATAAATCATGCATGATATGTAAATGGGCTCAACATGATGTTCGTGAGAAATCCACCCCTTTCATCTGTTTCGTTGGATCATGTTACGACATAAGCCCAAAAATGAAGCAGATCCAAAACTCAAATGACCTGCACAGCAGGAACAGTGAAGATTGAATCATTTACCATTAAAACACTCGTGGAGCCACAAAAGTTTTGTATTAAGCTAATATTTTTATGTTTTCAGTTGATCCCATAGGAACGACCTTAGGAAGAGTTTGAATGGCATATAAGTATTACGGTGGACCGAGGGAGATTTCAATAACAAGTACTTCCTTGCCCACTCTTTTTCGGTGGCGGCCTACTTTGTTCTGTATCTGGTATATTTTTGTAAGATGATCTGTAAGCAATGACTTTGCCTTTGCAGGCAATCCGCGGCGAAATCGGATTGTCCATTGGCGCTCTCATCCTTGTGAGTAAACTCTGTTGGGCCCACCAAGAACACGTGGCTTGTCCATGACATTCATCTGCTTTTTCATATCATTTTAGGGGTTGAGCCCAAAATTAAAACATATCCGAAGCTCAAGTGGACCATACTACAGGAAACAGTGGGAGTATTGGTTTCCACCGTTGAAACCTTCCCAAGGCCTACAGTGATGTTTATTTGTCATCCAATCTGTTCATAAGATAGCACAGACATGGATGAAGGGAAAACAAAAATACAAGATTGATCTAAATCTTCTGTAGCTCCTAATAATTTTTCAATGCTAGACATTCAATTTATACTGTTTCCTGTGGTGTGGCCCAATTGAGATTTGTATATACTTCATTTTTTAACTCAAGATCTAAAATTATCTGTTAAAATGGATGGACAGAGGGGATAAAATAAATGAATGACAGTGGCCCCACAGAGTACACTCACTATACTTAGCCTACTGAGTTACTCAGTAGGCAATCCTACTGGCACTGTAAATAGCCACTGGACGGTTCTTTGTGGCCCACACAATGATATATGTGTTTCATCCATTCCATCCATCCATTTTCTATATCATTTTGATCATGAGCTTAAAAATGAGGCAGATCCATGTATCATGTGGACCACACCACAGGAAATAGTGGTGATTAAACGCTCACCATTAAAAACTTCTCCAGGCCACGAAAGTTTTGAATCAAGTATATATATATATATTCACTTCATATATGTCAGTGTGACCTAATCAACTGTTTGGATTACAAATAAACTTTACATTGGGCCTTAAGAATTTTTTAAGGCTCGGCGTTCAATCACCACTGATTGTGTAGTCCACCAGAGAACTGGATCTGTCTCAATTTTATGTGCATACCTTAGAATGATATGAAAAAAATAAATGGAAGGTTTGAATAAAACACATAGTATGGTAGGGCCTAGAGAGCACCGTTCAGCGGCCACATCGTCATTAGCAGCGTGCAATCCGCGTACATAGCTTTCAAAAACGCACGGCCTGCATTACGTCCAAACCGTGATAGGATTGGGAGGGGATTTGCTGTTACTCCGGTAACACCTTAGTGCCTGTTACCATTACCGTGTGGGGTTAATTTGATGAATGTATTTTATATCCATTTCTTTCATATGTTTTCTCAGCTCATTTCATGACTTAATAAAAGAAATTAGCTATAAACAAATCTATTTTGGACCATACCATTATCAAAAGTGATGAATAACCATCAAAATCTTTTTGTAGCCCTATAAGTTTTGGATGAAGGTATTTTTCCCTTCACCCAGGTCCGTTTGAGACGAGATGGACGCGGATTTGCAGCTAAAGTTTTTCGCAGGAAGTTCCTGCACAGGGATGCAAGATGGGTCCACATAATATTTATTAGAAATCTAATCGGTTCATCAATTTTTCGAACTCATTTTAGGACATGCAACCAAAAAGGAAGAGTATCGAAAACTCAACTGGACCTTTCAAGATGAAACAGTGGGGAAAAGAATTCCTACCGTTGAAACTTTCCTAGGCTCCACTTAATGTTTACGAGGCATCCAAACCGTTTATAAGATCATTTTCACCGGGATGAAGTGAAAAAGCTAAAAACTTAGACTGGTACAATAAATATTTCAACGGTGGTCACTAAATCCCTACTTTTTCCTCTCGCGTGGCTCATTCGAGTTTTGGGTCAACGCGTTTACTGAGCTCGAAAAAAGGTTGGACGGATTGCATTTCTAACAAACATTGCAGTGGACCCACTCAGAATCCTTGCGGAAGCCTTTGGTAGGAAATCCGTGTCCGTTTGAGACGCGGACTGCGTCTTACCCCGCGTGTCTCTAGCCCAGGACGGGTAGTAATGTGGGCGGGCCCACCATGATGTATCTTTTTATCCATATCGTCCATTCATTTTCATGTATCATTTTAAAGCATGAATATAAAAATGAGGCTAGCGCTAGGCATCGGTCCGCGTCGGACCGGATTACACCCAACCCGAGCCGATCCGAAATCCTAATAGCTTGACCTGAACCCGATCTGATCCGATGCCGAATCCAGGTCACCAGACTTGGACCAATCCGATGCAGGGTTGGCCTGACCCGAACCGAGTCTCACTCGGTCAGAGAAACTGAGTCGGATCGGGTTGGGTACGATTCGGATCGTATAAACTTTATTCCAACTGTTTCATATGGCGGGTCCAATTCAGCGTTTAATATACTGAATTTTTGTGCCCATGGTTTAAAATAATATGTCAAAATGGATAAACGGCTTAGATAAAATACATACATCAAGGTGGGCCCCACATGGCTCTAAAAGACTTCAAATATGCCGTATATATGTTTTCACTAGACTGGGAGGACTTTTGACGTGGACGGTTCACTGCACGAAATGGCAGTGGCTTGCCTTTCACGCAAGCAAATTGTCCGCATAATGACTTTTTTATCGACGTTTGCGAGTTTTGTGGGTCTAATAACAGGGTATGTGTTATATCCAAACCGTCCATCCATTTGGCGAACTCGTCTTAAGGCTTGAGATGAAAAACAAGACAAATCTAACTATCAAATGGACAAATCTAACAGTGAAAATCATTCTCTGCTATTATTTCTAGTGTGGTCCAGATGATCTTTGGATATTGTTTATTTTTTGGATATTTCTCTATAATTATCTCTAAAAATATATGAACGGTGTAGATATAATAAATACATCACTGTGGGGCCCATATAACTTTGATCTCCTTTGAACCGTTCGTACAACTCAAGGCGCCAGACTCCAATACTATACAGGAAACGGACTGACTACTCCCCTTGCCACTGGCCACTGGATGATGGTCGGTGCTCTGTGGGCCCCACCATGATATATGTGTTTCATCCATGCCCTCCATCTATTTTTATAGATTATTTTATTTATGAGAAAAAAAATGAGGTATATCAAAATCTCAAGTGGACCACATTATAGGAAACAGTGTTGAATGAACGTTGACCGTTAAAACCGTTTTGGAGGCTATAAAAGTTTTTGATCAAGCTGATATTTATTGTTTCCGGTTTTGCTCATCCCACACATGTATAACCCAGTTCCTTGTGTCCTCATTACAGACGTGGCACATGTGAGGATCATCCGATCCATCCATCACATCGGGCCCACTGTATGGCCGTCGCTGCCTAAAAGTAATCCTCTTCACCCATCAGGTGGGTGGTTTTCCAGTGTGTATGGATGTCGCTGCCTAAAACTGACAGCTACTAAGACGAAGGAATCAAACCATGCCATTCATGGCTGCACTCTTCTACTTCTCCATCTTCATGCAATTAGCTTACTTCAAAGTTACCAAAGGAAGAACCATAGATTCCACAGTGATCGCTGGGTGCCCCAACAAATGTGGCGACGTCGAAATCAACTACCCATTTGGAATCGGAGACCCCCTCTTTTTCTTAAAAGAATTCAAAGTCGTTTGCATCCAAAACATTCCCTACTTCCCAGAGTTGAACTTTCAACTCCTGGAGATCTTTCAAGGAGAAGTAAGCATCAATTACTTTTGTTTAGATAGATATATACATCCCGGATCGGGTTGGGTAGGGTCGGTTGGGACCCTTTCGGTCCGGGTTTTCGGATCAGTTCTGCCCGAATACACCTCGATCCGAACCCGACCCGAAAGACAATTGGATCTGCATTGACAAACTCGACCAGGGCCGATCTAGGCCGTCGGTTTTGTTCGGAACGGTACCGAGTCGGGTCGGATCGGGTCGGATCCACTGGATCGGGTCCAACATGCCCACCTCTAAATGAGGCATGTCCAACGCTCAAATGGACCACACCACATATGCCTCTTGCTTTTAATGCAACGAGCATTTAATGCTTTGTGCATTTAATGTAACCAAGCTTACTATTATTTGGTGTAGCCACGTCGGATCTGTCGAATGTTTTGTTAATGCCTTAAAATGATCTGAGAAAATGGACGGACGACTTAGATAAACAGATACATCATGGTGGGCCTGCCCACAGAACTACCCATTCATAGCTAGAGCAAGGCAGGATGCAATCCGCGTGACCCTATCAGCAGTTTGGATGGCAAATAACATTACATATTTCTTACACTGTGCTTTATGAAGTTTTTAATCGTGAGCCATCAACTAGCTGGGCCTGGGCAGGTCTCGGCTTAGATTTTGTACTATTTCATCCCAGCTGCAGGCCAGCCAATTCAAAATTCAAAATTTTCAGGTCCAAGCCTGGCCTATTGACACCCCTAGGTGTGGTCCACTTGAGATTTGGATCTACTTAGATTTTGGGACCATGCCCTAAAATGGGCTGTAAAAATGGATGAATGGTGTTGATATACACTACATAATTCATCAAGGTAGGCCCACAGTTATGGTAACTAACAGTTGATGAGCTCCCACTTGGATTCGGTAGTGATCCCTCTAGTGTGGAGGTCCATACTGGTCGATGTTGTGGCCCTTCGATGTTATAATCATGTGGTTCCTCCATTTTGCCAACTCATTTTAGGGGATTAGCCCAAAAATGAGGCATATCCAAATTTCAAGTGGACCCACAGGAAATAGTGGCGTTTAGACGTCCACCGTTAATAAAAACTTCTTCGGGGCATAAAAGTTTTGGATCAAGTTGATATAATTGTATTTTCCCTTCATTCAATTCTATGTGACCTAATCAACAGTTCAACGGATAATAAACATTACAGTTGGCCCCCAGAAAGTTTATAATGATGGGTATTCTATGATCACTATTACCTGCAGTGCAGACCACTGGATATTTAGATCTGTCTCTTTTTTTGGATGATGCCCTAAAATGAGATGAAAAAATGGATGAACGGTAGTGATAAAAAAAGGCCATACATTAGGGTGGGCTTGACAGCACCATCCAATACCAAGGGTTTTGGCATCGGAGAGTCACCACCAAATCAAAGTCCCTCAAAACTAGGGGTGTACATCGGGCCGAACCGAGTTGAACCAGGCTCAACTCGGCCCGACCCGGTCACCAGCCATACCCAGCTCGAACCCGGCTCAGCCCGGTCACCTGGCCAACATGTTTAGCCCGAACTCGGCCTGCTAGCAATCGGCGAGTTCGGGCCAATTTCGGATCTTACAGCAAGTTCATGGGTCGGGCGGCGTTCTCACTTCTTTGTCTCAAATGGTTAGGGTAAGGATTTAGGATATATATATATATATATATATATATATATATATATATATATATATAAACGGCTGAGTCAGGTTTCGGACCAAGTCGGGCTGAACTGGGACCTGTTCGAACTTGGCCCGAACTCGGTTTCGAGCTGAAGAAATAGGCCCGTCCCGGACCGAACTCAGTTTCGGGTCGGGCCGAGTTGAGCGAGTTAATCGGGCTAGCCTTGTTCGTGTATAACCCTACTCAAAACCAACCCAAGGACGTCCAGCCCGCAACACAAACAATATCGATGATAGGCCTTGGGGCTAAAGAATCAATCAGATCAATGACTCTAGTAGGGTGGGAGGTCACGCCTCATGGAACAATGGGTATTAGACGCGTGTGGGGGCCGCTATGGTGTGTATCTATTATTGAACCTGTTCATTAAGTGTCCATCAATGACACTGGATGAAGGGTTGAAGGGAATTTAAGAAAGTGATCCTCATTCAAATCTTTTGTAAGCCATAGAGCAGTAAGTTCATTCTAGGCACGATAGGCTCTCAGGTGTGCTGTGGGGCATTTGGCTGTTGCTGTTACTTTTCTGCAAATAGTTGAACAATATCCTTACAAGTGGGCTTTGAAACATATTCATGGGTGCCTCCATGGCCCATAGGAACAATACTCTATTCCATCTTCATCTGGGTCTCGTCTATAGTTATAGGCAACGCGTACAACACATAAGTTCTTCGGTACCACCATGTTATATATGTAAAATCAACTCAGTTGTTATCAATTCAATCATCAGTACCACCATGTTATATATGTAAAATCAACTCAGTTGTTATCAATTCAATCAAATAAAGTGACACATGTGAATGATAGTTTATATTTGGTTTTCATGTGTGGATATGATACTCGGGTATGATACTTGGGTGTGCTAAAGTCTACTTGAGGTTTGATCGAACTGCTACTGTTCTCCTGCATTGAGACAGATGGATTAGAGACTGGACACAAGATCCAGCTCAACATTAAGGCAATATGTGAAAGGGTAGGAATTAGCCCTTTCAAAAGGATTCTTTTTGCATTGTAAGAATAAATGTGAGTCTACATACTTAAGGGCCTTTTCTTTCACTAGTACTTTCGGTTCAATATTTCTCAAGAGAACAAGAATGTATATATAAATTAATGAAGGCTAAACAATGCTGATTTTATTAATATTCGAATATATGGTATATTACAATTGACAATGTATTAAACAACTAAAGAAATAAATGAAGAAAAAGAAAGATAAATACTTGATTTGTCTATCTTAATAAATGATCGAGGCGGGACGTCAACAGAATGTGACTGGATGGTTATGATCAGCTAAATTGAAACTTAGTTGATCATGATCCTATAACTTAAGGTTGCAGATATCTAATCTACTCTTAAGGTACTATAGCGGAAGCCGCTACTGCTTAGCGATCTATGCTAGAATTAAGCTAGGCTATATGCTAAGATAAATGGAAAAATAAATGTAAAGTAGATATATGTGTTTGGCATAGGGCCCTAACATTTTCTTCGTGTGCTCCTTTTATAGCTCATCGAGACGACAAGACCCTTGTTGGGTTTCTTTTATGATCCTAAATCTTCCACACTTTCTGGAGAGGGGAATCTCCTGAATAGATCTAACACTACTCGGTTCCACTAGAAAGAAAGTACTTCAGTCGGATCTAGAACTGCTTACTTCTTGGATCTTCTTCTTATAGTTAATCCTACTATGAAGATCTTTGTGGCCTACTAAAGATCATACGTAGGAACATCAAGATCCCTCTAATGATATATCCCACTCGAGATCATGCTTAGGAACGTCAAAATCCCTCTAACGAAGACAACCATGTCAAAATTAGGGGACCTCAAGGGCTGATCCCGAACTTGAAACCAATCATGGCCACTCATATGGTGGCCCACATCCTGCTCTTCCACTTCGAGGTGTTAAATGGTCTTGATGGTTCAGGATGCTGGTGCGATTTGACACTTGATAATGATTTGTTATCGGACCAAGTCGAATCTAGTTCACCTATTCTTTTGATCCCAATCAAAACATGACCATAAGACTAGGTCCTCAAGCTCTCCCATTCTTTTGATTCCGATCAATGTACAACTTGAGACCTAATTTGGCCGATGTGTCTGTCTCTCTCGACTCGAGTCTGATCCAAAGCCGGATTCGTTTGGTATTGATTTAATCTCCCGGTATTTGGAACCTTCTTGAATGTTATAGAGTTTCCAAATATCTCTAGGAAGATCTTCCATTTTGGAAGGACTGTGAGGGATTACTTTGTTGAAGGTGTCATAGCCAGATACATGATAAGATCTGTTCTCTCGGTGGGTCTTTTATAGACATCTTGGGCACACTGTCTCATTAATTGGCATAATAAATGTGGTCATGTGGCATCTACTGATTCGTTCTCCTAACGACAAGCATAAGGGTCTATGCCTCCTTATCAATAACAGAATGTGTAACGTCGAAGGAAGGTCAAACGAAAATACTCTTAGGCAAGAGTAGGATTTTTGTCAGTACTAGCCTTGTATTGTTAATATGTGGCAGCCTTTCATTTATCCGTATTGGGTTAAATGAAAGATGTGATGGGACGTTTGACATTTGGGTTTCGGCAGCCATTTTGACATGTGAAATGTGGCAGTTCGGGGTTCACATTAACCATTGTGTGAATTAATGTGAACGTCAGAATTCACCTGGCATGATTGCCTACTTTTATTGTGGACATGAATTGCAATGTTTCGTTTTTCTTTTATACGGTTACATTTCCACTATAATCATTCTTCCTCTGCTCTTCAACTGGCTTCATTCCCTTCTTATCCAATCTCTTTGCGTCATGATTTCTAGAAAATCTCCTCAAGATGTTAAACCTATGCTTGGGTCGACTACCATGGAAGTTCAGACTCCCAACATGCTCAAGGTTATTCTTATACGCCTAAGAGACTTTATTCATCGTACACTTTGACTACTTACACCACATTGTCTGTCAAGGGCCCCATGCTTGATCCTTCTTTCATTTTCACTATCAACCTTGGGCCTCTTTCCCCCTTCTTTACTTTTTTCCTTGAAGAGAAAATCTTGCTCCAAAGTTGCTCCTTATCATGGAGCCACTAGTTGGCTATTGGTTCAAAACCTCGGCTCTGGCCTAACCAACTCCTAACTAGATACTCTAGCTTGAGAGAGTCTAAATTGCATTTGGTAATCTAATTGGTAACTAATGAGGGTTTTTTTTATTACATTCGACTTCCTCATTTTCCTACTACCATACAATCTTCTTTGCTAGTTGCAACCATTTACTTCTGGAGTTGGTTGACCAATATACATTTCACTTTCTATGTGGGTTTATGAGCTCGACTAATTTTGATATCTGTGCACTCACTAGGTTACCAGCCAAGGGTGAGTACGTTGAACTATTAAGTTCTTAGTCTTCTATCAACTTCAACAATCAGAATGCCAATGAGGCTACTTACAGTGCGTATATTTAGGCAAAAATGGGCTAAGGTCTTATTACCCATCAATAACACTACTCGTTCCATCTATTGAAGCTCTGTCGTTTTATCTTTTATGCTAAGACTAGGCAGATGGCTAAGGAGTATAACACCCTGGCTGAAGCATTCGCTTGTGGATGGGCAACTTGCCACTACAACAATTGTGACATTTTACGATGAGTCTAATTTCATTAAAAAAAGTCAAATTTTACAACGACGTTCTAAGTTGTCGCAAAAATCAACTATTTACAATGACATTTTAAATTGTTGCTAATAGTCAACTTTTTTTGTGACGAGCTTCAATTGTCATTGCAAAACTTGTTACGAAAACTTGCCCCATGAAAATGGATAAAATGCATGTCTTTCTATGGGGAACAGAGTACCGACCAATAGTGAAGATGGGTAACTATGAAATATTGTGGTCCGCATGAGAGTTTTATCTGCCTCATTTTTTGGTTCATTCACTAAAACGATATGGAAAAATGGATGGGAGGCATGGATAAAAATAGATATCATATGATATTTGTGTTTTCCCTTCTTCCATGTTTGTGTGTACTTATGAACATGTGATATAATTAAAACCAACAAAGTGAACCCCAGGGAGGTTTCAACATAATAAATCATTTTCGGACCATTTCCAGTGGTGTTGTCTAATCGAGCTTTGATAGTTATTCAATTTTGAGATCATGCTAGTTCAACATGAAATTTGTTTTTACTCTTCATTCAAGTCTTTGAACAGATTGGATGGAAAGTAAATGTTACGGTGAGCCCTGCGAATTGTTTAACTGGGAAAATTATTAACTCCGCTGTTATTTGTGGTGTGATCCAGATGATTTTGGATATGAGTCATTTTTTTGGATAATACTCTAAAATGATCTCTAAAAATAGATGAACAATATAGATATAATAAATACATCACTATAAGGCTTATTTAACTTTGATCTCCTTTGAACCGTTCGTACAAATCGGATCTCGAGGAGCGCCACCGCTACCTACAGCAGATATATAGCTGGTGTGTGGTACACCAGCCAATCCGCATCCCTTCCAATGCTAAGTTTGCTTGCCAATGCCTTTGGCAAGAACTTCCTAAGTTAGGTGAGTGGTAAGTTAGGTGTGACCGACCATGATGTTTATGTGAAATCCACCACGTCCATCAGTTTTGAAAGATCATTTTAAGTGATGGGTCCAAAAATGATCAAAATCCAAAACTCAAGTGATCCGCACATCAGGTAAAAGTGTGTATGTAAATTCCTACAGTTGAAATCTTCTTGGGTCCATGGTATTGTTTTTATACCATCCATACCCTTCATGAAGTAATTACTACTTAGGATGAACTGAAAACATAAGTAATTACTACTTAGGATGAACTGAAAACATAAAAATTATCCTGATTCAAATCTTATGTGGCCCCCCGCGCGTTTTAACAGTGTACATTAAATCATCTGTTGCGTGGCCTATATGAGATTTGGATTTCTTTCCCTTTTGGGACCATGTTCTAACATGATCTTGCAAAACTTATGAACGTGGTAGATTTCACATAAACACCACGGCTTCCTATCGCAGGAAGTTTAGGCCTATGGCAGGAAATCCGCGTCCAGTAATCGGAAACGGATTAGCTACTCCCCCTGACACTAGCCAATGGCTGATGGTCGGTGCTATGCAGGCCCACTATGATAAATGTGTTTCATCCATGCCGGCCATATATTATGATGTATGTATTTCATCCATGCCGTCCGTATATTTTTACAGATCATTTTATGATATGAGACCAAAAATGAAGTATATCCCAATCTCAAGTGGACCACGTTGCAAGAAACAGTGTTGAATGAGCCATTAAAAACATTCTGGGGGCATAAAAGTTTTGGAACAAGCTGATTTTTGTTTTTTTCCCTTCATCTTGGCCTGTATGACCTAATCAACAGATTGGATGTCAAATAAACATTACACTAGGCCTTAAGAGTATTTTAATGGTGGATATCCAATTGCTATTGTTTTCATGTGGTGTGGTCCACCTGAGACTTATATCCCTCTCATTTTTAATAAAAGCCTTATAATGATCTTTAAAAATGGATGAAACACATACATCATGGTGGGGCCCACAGAGCACCGACCACCAGTCACGGGGCTGATGTTCGGGGGAGAAGCCGAGTAGCAAGTCCGTTTCCCCATTATTCTTCGGACAAAAATAGCATGTGCGCTGCGGAAGCGGATTGTGTCCTGCCCCCGTGGGGTCCACCAAGATGAGCGTGGATAAAATCCACGCCGTCCATTCATTTTTCTAAGATCGTTTTAGGCTACGTCCTCGAAAATGAGGCGAACCTAAGGATCAAGTGGAACACACAGTGGAGATTGAATTCCACCATTAAAACTTCTTGGGAGCTACATGAGTTTTGAATCAGCTAATATTTATGCTTTCCCTTCATATAGATCTACATGACCTTAATAACTGGTTGGATGGAAAATAAACATCACGGTCGCCCCTAGAAAGGTTTCAATGTCATTGTCATCTCTGCTTACTATGGTACGTTGCACTTGAGCTTTGGATCTACCTCATTTTAGCTCTCACTCCGTGAAATAATCTGAAAAAAATAATAGACGGCGTGGAAAAAATCCATACATCACGTTGGGTCCACAGAGCTATTGACTGGACAGGTTAACGTCCAGCGGTGCCAGGACGCAATCCACTTCCGTGCGATGCAATAAGGCGACACATGCTGGATATCCTGAGTCGCGACTAACTCCATTTCCAAGGAGCTGCAAAGTGAGTCAACATTAATTGGTTACCGCATTGAAAACAGATAATTCTAATCACCACCTCCCTCGTTTCTAAAATTTTCAAACACTCACCCTCTAATTCCAATTATTGCAAATACCCCCTTGGTTTATGTGTTGATTGCCATTTCCTCGCATGGGTTAGCGACATCATAAAATAAATAAATAAATAAATAAATAAATAACAAACCGGTTGAAGGTACATAGACCTACTTACCCATATCTTAAAGGCAACTACTTGAAGATGTTTGGGTCTACCGTAGTACATGTATATCATTGAACTTATTCAACACCATCACCTTTCATGAGAAAACTAAAAAATGGGGCTTGATCCAACCATCAGGTAGCCCACCTCCCGGAGGCTTTTGGGTAGGAGTGTCCACCATATTATTGGATTTATCTTTTCTTTTCTATTTTTTTTTTTAATTATTGGTTGTCAATGAGGAAATTATTGAATACCCACCACTTGCCACTTGCGGACAAAATTTTTTTTCCTAATATAAGAGCATTTTTTGTTTCTAATGAAGGTTATGGAAGAGGTGATATAAATCCACCCAAACCCATACGCATTCCACAAATCCAAGGAAAATTACACAAAATAATTCAAATTAAGCAAAATGAACTTGAATTAAATCAACCAAAATTCACTTTGAATGTGTTTGTGTGTGCATTTATCCTTTCATTCTTCTCAAATCAACATCCATTCCAAAAGGTCTTTATATCCCTAATATCCCTAATTACATTGAATCTCCATGCTTCTAATCATGACCTACATTCATCCAGAACCTGTATCCTTGCCGCTGGTTCCGTCACCCTGATTAAGTGGGCCAGATGCTATACTCTAGCAAAGGAATTTCGGTCTCAAATAGCTAGTGGACCCTTTTTCTAGGGTGGCCTCTTCCCATCAGTAAGGAAGGTATTTGTAATAAACCAAACGTGAGAGCAGGTGTTTGCAATTACACCCATTAAAAGAACTCATCTCAAACATAGTAAATGCCAGCGTCGGAAACCGTAGGGAAAATCACGCAAAAAACGCAACTCCTCTCTGAAGAAATCGGATTGCGTACTGAGTAACTCAGTACCCTCGTATCGTACTGAGTAAACTCAATTAGCCCCACCGTGAATGTATTTGTATTATCCACTCCGACTATCTATTTTTTCAGATCATTTTAGCGATTGAACCCAAAATTGAGATACATCTAAAGCTCACGTGGACCATACCACAGTAAACCGTGAGAATAATGATTTCCATCGTTGAAACCTTTCCATGGCCCACAGTGATGTTTATTTGTCATCCAACCTGTTCATAATATCACAAAGACATAGATGAAGTGAAAACACAAATATCAGATTGATCTAAAACTTCTGTGGCCCCGACAAAATTTTCAATGGTAGATGTTCAATTCACACTGTTTCATGTGGTGTGGTCCATTTGAGGTTTAAATATGCTTCATTTTTGGGTTAAGGACATAAACGTATCTGCTAAAATGTATGGACGGAGTGGATAAAATGCATGAATGACTGTGGGACCCACAAAGTTTACTCAGCATGCTAAGCATACTAAGTTACCCAGTACGCAATCCGCTTCCCTCTTTAAAACTCATTTAAAACATTGTCACAGCACTTACACAATTACAGCATTCAAATCCCAACGAACATATTTCTCCCCCCAATTCAACACCCCACGTGTGATCACACCACCTCACGTGACTTTCCCACGTGCCGCACCTACAAGTCACGTGACTGCCTCCGGACCAACCTTCGCCGTGGCTCCGGTGGGAACACCCTGTTCTAGATCTCGGTGAAAGCCCGGACGATGATCTCGTGATTAGACGACGGATCCAACGATAGGAAGCACTCGAGAAGCCGACAGAGATCTTCCTTGGAGTAGATCTCCTTTTCAATGATCATTTGCAGGATGGAATGTTGGAAGTCGAAGTATGGATCGTTTGAATCTTTGACCACTGCCACGCTCTCATCGATCCTCCCGAAGCTCCTCACTGGGTTCGAATTGCTATTCATTGGTGTGTAGGCGTTGTCGGAGTACGATGGTGAGGAAGTGCCTGTTGGGGGCCTTGCACAAAACCTTAGGATCTAGCCTCCCGAAACAAACCAGAATTATAGAATAATAATGCAATGAACTAAATCAAAACATAAACCACACCACATCAGGAATTTTATGTGGAAAACCCTCAAAGAGGTAAAAACCACGGGACCTCGTCCAGATCAACAATCCACTATAAAGCAGAACGTTACAACCGATCACAAGCACACACCGCTTGGATCAAACCTTCTTCACTCACGCAGGAGTGGATAAACAATAGGAGAAACAAAGAAGAAGGAGAGATCTCACCGATTACGAGGATGTGGAAGCGCTGAGATATGGTAGATCACCTCTACGAGCGTAGCCTCCCTTCCACAAGTTTCCTCTCTCTCTTTCTCTCACCTTTGATAACCCTAAGCCCTCCTAGAAAACCTTTAGGAAACTTAGAATGCCTTGGAATGCACCCCAATCCCACATACACCCCTTTATATAAGAATAGAAAGAGGCAGAATCCAAATAGGAAACAAAATCCGTAAAATTTGCGTTTCCGCAATTGCATCTGCGGAACTCGTCGATGCCATCGAGCCACTCTCGATGACAGCCTCGATATCATCTGAAGGTCTCTCGATGATATCGACACAGGACCAAAACTGTTCAGTGACCAGGGGTGAAAATTCCAACAATTATCGATGCCATCGAGCTACTCTCGATGACAGCCTCGATATCATCTGAAAGTCTCTCGATGATATCGACAGGACAAAAAAACTGTCCAGCAACCAGCAGTGAAAGATCTTGCAATTATCGATGATATCGAAACCTGTTCGATTTCATCGATACCAACAATGAGGAGAAAAATCCCCATCAAATCTCCCCCTTTTCGACTCAAGAGGAATCCACCTTCTTCAAGCCAGCCCGGTTTCTACAAATCTCAAACTTACCCTTGAGCAAAGCCTTGGTCATCATGTCTGACCCATTATCGTCCGTGTGGACCTTCTCAAGCTGTAACACCTTCTGTTCCAAAGTATCCCTGATCCAGTGATACCGAATCTCTATGTGCTTCGACTTGGAATGCTGACTTGGATTCTTGCTCAAGTGTATAACACTTTGACTATCGCAATAGACCACGTGCTCCTCCTGGTTCAGGCTAAGTTCCTGTAGGAACCTCTTTATCCAAAGCATCTCTTTACATGCCTCTGTGACTGCAATGTACTCGACCTCTGTCGTCGACAATGATACGACCTTCTGTAGCTTGCTCTGCCAAGAAACCGCTCCCCTTGCAAACGTGAGCATGAACCCTGATGTAGACTTCCTGGAGTATATGTCACCTGTCATATCTACATCTGTGTAGCCTTCTAACACAGGTTTTCCGTCACCATAGCATAGGCTCAACCTAAATGAGCCTCTTAGATACCATAGTATCCATTTCACCGCTGTCCAATGCTCTTTGCCAGGATTGGCAAGATACCGGCTGACAACACCAACCGTATATGCTATGTTTGGGCGTGTACACACCATAATATACATCAAACTTCCTACAGCTGACGCGTGGGGTATCTTCTGCATCTCTTCCACCTCTGCCTTCGTCTCGGGACACTGTCTGTCACTCAATCTGAACTGACCATCCAGTGGAGTACTGACCGGCTTCGCCGCATTCATATTGAACCGCTTTAAGACTTGCTCAATATACCACTCTTGTGACAGCCAAAACTTCCTGCTGCTTCTGTCACGGATTATCTTCATTCCTAGGATCTGTTTAGCCGGGCCCAACTCTTTCATCGCAAACGACTTGCCCAACTCCTGTTTCAGCCTGTCGATCTTCTTGATGTCTTTTCCCATGATGAGCATGTCATCAACGTATAACAACAGAAATAAGAAATCACCATCTGAGAACTTGCGCGTGAATACACAGTGGTTCGACTCCGTTCTGTCATATCCATGCTTCAACATAAACGAGTCGAACTTCTTGTACCATTGTCGTGGAGCTTGTTTCAGCCCATACAAGGTCTTCCTCAGCCTACACACCATATGCTCTTTGCCCTTGACTTCGAACCCCTCTGGTTGGTGCATGTAGATCTCTTCTTCCAGGTCACCATGGAGGAAGGCAGTTTTAACATCTAACTGCTCTATCTCCAAATCCATGCTAGCCGCCAACCCAAGCAACACCCGTATGGATGTCATCTTCACCACTGGTGAGAATATCTCTTCGAAGTCTATGCCTTTCCTCTGACCAAACCCTTTCACCACAAGTCTGGCCTTGAACCTCGTCTGTGAATTCTTCTGCTCAACCTTCTTTCTGAACACCCACTTGTTGCTCAAAGCTTTCTTGTCCTTAGGCAGTTTCACCATGTCATAGGTGTGCTTCTTATATAAGGATTCCATCTCCTCTTGCATAGCTTTCAACCACTTCCTTATGCTCGTCGGCTAGGGCCTCAGAATAATATTCTGGCTCTTCCCCATCAGTGAGCATAATGTACTCATGCGGCGAGTACCTCTTGGACGGCTGTCTGTCCCTAGATGACCTCCTCACCTGTGGCTCAATAGGTGGATCAAGTGGAGGTTGTTCCCCTGGTCCATCTTCTGAAGGAACTCCCTCGTCCTCTGCACCTTGCTGTACTGAGATTTGGAACTCAGTGCGTGGCCCACCAGATGAACAGCCAGGAGGTCCTCAAATAATCGTACCTTGGCAAGGCTGTGACATTTGTAAATGTCTCCAACGAAATCAACCACTGCAACTGATTTCTTGTTATAGTTGTTGCAACTGCCTGATTCCATCTAGGCTATGCTGATCATCCTTATGGATTTCTAATCCAAGAAGGATTTCTGATCCAAGAAACCCAAATCAAAATGAGTTCAAATGTAAGATCAAGAGAAAGCAAAAATGATCTGGTTATATTCAAACGGCCTTAAAATGCTTACCTGAAGGTTATTCCTCTCGTAAACTGTAACGTCCCGGAAAAATCTGTACAAAGACCCAAGTACTACCTCAGGCAGAAATCAATCAGGACCAAATCCTTTAGAAATTAAACGAAATTAACTAAGTGCTCAATTAGATTAGCTGCGAAATTAGCTTGAACCACTTCAAATACGAACTGCAAGACCCAAAACTTGTAGAATCCTTAATGCTACATTACCCTATAACTTAGGATCAATCTCAAAACTCAGTTGCTCTCGGGAGCAGCTTGAAACTTTGTTTCGGACCTGGACCGCGCGTCGAAAGTCCGATTCTTGTGAAACCAAACGGTTAGGACCGCCTTACTGGGCTTGACGACCATCTCGGAAATCAAGTCCTAATGATGCCCGGAAACGCACAACTTGAGCCCGGAGCGAAGTGTGTGAGAAACGCGAGTATCTTTAGAAATTGAGCTCAAATTTAAGTGATTTGGGCCATTCGCTTGCGGGCCAAATCTAAGCTTTTAGATCGTTAGAATCTGACCCAATTACACCCTCGGATCAGGGAAAATTTTCAACACATGTCAGTATACTTGTGGCCCTGATCGAGTACCGGTGACTGTTGAGCTGAAACTGGTACGCCACGGTCTATCTGTAAACCCGATCGGAACAAAAACTCAGCCTGACCTAGATCCAATGTCAGGGAGCTTAAGTCCGACCGCACGCAGAAAAGGGGCCTCCAGAAGTGCTCCGTTAGATCGAAGCAAGTGCCTTTTGGCTATAACCTAAGTATACCTTGGCCATGGGGCCATTCCCATCAATTCTGGGCCTATATAAAGGCCTTAAACCCTCTCTCTCTCATTCCATATAGACGATAGCATGTGAAGGCCCAGATCAAATGTCTATCAAGATCCAATAATACTCATAGCTAAGACCTTCATACTCAAAACTCGTGAATGGGTTGACAAGAGAGGTTAATGATTTTAGGTGCTTGGTTGATACGGTCAATAGCGTATGAAGGCCCAGATCTGAAGTCTATCCAGATCTAATAAAACTTATAACTAAAACCTCCATACCCGAACCTCGCAGAGGATTTGAGAAGGGAAGTTAAAAATTATAGTTATATAACCTATCATACAACATACTCGTATCCTCAGATGTTGAGCTCCCCGGGGGGGGGGGGGGGGGGGGGGGGGAGGGTTGCTCTTGGTTTGTAATAACCCGGTATGGTTTTGGGTTGTATACTACCTTTTACAAGATGGATAAAATGACTCAACTAAGCACTATTTTAGAGTTATCACTAGCCAAAATAAAAGCTCCAAAATCCACAATAGGTTAGAATCCATGAAATTGCCTTGAGATTGGAAAAATCAAATAATTCTTAACTCAAGTGACTCCTTATTTAATCTGTACTATAGATTCGAGGTAAAGGCATCGGTTATGGAAAAGGAAGAGGTTAAGCACCCTTTTACCGCCTGCGTAAAACATAATCTCTACTTTACTAGGTCGTACGTTTTCAAAGGAAATTTAAGGAACTTTCAGTAACATACTAAGATTTAGATGTTTAGACTACAAAAGATAAACTGAAAATGGAAGGGGAATGGTAGAGAAATGGTTTTCCGATATAAGTATAGAAAATATAAAGAACACATAGTCTTTGCTTACTCCTTTAAGTCACGATTCTGATATTGAAGATCCTCAAGAGAGGCAACTGTAGAGTATACTTTACGTGATGTTAGAGCAAAGGCTACCACCTCAGGTGTTCAAAGTAGTGGGGTTGGAATATACAGACTAGAATATGATAGATCGAGAATACAACGTTGGCTTTAAAGTCGAAATAAAATAGAAGAGATTGAGAGAATAAAAGATGTTGAGATAATAAAAGGGAAGCCGAGCTTCCCGACTTTCGGATAGTATAAGTTAGGAGCGGAGGCAGAGCCTTTGCGTTCTCTTTCTTTGTCTCTTACTTTCTTTCTTTCTCTGTCGTCACTCTCTCTCTCTCCTAAACTCTTTCGCCAAACTATCCTTATCTAGTCTTTGTCGCCAAACCATCTCCATTTTATATGCATTTACGGAGAGATACGTGGCCAAGTTCGATTCTCCCAAGCCGTCGCTTCATTTGAAAGTGAGGCTCGTGCAAACCAAGCTCGAACCACGTGAAAACCGAGCTTGAACCACATGCAGAATCAAGCCCAAACAACGTGTAGAACCCATAATTGGTGGAGTGTAAGCCAGTTTTGGTTAGAACCGGCTAACGCTTCGTCAGTTTTGAACAAAAAACCCACAGTTGGTGGAGTGTCAACCGGTTTTGGTCAGAATCAGCTGACACTCAACCAGTTTGTGGTGTTTATAGTGGGGCACACCTTGATGTAGTCATCCATCATGTGGGTCCACCATCAAAATAAGTTGCCTATCATGTGACACCAACAATCTCCACCACCTATCATGTGGAGCCCACCTTTGAGGTGGATTATCTATCATGTGGGCCCTACCATTCGATGTGGGTCATCCATCATGCAGGGCCCACCTTTGATGTGGGTCACTCATCACTAGGAGTCGATCTTTGATGTGGACCGTCCATCATGTGGGGCCAACCTTTAATGTTATTGTCCATCATGTGGGGCCACCTTCAATATCCACCACCCCTCTTGTGAAGCCACCTTTAATATGGAGTGTCCATCGTGTGGGCCCCACCTTCAATGTGGGTTGTCCATCACGCGGGACCTACTTTAAATGTGGGTCATTCATCATTAGGGTTCTACATTTGATGTGGATAATCCATTATGTGGGCTCACCTTAATGTGGGTCATCCATAAGGTGGGGCCCACATTTGATGTAGATTGTCCATTGTGTGAGCCCCACTTTTGATGTGGACTGCCCATCATGTGGGGCCTCCTTTGACAGGGACCATCAATCACATGGATAGAGAAAGAGAGAGAAGTAAAAAAAGTCAAAAGTTAAAAAGCAAAAAATTAAGGGCCCGTTTGGATACTACCAAATGAGCTTTTAAAAAAAACAAAAAAAACAAAAAAAAAAAAACATTTGTAAGGTTATAACTTAATTTTCTTTATAAATAAGTTAATTTGGTTATTAAACTTAAATGAGTAGTTTTTTTTTTTTTTTTTTTTAAAGTAGATTATTTTTATTTTTTCCAACTTTAAAAGTAACTTATTTCATTCATTTTCACGGGTGATATAACAACTTAGGGGCTCATATCGAGGTGTCCCCACATGATGGAAGATCCACATCAAAGGTCTCCCCTAATGATGAATGGCCCACATCCAAGGCGAGCCCCGCATAATGGGCAACCCAAATTGAAGGTGAGGCCCACATGATGGGCAATTAATAATGGTGGGCCCCACATGATGGATGATCCACATGAAGGTGGGCCCCAAATGATGGACAATCCACATCAAAGGTCAGCCTAATGATGAGTATTCCTTATCCAAGGCAGGTCTCGCATGATGGATGACCCACATGATGGATGGTCCACATCAAAGGTGGGTTCCACATGATGGGTAGTGGATATTGAAGATAGGCCCTACATGATGTATAACTAACATCAAAGGTGGGCCATACCAAATGAATTGTGCGCATTAAAGGTTTTTTCACCACCTAATAATGAATGGACCACAACCAAGGTGGGCCCTGCATGATGGATGGCCCACATTAAAGGTGGGGCATACACAATCAGTGATCCACATCAAAGGTTGGCCCCACATGATGGACGATGGATGTGACGGGGATCAAATAAAATTTTGGAGTAATTACTTATGATGTTGGAAACCAAATATGATTTTCTACTATTTGGATGGTAAGTATATTAATTGTTTATCAAACATACTTATCAACTGATTAAGTATAAACTAATATAATTTACTTATAGCATAAATAGCTTATATAAAGTAACTTATCATCCAAACGCCCCCTAAATTTCGTGAGAATAAGTAACTTTATCAAAGTAACTTAATTTAAAAATGTAATTTATTAACTTACATAAGTTTAAAAAATTACTTATTGGGTGGTATTCAAACAGGTATGCAAACTAGCCCTTAATAAGAGTTGTGGTTGGTTGTCTTTTAGGGGGTGTTTATATTGTAAGTTGCTTAAGCTGCTTACTCCACAAATACTTATTAGCTTCTCCTATCTTTCTTTCATCTTTCCTTGTGCCTCTCTTTAGCAACTAATAAAAAAAAGAGTAGAAAGGCTAAAAAGTTTAACTGAAGTGATTATATATTTTTAAGTAACAAAAAGTTACTTATAACTAATTATAAACCAAACTTACTTATCTAAAATAAGTCACTTATCCACTGCTGTTAGTAGAAAAAAAAAAAAAAACTTATTTGGTGGTATCCAAACGTGCCCTTATCTTCACTGATAGTCAACCAATTAAAGGCTTAGATGTGTCTAAATACTTCCATTTTAGGACCGTTACTCAATCACCAACAAAAGAACGAAATGGAGGAGGCTTGAATTTGATCTGTGTGCGCCACATGTTCACAACTACACGGAATCTGCTAAAACTAATACACAACTTCGAATTTTAATTTGACTTGCTTGAATGCCACGTACGCAATTTCTGAGTAATTTTTAAGTAGCTGCGTATCATCCATCACACTCTCCCAGAGTATCAAAGCTTTTCCACAAAAGCTAAAACAGAAGCTTATCTGCAATCCCTTGGATCACATGCAATATTAAGAGCCTCACCATCGGTCAAAATTCCTCTTTAAAACTTCCTTACCAAGAGAGGAAACTTTTAATTAAAAAAAAAACTCCAACTGTAAGACCCGTATCGTAGTCCGTACTGTTCCGTCGAACCCCGCGACCTATATCCGATGTTTACGCGTGATCTTAAGCCGAGTCCTGCATATCAGAGTCGGCTCGACCCGAGACTTGTACCAGTGCAACCGCGCCATCGCCGCGGTTCCGATGACGCTTCTCACGCGCCAAGGCGATACCCAGGCTAGGAGATGTGGGCCCGCGTTCAGTTCAAGAAAAACGCCGCACGTTGCGGATTACGAGAGAATCTCTATGGCACATCACATCAATCCATCATTTCACAAGTCAAGTACACCACCCATGCTCCATGCCACCTCACCCCTCACAAGTCAACTCTCCCTCTACCCACCCATACCTTTTTACACCATTTTCAAACCAAACCATACCTCCCCTTTCCCATCTCTTACAACAACCACACCTTATCAATCCATCCCATCCTTTCCTCTCTCTCTCTCTCTCTCTCTCTCTCTCATTTTTTTCCCAAGCTCCATGAGAGCAACCCACGGCCAAGGGAGAGGAGAAAGCTAGGTGTGGCCCACCTCCCTACCACACAATCCCACCACCCAAAGATCATCTCCACCGTTGAAGTCCATCCATTGGAGCTCTAGCATGCTTTGGCGGAAGAAGGAAGGAGAGATATCGAGGTGGGTGATTTTATTTATTTGATTGGTGATTTGAGGGCCCACATATGTGGGATCCATTTTAATGTATTTGTTGTATTAAAGAGGGACCCATAGTGGCGGGGTCCCTCCACCAACTGATTCTCTCTCTCTCTCTCTCTCTCTCTCTCTCTCTCTCTCTCTCTCTCTCTCTCTCCCTTATGTTGTGGACCTCACCATGGCAGCGTGTGGGGCCCTCCTTGTATTGATGCATCGCATCCACATCGTCGATCCATGGACGATGGGCATGGATTGGCTGGGATACTTCGCGCAGCCATGTAACTGCTGTATTGACGTTTACATCAGCAAGTGGTGGGGCCTGCCTAAATGGCACGTGTGGGAAGCCACCTTAATGGATGTATTACATCCATGTTGTCCAGCCATGGCGCGTCCAGCAGCGACCGTATGAAGAGAAAGCATGAATATCAGCTTGATCTAAAAGGTGGTGGGTCCCACACGTGTGAACCCACCTTGATGAATGGACGGTGGGACTCCACCGTGATGTATTCTATATCCCTGCTGACTGACGTCAGCAAGTATGGTGGGGCCACCATGATGAATGTTGCATCCAGACCGTCCATCTGTGAACAGTAGGACCTGGACGAAGGAAACACACAGATATCAGCTTTATCCAGATATGTGGGCCACACGTGTGGCCCACCTTGTTAAGTGCTTATCCACGCCGTCCGTAGGGAGCTGGGACGGTGGGCCCCTTGCAGCAGATGCTGCTGGGATTGTTAAACCCACACCGTTCATCCAGCACTCACACCCCCTGTTATGATATTAAATATTATAATATTATATACATATATACATATATATGGTACGTCCTATGTGGGACCCACCTTGAGGTATTTATTCTAAATCCTCTCCGTCCATCTGATTGAACGAGCAGCCACAACTGCTGAACGTCAGCAAGTTCCGTGGTCCTCACCTCTGATGCAGGCGTTGTATATCTAAACCGTCCATTCGTTTGATGCTCGTAGGGCCACCTGGATGAGCATCCATCTGGACCATCTAGATCGTGTGGGCCCACCTTAATCTCCACATGGGACCCACCTTAAATGCACGTGTCATATTCGTACTGTCCAGCGTAAGGACGCTGGACGTGTTACAGTGAAGTTGGTGCTGACAATGGAGGTGTCCTAGCCAGCTAACAGATAAGGGAAATAAAAATAAAATAATAATAATAATAAAGGTAATGTTATCATATAATATATTATAATATATATATATATATATAATGGTGGGCCCTACCAGTGACCTACCGTGATATATGTATTTTATGTTCTCTGCCCAGCCGCGTGGGCCCCACACATGTGAGGACTCCACCCTGATGCATTGTTTTATCCTGGCCGTTCATCCATTTGTTGGTGGGGCCCACCTTATGCTTTGTATCCACGCCAACCACCCTTCTCTGGGCCCTATCATGAGGTATGTGTTAAATCCATACCGTCCAATACTTTGGATAGGTGGGACCCACCTTGCTATATGTACCTTGCACCGTCCAGATTTGGACGGTGCCGTGTGGAGCCCTCCTTGATGTAATGTTATATCCCACCGTCCATCTCATGGATGTGGGACCCACCTTGTATGACAGTGGATCGGTTGGTGTCCACCAGCTATATAGTTGTTGGAGTTATGTCCTGTGAGACCCTACCCTAGTTCCCATGTTTGCATGTATGTGTGTGAGTATGCATCTTGTTCATCATGGTCTCGCAGTCCTACTGGTCGAATTCCGGTGACCCGTGACCTTCGAATTGTGTTTACGGTCACCTTGAGTTCCGTCACGTAGACCTGACTCGGATCGACCCAAGACCTATGCCATCTTGTTCGTATCGTCGTTGCAGTTCCAACGACGCGTCTTGTGTGTCAATCTGACCTATGGATCAAAAGTTATGAGCATTTCATCATGTGACCCACTTTTTGTACAAAACATGTGGACCACCTCCATAGCACAATTTCCCATGCACACCACACACACACACACTACACTATTGCATGGAATAACCACTACCCACCCTAAACACTACCCATACCTAGCCTACCTTAGCAATATTGTTATTGCCACCATAGGTTATTATTACTTCCCTTAAAAAGATTTTACCTCTCTTTCCCTCTCATTTCTCTCTCTCTTCTCTTCTTCTCCAGCAACTTCTCTCCCATCTCCCTCTCTTCTCCAGCCCCATTTTCCCTTTAATCTTCCAAATCCAACCATCTAAATCCAATCTCACCCATTGATATGGATCCCTTGGTGCACTAGGAGCCAGGAGGTCCAAGTTTGGAGCAATCTAAGGTGGGTGTACTCCTAGGACTTAGGATTTCTATTTTCATATTCTTAGATCTCTTTATTTTTGTGTGGGAAGTGTAGGGCCCACCAATCCATGGTGGAGATCCTACATCATCCCTTAGTTGTGGCCAAATGGCCTTTTTGATGCATGCATGTCCATGCATGGGGTTTCCCCTCTATAGGCCCCCATCATGGAGGATTACTTGGATTTCATAGTATGATGGGTCATCTAGACCCTAGAATCATGGTTGGAATGACATCCCAACCATTGATCTTGAATCTAGAACATGCATGTGGTGGATCTATGTTGTAACATATGAATAAAAGGAATGTATGGTGTGATTGATGAAGGGGAGGGCCTCAATGTGGCGGAGCCCCTCCTCTTGTGGCCGATTCTTTATTATTATTATTATTTTCTTTATGATACAATGTTGATCTTGCATGTGTGGCCCACCTTGTAGGCCAACAAAAATCCAGACCAACCATGGAGCTTGGATGCCCATAGCGGTCCATCCTTAGACATGTGGCCCCAAAATCCACCTAAATGGGACACATGCAAGGGGTATTTGATGATGGGGAAGGTCTGGACATTTGTGGGGCCCACTAGGTTGGTCCACCACACAAATTCCTGGGGTTAAATCCCATGGAAAACCATGTTTATATTTTAATCATTTCTATTACATGTTGCTGTCCAAATCTGCCTGGACAGATTTTTGGGCCACTTTGGGGCCTGATTTATGGGTCTTTGGTGGGAATAATGAAACAAAATAATATGTGATTCTTGTGGCCTTATGACCCACCTACAACCATACCAAATTTCAGCCCCATCTGACCTTCATTGGGGTCCCAAAGGTGTGGTCCAAATGAGGTGGACAGTCTGGATTTTTCTGCACTGTTCCAGCAACATTCTACCCTGGACAGGTTGGAATTCTGAAATTTATTAAAATACTTTTGGGTGTCTAAAAACTATGAAAATTTACAGGGAGGTGGTACACTCATGTTAGGACCAACCTACAAAATTTTGAGGCTAATGGACACCCATGGTGGTGGCTGGACCGGCCCATTACAATATGGTGTCCAGATCAGTCTGATTTTCAGGATAAATTGATTTCTTTAAATAAATTAAAATATTTTTAAATCTCTAAAAATTCTGAAAATTTGTGAAGTTGTTGTTCACCTATGGTGGGACCTACTTACCAAGTTTCAGAGCCAATGGACCCCTGTACACACCGTGGCGAGGGCCGGACTGGCTCACCACATTGGGACGTCTAGGTCTGTCCGATTTTCTGGACAGACTGTTTTGTTCAAATTAATTAAAATACTTAGGAATATCTAAAAATTCTGAAATTTTGTGGGAGTGTGTCCCACCTATTGAAGTATCACTCTAAAAAAATTTCAACCCCAACTGACCCCATTTGGGCATCCAAAAGAATGGGCCAAGATGGTTGGCTTGCCAGAATTTTCTGCTGTGCAGTCCAGCAATATGCCTTGATAAAAATTATAATTCAAAAATGTTTCCTCTGATGATGGGCCACCTTTTTGGGTTTTCTCTCATTGTATGCATAATGAGGGACCTTGGCCCTCAATTTCCAGAGTTTTAGAGGCCCTAGGCCCACTCTAATGGAGTACCCAAATTTAGGACAGCAACATGTTATAATTATGTTTGGCCTTTGGGCTGAAATTTTGAGGATTGGGGCCCAACACATTGTGAAGAATCTTAGAGGTAATAATTTATACATTTAGTTCCTTAAATGTTGGGCTTAATAAATGCACTTTTGAGACCCACCACAGTTGAATTTAATTGGGTCCATGAATGTGGCTAATTGTTGAACTCTTTGAGCCCAATTGGGCTGGAACTTTCTAGATAGGCCCATTGAACTCTTGGGCCATTTTTACCATACTATTGTGTTGGATTAGTGGGCCAGATTACACAAGTATATGGGCCCTTGATTGCCCACCAAATCAACTTTATACTTGGGCCGGGTTGTAGGCCCAACTTACTTGACTAAGAACATGACATTTGCCCATGTGATTTGAGCAATGGGCTGCCCACTAGGCCACCACAATATATGAGATTAGTAGCCTTTATGTTGGGCCCTAACTTTTCCCCTATGGGCCCATAGTGGTATATATGGGTTGGGCTATGTGTGTTCCCCTTGGACCCATGTTTTGGATGGGCCTTGGGCCGCCTTTCTGAAGCCCAACATGAATGTATGTGGTATGTAATGGCTGGCCATTTCTTATTTCTAATGTTATGTGGGCCTTGGGCCTTGATCCGTAATCAATTAGAGATGGACTACCTCTTGGGGACCAATTGTGGTTGGATGTCCACATTGGTGGCCCTAAGGTAGGCCCATGGGCTTCTATGGGTGGTTAAAGGCCCACCATAGACCCTTGCTAGGCTCGTTTCATCTATTTAGGCCCATATCATTGTTCTCCTTAGTCTCATGGGCTACCCTAGGTATATGGGCCCCCACTAGAGGTTGTATTCCTTATGAGGAATTGGTTAAGTACCTAGACCCTTCATGGTTAGGTAGAGAGTTCATTTTCACCTCATTGGCACCCCTATTCATCTTCATGGCCCACTCCCATACGCATTATATGCATGCTTGGTTGAGGTATTATTGGCCATGGTTGTGTCATTGTGTAGGACATGTTGGTATCTCCCCGAGAGATGGATGCTTGGGATTGATGCATGGGTGGTTGTGTGATTCATGCATCTGGCATTACATAGCTTATGGATATCCGCCCTTACTTCATCAGGGCCTTGCCTCCACAGGGGTATTCATGGATGGATGTATGTGTGGACACCGAAAATATTAGTTGAGCATACCGGGTGCATAGGATGCCCATGGGTGAAATTCTTAAAACTTCCATGGTACAAAGGATTTGCTCCAACGCCGTGACCGGGTGGAATATATGAGCGCACGAGGGCCTTATACCATTAGGCCGCGTCTCCCACTGTCGTGTAGTCGGTTGGATAGGAGTGTGGCCTTACCTGCCTGATGTGAGGAGGCATTGCTAGGCTGAGTCTGACCAGCTCGTAAATGGGTTCGCTACCTTCAGGCCTTGTTGGTGATTGGCTGTCCGCAGGCGGATAGTGAGGTCTCTTACGCTCGTTTGACTGTGCGGGGTCTGTAGAGCGGCAGTCATTCAGTAGTGTAATGGACCCCGGTGATTTCCTTATGATCGGAAATGTATATGACTTGTGATTTGGATATGAGCACTGACATTACTTGCATTGCATTAGCATTGGTTGTACAAGCCCCTTCATGCATTGCCTTGGCATGGCACCCAGTACTCATTGCATCTTATTCATGATAAGCATGGGTAAGGCTAGTGATATCCTCATTGACCATGCTTCTCTCCTTGTATCTCTTACTACTCTTCTGTGCACCATTATCACACACCTACACCACCCTCTAAGCTTCTATAAGCTTATGCACGATTGATACGTGCAGGATACTCTAGGCAGGCGACACAGCAGTAGAGCATGGAGTAGAGCTGAGCATTTGAGGACTCCAGTGTTGCTGACCTTTCTCTCTTTTCCTTTTATCTCATGTATGTCCTTTTGGACCTTATGGATGATTATAAAAGTTCAAATTTATAGTGGATTTTGTGATGTGTGCCTTTGTTATTCTCAGATGTTCTTGCTGTGATCTTGGGTATGCTCGTATTGGAATGATTATACTGTTATAAAAATTATCCTTGTAGGATCCCAGGATCGGAACCTGCCTTAGGAGTCGAGAATGGGGTACTATGGAGGCTGTTGCATTCAGAACCGGTCATCGGAATCCTTGTGAGTCCGGTTACTGAGTCTGGGGCGTGACATGTCCCAAGTTATGCAGGTCCCATGCATGATATATGTGTTACCCACACTGTCCAAATGCCGGGCGGGTGGGCCCACTTTGATGTATTTTATGACCCATTCGAGAGGCCCACTTTAACCTACTTGTGGCCCATCTTGATGTGTTTGTGACCCACCCATGAGGCCCGCTTGTTGTGTATTTGAAGCCCATGGTATTAGGCCCATTGATGCGGCCCATTGATGCAGCCCACCTGATCTGTATGAGGCCCATTAGTGCGGCCCACTGTGATGCGTTCGTGACCTTTGTGAGGCCCATGATGATGTATATTAGGCCCTTGTGCGAGGCCGTGGGCCCAATATGTGTTTGGTTCTATGTGGACCACTCCTTGGGAGCAATGTTGGTTAAATGGCTACATTGATGGGTAATGATGGTTTAATGTCCACGTTGCGACCGTCCCTTAGGCCTTTTTGGCCCATTCTCATCGAGGTTGATTATCGATCGATCCGATCGTCGTGACCGATTTGCCGAATTGATTATCCATCGATCCGATTGTTACTGATTTGCCGATTCTGATTATCGATCGATCCCGATTGTCGTGGCCGATTGTCGATTGTTGTGACCGATTTGCCGATTCTGATTATCGATCGATCCCAATTGTCGTGGCCAATTGTCGATTGACGTGACCGATTTGTCGACTTGATTATCGATCGATCCGATTGTTACCGATTTGTCGATTCTGATTATCGATCGATCCCAATTGTCGTGGCCGATTGTCGATTGACGTGACCGATTTACCGACTTGATTATCGATCGATCCGATTGTTACCGATTTGTCGATTCTGATTATCGATCGATCCGATCGTCGTGACCGATTTGCCGACTTGATTATTGATCGATCCGATTGTTACCGATTTGCCGATTCTGATTATCGATCGATCCCGATTGTCGTGGCCGATTGTCGATTGTTGTGACCGATTTGCCGATTCTGATTATCGATCGATCCCGATTGTCGCGGCTAATTGTCGATTGACGTGACCGATTTGCTGACTTGATTATCGATCGATCCGATTGTTGTGACCGATTTGCCGATTCTGATTATCAATCAATCCTGATTGTCGTGGCCGATTGTCGATTGACGTGACCGTTTTGTCGATTTGATTATCGATTGATCCGATTGTTACCGATTTGTCGATTCCGATTATTGACCGATCCCGATTATCGTGGTTGATTGCCGATTAGCGATTGAGGCCGTTTATCATGATCGATTGCCGTTTCCGATTAACGTGGCCAGTTTGCCAATTCTGATTATTGACTAATCCCGATTGTCGTAGCCAATTACTGATTCTGATTAACTTGGTTGATTTACCGATTCCGATTGAAGAGGCCGATTATCGATGTTGATTCCGACTCTGATTGTCGAGGCCGATTCCAATTCTGGTTATCGAGGTCGATTCTGATTTGTCAAAGCCGATTGTATATGTCGATTCCAATTGTTGAGACCGATTCCGAGTGTTGATTTCGATTGTTGAGGCCGATTTCGATTGCCAAGGCCATTGTGATGTATTCATGGCCCATGGGCAAGGCCCATTGTGATATATTCATGGCTCATGGGTAAGGCTCATTATGATGTATTCATGGCCTATGGGCAAGGCCCATTGTGATATGTATTAGGCCCAACTGTTGTGTATATGTGGCCCTTGAGTAAGGCCCATCGTGTTGTATATTAGGCATTTGTATGAGGCCGTGGGTCCACTATATGTTAGGCTCTATGTGGGACATTCTTTGAGGGCAATGTTGGTTAAATGTCCACATTGTCAAGGTCGATTGTCGATATTGGTTATTTATATGGATTATGAGTATGTGACAGCATAACATCATGATACATGCCCATACGCATCATCTGCATATTTGTTATGAGATGTGGTTGATCATTGCATATATCATTGAGCGTGTTGTTATGAGACTCCCTGATAGGCGGAGGTTATTTCACATGAGCGCACGGTATGCACAGGATTGATGCATGTCTGGATTGTATGACTCATGCATCTTGTATTGTGATTTCTGTATGCCTTAGCGACATCAGGGTTGTAGCCTCCACAGGCATATCGTGGATGGCCAGAGGGGACACCGAAAATGTTTGGTTCTAGTATACGGGCGCCATAGATGTCCCTGGGTGAAAATTCCTAAACCTCCGTGGCCAGGAGACGCCCCAACGTCGAGACCGAGTGGATACATGAGCGCCCGAGTGCTGAATACCAGGAGGCCGCGTCTCCCACTGTGTCGTGGTCGGTTGGGAGGGGGTGTGGCCTTACCCGCCCGAGCGTAGGGGGCATTGCTAGGCTGAGTCTGACCAGCTCGAGGAATGGGTCCGCTATTGACGTGCCAGATAGGTATTGGCAGACTATTGGCCAGGCGGATAGTGAGGTTTCTTACGCTCACTTGGAGTGTGCGGCTGGGAGAGCGGCAGTACCATTTGGAGTGTACTAAACCCCGGTGATGATCCCAGAGATGAACAGTACTGATATGTGGACTTATTGAGCAGGAGTTGCATACTCATTCATTCATTCATTCACTATCCACTCGGGCTGGCGGTGTATAATTATTTATTACATGTACCTTCGCATGGCCAGGATTTCGGTTAGGCGCGCGACTAACCTGAGATCAGGAGTTTAACACATCGAGTCTGACTATCTAAATTTAGGTATGAGACTGGTTTGGATAGAAGGCCCTTATGATGGACCCCGTAGCCTGCGATACTACGTACTATCATCCTGACTTCACACTCTAGCATGGTCATTCCATTCGCACCGCATAGCGCATTACATCTACTGCATATGGCATTTCGGGTTACTATGTTTATGCGTTTATATGGTCTAAATACGACTGATGGTATTCGTGCACTCATCAGGAATTGCGTACTGCATCGCATCTTTGGCATCTGATGTTTGGCTCTTTATGACTCCTCATTTGCATAGATGTTCTATAATGTGCATTCTGATATTGATTGACTCATGGACTTATCTGAATTTTTTGCTTACTCTGTTATCGTATGATTTATGACCTTGTCGATAATGCTGTTTACTCAGATAATTCATGCTATTGTCAGTATTTCTGCTTATTTCTGATATTGTATAATTTATGGGCTTGTTAGTATTCCCGCTTACTCTGATTACTCTGATATTCCTTACTTGGCACTTACCTTGTGCACACACTTACACCACCCTCTAAGCTTTCTGTAAGCTTATGCACGATAGATGCGTGCAGGTGATGTTAGGTTGCAGCAGTGTTGAGCTTGGAGTATGCAGCGGTCTTCTGGAGCTTGATTTTCGATTTATGTATTTCCCTTCAGTATTGTAATCAAATGATTGTATTAGTGGATATGTGATGATGATGTTGCCTTTGTGATTTGGGTATACTTGTGGTTATGCTTATTATGAGTTAAATGTACACAAAAAAAAAAATTCCTCCTTGTAGGATCCCAGGATCGGAATCTGGCGTATGGACGCTAGGAGACGAGAATGGGGTACTACGGAGGCTGTCGGCACCGGATTCGGCGATCGAGATTCCTGTGAATCCGATTTCCGGGTTTGGGACGTGACACCAACCATCACCAAAATATAAACTCTCTCTCTCTCTCTCTCTCTCTCTCTCTCTCTCTCTCTCTCTCTCTCTCTCTCTCTCTCTCTCTCTCTGCCCTAAGCAATGTCTTCTGTAAGGAGAAAGCTCCTCCCAAAGCCTAATTTCTTAATCAATATCAGCTGCGGCTGCCGGAGGCCGAAACTCTCCGACGTATACGTCCCAAGACCAAAACACAAGCCAACCTCGAATTATTGGAAAGCCGACGTCTATCACTGCTCTTCTTCGAGCTCTTAGGAGGGAGGCCGTGGGAATTCAGCCTACAGTGGAAATTCATCGACGACCATCTTCTCTCCAGTCGGCGAAAATGGCACTGATGGGGATTTTTCTCCTCATTGTTGGTATCGATGAAATCGAACAGGTTTTGATATCATCGATAATTGAAGGATTTTTCACTACTGGTTGCTGCACAGTTTTTTTGTCCCGTCGATATCATCGAGAGACTTTCAGATGATATCGAGGCTGTCATCGAGAGTGGCTCGATGACATCGATAATTGTTGGAATTTCCACCCCTAGTTGTTGAATAGTTTTGGTCCTGTGTCGATATCATCGAGAGACCTTTAGATGATATCGAGGCTGTCATCGAGAGTGGCTCGATGGCATCGACGAGTTCCGCAGATGCGATTGCGAAAACATAAATTTTGCGGATTTTGTTTCCTATTTAGATTCCTCCTCTTTCTATTCTTATATAAAGGGGTGTATGCGGGATTGGGGTGCATTCCAGGGCATTCTAAGTTTCCTAAAGGTTTTCAAGGATGGCTTAGGGTTATCAAAGGTGAGAGAAAGAGAGAAAGAGAGAGGAAGCTTGTGGAAGGGAGGTTATGCTCGTAGAGGTGATCTACCATATCTCAGCGCTTTCACATCCTCGTAATCGATGAGATCTCAAAATCTTCTTTGTTTCTCTTATTGTTTATCCACTCCTGTGTGAGTGAAGAAGGTTTGGTCCAAGCGGTGTGTGCTTGTGATCGGTTGTAACGTTCTGCTTTATAGTGGATTGTTGATCTGAACGAGGTCCCGTGGTTTTTACCTCTTTGAGGGTTTTTCACGTAAAATTTCTGGTGTGGTGTGGTTTATGTTTTGATTTAGCTCATTGCATTATTATTCCATAATTCTGGTTTGTTTTGGGAGGCTAGATCCTAAGGTTTTGTTCAAGGCCCCCAACAAAGTGGTATCAGAGCTAAGTTCATTGAACGGGTAGGATCGGTTTTTTGAATTAGGGAAAGTGGCTCATCAAGGATGATTAGCCTCAATGGTTCTAACTGGACCATATGGGAGGCTAAGATGGAGGACTTGCTTTATTGCAAGGACCTATATTATCCAATTTTAGGCATATCAGTAAATCCAAGGATATGACTGATGATGATTGGAAGAAGATGGACCGAAAGGCGGTGGGGTTTATTAGATAATGGTTGGATGATTCTGTGTTCCACCATATGTCTACAGAAATCTCAGCCGCTAGCCTATGGCTGAAATTATAAGGGCTGTATGAGAGGAAGACAGCTGGTAATAAGATTTTTCTGATAAGGTAACTTGTGAATCTCAAGTTCAAAGATGGTGGTTCTGTGGCCGAGCACATGAATGAGGTTAGCAATATAGTGAACCAACTCTCCTCTATGAAGATGGTCCTGGATGATGAATTGCAGGCTTTGTTATTGCTTAGTTCATTGCCTGACAGTTGGGAGACATTGGTGGTGTCTCTAAGTAACTCTGCATCAGACGAAAAGATTTCCATGGAACAGGTTACTAGTTGTCTCTTCAATGAGGAGACAAGGATGAAGTCTCAGGGGTCTACTCAGCAAGAGGCCCTTGTGACACAGGAACAGGGGAGAGGAAAGAACAGCAAGGGCAGGAAGGCCCGAGATAAAATAAGAGGCAAGTCGAGTAACAGAAAAGATGTTGATTGCTGGAACTGTGGCAAGAAGGGCCACTACGAGCATGAATGTCGTGGTAAGAAGAACGACAAGAAAGGAAAAGGGAAGGAAGATGAATCAGATTCCACTACGGTCGCTTCAAATGGCGACGTTGTAGTTATTCTTTCAGCAGGTCAAGATGTATGTCTCACGACTACAAGTCAGGACACCGACTGGGTGATAGACTCGTGAGCTTTTCATGCGACTCCACGCAGGGACTTTTTCACAAGCTACAAGTCAGGTGACTATGGGACTGTGAAGATGGGAAATTCTAGCGTATCAAAAATCGTGGGAGTCAGTGATATTTGTGTGAAGACCGATGTGGGCTACACGTTGGTTCTCAGTGATGTGAGGCATATCCCAGACCTTCGCCTCAACTTGATGTTGATGGGAAGGTTGGATGATGATGGCTATGAAAGCCGGTTTGCTGGTAGGCGCTGGAAGCTCATCAAGGGTTCGTTGATCGTGGCCAGAAGAAAGAAGCGTTGCACCCTTTACAAGGCAAGTATCAGTGTGTACAAAGGTGGGTTGAACGCAGCAGAAGATTCAGCTATTAACATGTGGCACAGGCGTCTAGGCCACATGAGTGAAAAAGGGCTTCAGCTACTAGCAAGAAAGCAGCTCCTTTCAGACGTGATAGGTACACCTCTCAAAACCTGTCTTGATTGTTTATCAGGGAAACAACATAGAATTTCATTTTTTAAAACTGTTTCTCATGTTAATAAAGTGCATGCATTAGATTTGGTTTATTCTGATGTTTGTAGTCCTATGAAGACAAAAACCTTGGGTGGGGTATTGTATTTTATTACTTTTATAGATAATGCATCTAGGAGGGTTTGGGTTTATGCTTTGAAACCCAAGGACGAGGTCTTTGGTGTGTTTAAATTGTTTCATGCTATGGTGGAGAGAGAGACAGGTAGATCATTGAAGTGCATCCGCACTGACAATGGTGGTGAATATATTGGCGACTTTCATAAGTACTACAAGTCCCTGGGTATACAACATGAACAGACGGTTCCTAAGACTCCCCAGCATAATGGTGTAGCTAAACAAATGAATCGTACCATTGTTGAGAGAATCAGATGCATGTTATCCCATGCGAAGTTGCCCAAGACGTTCTGGGGAGAATCAATGCACACGGCAGTGTATTTGATAAACAGGTCTCCATCAGCCTCATTGAATGGAGAAGTACCCGAGAAGTTGTGGACTGGACATGATCCATCATACAGTCATCTCAGGGTGTTTAGATGTAGGGCATCCGTTCACGTACCAAAGGACGAGAGGTCTAAGCTCGATATAAAGATCAAGCAGTGTGTGTTCTTGGGGTACGGTGATGAAAAGTTCAGTTACAGATTATGGGATCTGACCGAGAAGAAGCTCGTTAGGAGCAGAGATGTTTTCTTTGAAGATCAGTGTATAGAAGACATTGGTAAGCCAGAGAAGAATCAGCATAGTTCAGGTGAGCTAGAGGATATGGATCCGATTATTCCTCTTGTGGTGCCTGACCACAATTAGTGGGTGGGCCGAGTGTAGCCCATAACTTGGGCTGTGGTCTAGATCAAGCCCAACCATGTTCTGGGCCGTGGAATGGGCCAAAACTAGCCATGCATTGGGCTGAAATATGGTCCAAGCCCAGCTATACATTGGACCAGGAACTGAATAGAAACTGGCCTCAACTGGGCCTTCAATTTGAGTTGGCCCATGGGCTTAGCTAGGCTGTCTACTTGTTGGGCCAAGGATAGACTAACCTAGCCCCATTTTGGGCTTGTATTGGGCCCAACCACTAGGCCAACACAAAGGCCCAGTCCGACCCTTGGTTAGGAATAATTTTGGGCCCGAATTGGGGCCATTTGTTGGACGGGAATCTGGTGGGCCTGGTCACTCTAGTGCAGCCCAAATAACCTCATTCATGGGACCCTTCAAACCCACATTAGACTCATTTTAGTGTTACCATTATTATCATTATTGGGATGACTAATATTAGATATGCATGGCCTTTAGTAAATTATCTACACCGATATTAGATATTACATATAGGGATTATTATTATTAAATATTAGCGTTTATTTTATCATTATTAAAGATCATCATTTATAGTAGAGCATACTATTTGTTTCCATTACAATGATTATTAGTGTCACATTAACAAATAGTAATTATATCAATACCATAAAACTATTAATATTTTTAACATTAGTAAATATTTATCATTTTCCTTATGGGGTTGGTATAATACTTGTTAATATAATTATTAGTATTAGTCCTTAGTATATTATAATTAGTAAATATCCTATTATCATTACTCATATTATTTAGGAGATTAATAGTCATTACAAGAATATTAGATGATGTCGGTATATTTAAATATGAACTTGTGAATCATCATTTTGGGTATGTTAGTTAATATAAATTATGACACTAACACTAATAGTCGTCTTATAATTATTAAGATTAAATCGTAACTAATACACCAACTAGAGTCAAATCCTAGAATCTAAATTTAAAACTAAATCCTAAGATAAATAATTCAAACCCTAGGCCATGATCTTAAACCTAGGTGGTGCGTAGAACTTGGACCTAATTGCACAAATTCATGATTTGTGGTAGGGTACAATTCTAAGGGCGCAAGCACTTAGTGACTCTAGAAGGCAATTCAAAACATAAGGTGATGATTCTTCCCCTTGAGCTTTCCATCTTCTCATTAGCTTAAGTTATGGTTCTTACTTTGATTTATAATTGACATCTCCCTTTTATAATCACATGTGTCAGCTAGTGGAAATTGAATTGCTTTATTACATGCTTAATGATTCATCCTGTATATTTGTTCATGCTTGTGAATTATTTGTAGATTGTTTATGAAATTTAAACTGGTATATTAGTGGGAAACCCCCACATATAAATGTACACCCATACTTGGGATGTAACCTGATTGATTGTGATCATAATGGGCCTTCGACTTAGTGGTTGCTGAATGACGGTTTGAATTGGACATTGATGTGGGCCTACCATCCATGAGTCGTTGTGTTAGGTGGTTTTCAAGGATGGTCTTTATCGCATGGTTTTAATAATCGCCGTATGTGGCTTAGTTTCAAAATTCGTCCTGTGTGGCTCAGTTTTGAAATTTGCCCTACGTGGCTTGGTTTTGGTATTTGCCCTATGGGGCTCGATGTACCATTTCTATACAACCATTCGATGGTAAGCTCCTTATGCTGTAATATGATTGGCCACTAGTTGACGGGTTTCCATTAAGCATCCTAAGGTGGTAGTCTCATGGGCCAGGGATGGTAGTCATGGGACACTATGCCCGAGCCGTCGGCCTACATTGGGCCAAGTGCTCCCCGTAGTGACTGTGAGCTTATTTAAATTGGCTGGTTATAATTAGATTAATAACGGATTGGCTAATCATGCATACAATATACAGACCAACATCTATTACTATCATACGTGATGTATGTATCCTTCCGTCTAGATGATGTGTCCCGGGTTTGATGATTCCAACTGGATGATGTGTGCCAAGTTCAATGATTGCATGGGTGACAGCCCACTGTCCGCACCGATGAGCATCCCCGGGGCGTGATTGCATATTTCACGTATCCATGCACCTAATAAGACCTGCATCATGTATTGTTTTATATGCTTTGTTTTATGACTATGCTTACCTAATGCGGCGGTGTGTAATCTTGAGGAGAATTCAAACTGAGTTGGCCACTCATCCATCAAATATATAACCGTACAGGTAGTACAAGTGGCTTAAGTGACTTTCAGGTTCAGGCTGATGAGGAGCCGAGTACAAGTGCCAGGGTTACATGACTGTATCTACCTCGAGGAGCTGCGCGGTCTTGCGGCTTATGTTTACATTCTTATGTTAATTTTCTTGTACCAGATCATGTGGATTCTTGTTCTTGTTATATCGAGACATTGGTTTGTATAAGTCATTATGGGCACTCTCTTGTAAATTCTAAATGATAATGGAATTTTTTTTTATGCGTATTTGTCTCTTACTCTGATAAAACAAGAAAAAAAACATTTGACCATCATTTAAGGTTAACACTCAGGTTTGTGGGAAACGGGTCGTGTACTTGGGTCCTGAAAAGTCGGCATACAACAACAGCTTCCATTCCAGCATAGGCATGACACCGTATGAGGTTCTCTATCCTTGCCGATCCCCTCAGTGTTGGGCAGAAATCGGAGAGAGAAGCTTGTTAGGGCCCGAGCTGGTTCAGTCTACTACCCAGGTCATTGATGTGGTTTGGAAGTGTTTGCATACCACCCAAAGCAGACAGAAGAGTTATGTAGATAATCGATGACGTGACCTAGAGTTTGTGACTGACGACCATGTATTTCTAAAGGTGTCGCTTACGAAGGGTTTGATGAGATTCAGACAGAAAGGGAAGCTAGCGCCTCATTTCATTGGACCTTTCGAGATCTTGGATCATGTGGGAACCATAGCATACCGCTTTGCGTTGCCTACTGCACTAGCCGGTATTCACAACGTTTTTCACATATCCATGTTAAAGAAGTACACGCTAGACGAGTCGCGCATCGTTAGTTGGGAGCAGATCGAGCTTACAGACGACACCTCTTATACCGAAGAGTCTATCCGCATCTTAGACCATAAGGAGTAGGTCCTACGGACAAAGACGATACCATTAGTCAAGGTTCTTTGGTCACATCATAGAGAAGAAGAAGCGATGTGGGAATGAGAAGCTGAGGTTAAGGAGAAATACCCTCACCTGTTCAGTGACACACCACAAGTAATTTCAAGGGCGATTTTTTTTTTTTTTAGTTGGGTAGACTGTAACACCCCACACTTCTGATACGTGGGTGTTATCATTTAAGCCTAGAGCAGTGGATATCAAAGCTTGACTGATAATTGACTTGAATCAAACATATACAGAATGGGACTTCCAATCGCCAATAAAGCTGTCCTAGGAGTTGAGGCGAACTCCCCGTCAGTCAGGAAGGTAAGATCAACTAAAAACCCCAACTTATATAAGCTTTTGTGTCATTTAATTGAATCATATTAAGGACAACACTCCTACAACCAACTCTTGAGAGGTAGTTAGTGGAAAATCAAGCCCTCATCATGACCTAAACCCCATATTAACCATTAAAACTCGATTTCAAATCGATCCAACCTTGAGATCAGGTATGTTGGCCAATAGAGGATGGAGATGTGCGATATGGCCCACCTGGGCCTCGGTCTCGCCCCAAACTGGGCAGGAACCCCCGACGTCCCTGTCTCGGGATGCTCCCCTACGGTCCCTCTCCTGAAGAGTCCACTACTAGTGTGTGTAGGCTTGCTGTTGCCGGACGAACGTATCCTGTTGGTGCTACATAGTGGCGACCATTTGCACAAATGCTGCAAAGGCCGCTGCCTCTGTTAGTGAATCTGCATGTGCATCTACTAAGGGCCCAGCCGAAGGAGTCCACCGCTCAAAGTACTGTGAGGGCAAACCAGACGTAACTATCTGAGGGGAGGGAGAGTCCTCTACAACTTCAGACCTCGTGTTCTCGTTTTCCACTACAGGCAAAAGGCCTGGTGTGTAGACGGAACTGTACTCTCTCTAGTGCTCTAGAGATGGGAGGGGGTGGATGTTGATTGTGCGGGTCTGGTGTGATCGCAATACGGGTAGCATGACTACCTGTGTGATCAGAATTTCAGTGTTCAAGTATGGGGAAAAAGTAGTTTAGTCAATTACGAGACATCACGAGAGTTAGAAATCTATCCTAGTTGGATTCTCAAGGGGACTAAGGTTCTTATTTCTAAGTTCAGACAACCAACTTACCGTCTGCTAGGGGATTCTAGGTTCTTTCCTAGGTGATTCATACTTGAAGTTCTTTCTAGCTATTGGGGATTCCTTCATAAGTTCAAATGTGCATTCTGCTAATATCTAAGGGGCCTAAGTGTTTTGTCTTTAAGTTTACTCTTCCTTCCTACTCCCTAAGGGAAATGTCTAAGTTTTGTCTAAGTTAATCCCTTAAGGTTTTGTGTATTAATCCCACAGCTGTCACGCCCCAAACCCGAAGATCGGACTCACAGGAATCCCGATCGCCGAATCCGGTGCCGACAACCTCCGTAGTGTCCCATTCTCAGATCTCAGCGCCCATACGTCAGATTCGGATCCTAGGACCCTACAAGGAGGATTTTTCAACGTACATTTATCTCGTAAGAAGCATAACCACAAGTTTACCTAAATCACAAAGGCAACATCATCATCACATATCCACTAATATAATCATTTGAATACAATTGTGAAAGGGAAATACATATATCGAAAATCAAAGCTTCAGAAGTTTGCTGTACGCTCCATGCTCAACGCTGTTGCAACCTAACGCCACCTGCACGCATCTATCTTACATAAGCTTATAGAAAACTTAGAGGGTGGTGAAAGTGTGTGCATAAGGTAATTGCCAAGTAAGAAATATCAGAGTAATTAGAGTGAGCCGAAATACTGATAAACCCATAAATTATACAATATCAGAGAAATGTGAAAACATGCTAATAGACCCATAAATACCGTCAGCCTTATCTAAGTTATGCGATGCAAAAATATAATAAAAACAATATCATGTACGGATGAAGCAATGTAAATTAACTATGCAATGCGGAGACAGTAAGCCAAATATCAGATGCCGATGATGCAATGCAATATGTGGTGCGAATGAAATGACGAAGCTGGAGTGAAGTCGGGATGATAGTACGTAGTATCGCAGGCTATGGGGTCCATCACAAGGGACTTCTATCCAAACCAGTCCCATACCTAAATTTGGATAGTCAGTCTCAATGTGGTAAACTCCTGATCTCAGGTTAGTGGCGCGCCCCAACCAAAATCCTGGCCATTGCGAAGGTACACGTAACACACAGTTGCGCACCACCAGCCCGAGTGGATAGTGAATGAATGAATGAATGAATGAGTATGCAACTCCTACTCAATAAGTCCATATATCAGTACGGTTCCTCTCTAGAAAACTACCAGGGTCTATTACACTCCAAACTAGATTGCCACCCCATCGCGCGCAACAAGGTGAGTGAAAGAGACCTCACTATCCGCCTGCCAATATCTGGCCTGACTCGTTGATAGCGGACCCATTCCTTGAGCTGGTCAAACTCAGCCTAGCTTTGCTCCCTCCTCTAGGGAAGGTAAAGCCGCACCCCTTCCAACCAACCATGACACAGTGGGAGACATGGCCTAATGGTATATGGCCCTCATGCGCTTATGCATCAACTCGGTCTAGACGTTGGATCAACCTCTATAACCAAGAGGGTTTAGGGACTTTGACCCAGGGATATCTATAGCACCCAATATAGAACAAATTTTCGGTGTCCCATCTGGCCATCCACGATTATGCCTGTGAAAGTTACGGCCATGATGTCGCTAGGGCGTACGGTAATCATAATCACACAATGCGAGATGCATGAGTCACACGGTCCAATCATGCATCAATCCTGCGCATACCGTGCGATCATGTGGGACAACTCCACCTATCAGGGGGTCCCATGAACAACCTGCCCTATGACATAAGCAATGACCAACCATATCTCATAACAAACATGCAGATGATGTTTATGATCATGTATCATGATGCTATGTTGTCACATACTCATAATCAGTATCAATAACCGGCATCGATAATCGGCCTATACAATCGGCCTCGATGATCGGAATCAGAATCAGCCTCGACAATCGAAATCAGAATCGGCCTCAACAATCGGAATCGACCTCGTCAATCGACCTCGACAATCGAAATTGACAATCGGAATCGGCCTCGACAATCGAAATCAGAATCGGCCTCGACAATCTGACTCGGCCTCGACAATCGGAATCGGCCTTAACAACCGGAATTGACCTCAACAACCGGAATTAGAATCAAAATCGACCTCGACAATCTGACTTGGCCTCGACAATCGGAATCAGAATTGGCCTTGACAATCTAACTCGGCCTCGACAATCAAAATTGGAATCAGCCTCGACAATTTGACTCGGCCTCGATAATCGACCTCGACAATCGGCCTCGACAACTAGAATCAGAATCAGCCTCGACAATCTGACTCGGCCTCGACAATCGGAATCAAAATTGGCCTCGACAATCTGACTCGGCCTCGACCATCGGAATCGGAATTAGCCTCGACAATCTCACTAGGCCTCGATAATCGGAATCGGAATCCGCCTCGACAATTTGACTTGGCCTTGACAATCGGAATCGGCCCCGTCAATCGGAATTGGCCTCAACAATCGGAATCAGCCTCGTCAATCGGAATCGGCCTCGTCAATCGGAATCGACCTTGACAATCAGAATTAGCCTCAACAATCGGAATCAGCCTCGACAAACGGAATCAGCCTCGACAATCAGAATCAGCCTCGATAAACGGAATCGCCCTCGACAATCAAAATCGGCCTCGATAATCGGAATCGGCCTCAACAATCAGAATCGGCCTCAACAATCGGAATCAGCCTCGATAATCAGAATCGGCCACAACAATCGGAATCAGCCTCGACAATTGGAATCAGCCTCGACAAACGGAATTGGCCTCGACAATCGGAATCGGCCACAACAATCGGAATTGGCCTCAACAATCGGCCTCGATATTCGGCCTCGACAATCAGAATCAGCCTATCAAAGGGCCTAAGGGAAGGTTACAATGTGGACATCCAACCATCATTACCCATCAATGTGGACATCTAACCAACTTGCTCCCAAGGAGTGGCTTACATAGGGCCAAACATATAGTGGGCCCATGGCCTCACATACAATCATGATAGGCCTCATTTATGTCACATCGGCCTCGTCATATGGGGCAACATACATCACATCGGGCCTCGAATACACAACAGGTGGGCCTTGCACCTGGGCCTCAAATATATCATATGGGCCTCATCGCAAGGGCCTCAATACTAGGCCTCATATATCAAGTGAGCCTCATTACATGGGCCTAACAATACAAACGGGTGGGCCCTGCCCATGGGCCAAAATACATCGTGATGGGCAACACCAATGGGCTCCATGTATATCAAATAAGCCCACGCCAATGGCCCTCATGTATATCAAATCGGGCCCACCCTTATGTATTTTTGAGATCCGACCTATTCATAAGTTAACATAGAGGTAGATGAAGTGAAAACAAATATCAGCTTAATTGGAAACTACTGTGGCCCTTAGAAGTTTGAACGGTGGATAACATTGTCCACTATTTAAATGGCGGGGTCCACTTGAACTTTGGATTTGACTCACTCATTTTCCATGCATAAAATGATCTCACAAATGGTTGGATGGTATGGATACAACGTGTGCATCATGGTGGGCCCCACCGTCCAAACAGTGGACGGTGTAGCTAAAATACATACATCAATGTGGGGCCTACGGGCTTGCTGCCATCAAAAGGAGCAGCAATATAGTTGCTGTACGTGCAGCTCGCTACACTAACAAGGCAGAGGTAGGTCCCACGTAGGGCCCACCATCATGTATATATCATAATATATATATATATATATATATATATATATATATATATATATATGTAACATAATATATATAATATAATATAATATATTTATATATACCATCGTCCAGGCCCTAGACGGCCTGGACGACACATACATTAGGCGTAGCCCCACACCAGGGGTGGGTCTCAACGTCCCTGGACGGTGGATACATCACATGCATCATGGCGTGGCCCACTCCAATGGATGGACGGCATGGATGAGTCCCACAGACCCTGGCTGACATTAACAGGGCAGCTGTAAGGCTGTTGCTCGTTGCAGTTGCTGCTTTAAAAGGGAGAGGTGGGTCTCACATAGGGCCCACCATCATGTATATATTATAATATATAATATAATATTTATATATTATGCCAACGTCCAGGCCTGGACGGTTACATACATCAAGGTGTGGCCCCACACATGGGCCACCTTACACGATGCATATATATAATATATATATATTATATATATATATATATATATATATATATATATATATATATATATATATATATATATATATATATATATTAAAAAAAAAGGGTAGCTGGATAGCTACACCCCATTGTCAGTTAACACTTCACTATTATCTACACCCCATTGTCCGTTCACACTTCATTGTTGGCCATCTCCACTGTTACTCCAGTCTCCACTGTACGTCCAGCGTCTAGGGATGCTAGACAGACGGTGTGGATATATACCTCATCAAGGTGGGTCCCACATGGCCCACCTATTTTGGATCGGTCTAATATTTGTGTTTTCTCATCATCTAGGCCTGCTAGGTGGCCTGGATAAAACAGATGGATGGTGTCAATATAATACATAAATCATGGTGGGGCACACCGATTAGGGTGAATGGACGGGGTGGATTAAAATAAATACATTAAGGAGGGCCCCACCCACACATGTGGGGTAGGCCACATCCTAGATGGATGGTTGGGATGACATACAAACATCATGGTGTCTCCCACATGGATGGGGTCCACCGGTAGATGGCTTAGATGTAAACATCATGGTGGGCCACACACCTCATCATCATCATTACCATACAAAAAGAAAAGAGAGAGAAAAAAGGAGAGATCGGATGATGATGGAGGGACCCCACCACTATGGGCCCTCCATGATCACAATACATACATTAAAAAATGGGTCCCATCACAAGTGAGCCTTCTAATAGAAAATGAACGGTGGATCACCCACCTATTGGCCTCCTTCTTGGTCCGATGGAACGCCGAACTCTTTGGCTTTGATTTCAACGGAAGATGATGAAGTTTTGATGGTTGAGATGGGAGATGAGAGGGTAGGAAGTGGGCCACATTAGAGCTTCTCTATGAGAGCTTGGGAAGCTCATACGTTGGAGCTTGGTTGCTTGGGAGATGGGTTTGAGAAATGAGAGAGAGAGGGTTGTAAGGAGAGAGAGAGGGATGGGTGATGGAGTGATGGGTGAGGTGAGACATTTGTTGACTTTTGGGGTAGACTGTGCAAGAGGGGTATGGGTTGCTTTAACTTTGGGGTTGCTTGAGGATAGGGTTTGTACTTGACATGTGAGGTGATGTAGTACTTGATTGATGGGATGTGACATGATTAATTTGAAAGATTGTCTTGGGTATGCAAATGCGAGGTGTTTTCCTCAAATTGAACGCAGGCCTACATCTCCTGGCCTGAGTATCGCCTCGGCGCATAATATGCGGCGTCGGAACCGCGGCGACGGCGCGGTCGCAAGGATACAAGTTTCGAGTTGAGCCAACTCTGATATATGAGACACGACTCAGGATCGCGTGCAAACGCTGATAACAGATCGCAGGTCGGCAGAATTGGACCATGATGACCGCGGAAGCCTACAGAACAGTATAAGCTAGGATATGGGTCTTGCACAGGCTATCTCATACCCATATTTGGTTGATGATGATGATTGAAAGGCCCACCGTTTTGAGAACGACTTACGTTTTGGCCTCAGGAGCCGTGTCGTCGGACACATGCTCCTGACCTTTGAGTAGGTAGTTCAGAGCGCCCAAATTTACGAGGCAGAATAGAACGATTCACAGAGGGTCCGTGACCACAGAGGAGACCGAAAGAGGAAGACCCCCTCTGGTAGTTCCCAGCAACAGCAGCATCGACGGCCACAGAGGCACGGGAACCATCCATCCTTTCGAGCGCTAGCAGCATCTTCAGCACCACCACAAAGACCGTTCACGGGCGTTTGCTTCAGATGTGGTGAGACGGGGCATCATAAGCGTGAGTGCCCCCATTTTCAGTAGCAACGACCTCTTTGGGGGGGGGCATACACCTCCCTAACAGGCTTAGGGAAAATTTTATGTAGCTCAATAGGACACTCAGTCGTCAGGAGGAGTCACTGATGATTCGCATGACCAGGCATTAGGAGCATCTTGTTAAATTAGTCATTGATGAGATGGTGAGGCTGCAAGGTATCCCAGTTTCAATCGTTTCTGATCCAGGATCTGAGGTTCAGTCAGGGTCACCATAGTGTTGATGAGGCGTCTTGGGAGCATGAGGTTGAGATTAGAGAGCGCTATCCCATCCTTTTGTAAATTGATTGTGCCTTGACGTGTATATATACGATGATGTTTCCTATTTCCTTGTCTGTTCTGTAAATTTTGAGGACAAAATTTTTATTAGGAGGGGAGAGTTGTAAGGCCCATATCCTAGACCGTACCATTCCTTAGACTTCCACGATCCTCCCCGATGATTTTCGGCAACCCGCGACCTATAGACAGTGTTTACGCGCGATTATGAGTCGCATCCCGTAGATTTGAGTCGGCTCGACTCAAAACTTGTACTCTAGCGACCGTGCCGTCGCCTTGGTTCCAATGTCACGTCTTGCGAACCGATGCGATACCCAGGCTGGGAGTTGTGGGTTCGCGTTTATTTTAAAAAAATGTTATGCGTTACAAATCCCAAGAGAATCTCTACCATCTATCACATCAATCAATCAATCACAAGTACATAACCCATCCCTCTCTTACACAAGTCATCCACAAAGTCAACTCTCTCTCTCTCCACCCATCCCTTTCTTACACAACCCATCCCTTTCTTACACACACACCCCCATCTCTCTTACACCACTATCCCATCTCATTCTCCACCATTTTTCCAAGCTTCCATGAGAGAAAATCCCAAGGAGAGAAAAGAGAACCCAAGATCAACAGGCCTAGGGCAGATTTTATGTAGCTCAGCAGGACACTCAGTTGTTAGGAGGAGTCACCGATGATTCGCATGACCAGGCATTAGGAGCATCTTGTTAAATTAGTCATTGATGAGATGGTGAGGCTGCAAGGTATCCCAGTTTCGATCGTTTCTGATCCAGGATCTGAGGTTCAGTCAGGGTCACCATAGTATTGATGAGGCGTCTTGGGAGCATGAGGTTGAGATTAGAGAGCGCTATCCCTATCCTTTTGTAAATTGATTGTGCCTTGACATATATATATGATGATGTTTCCTCTTCCCTTGTCTGTTCTGTAAATTTTGAGGACAAATTTTTTATTAGGAGGGGAGAGTTGTAAGGCCCATATCCTAGACCGTACCATTCCTTAGACTTCCACGATCCTCCCCGACGATTTTCGGCAACCTGCGACCTATAGACAGTGTTTACGCGCGATTACGAGTCGCATCCCGTAGATTTGAGTCGGCTCGACTCGAAACTTGTACCCTAGCGACCGTATCGTCGCCGCGGTTCCAACGCCACGTCTTGCGAACCGATGCGATACCCAGGCTGGGAGTTGTGGGCTCGCGTTTATTTAAAAAAATGTCATGCGTTACAAATCCCAAGAGAATCTTTACCATCTATCACATCAATCAATCAATCACAAGTTAAGTACATAACCCATCCCTCTCTTACACAAGTCATACACAAAGTCAACTCTCTCTCTCTCCACCCATCCCTTTCTTACACAACCCATCCCTTTCTTACACACACACCCCCATCTCTCTTACACCACCATCCCATCTCATTCTCCACCATTTTTTCAAGCTTCCATGAGAGAAAATCCCAAGGAGAGAAAAGAGAACCCAAGATCAACAGGCCTAGGGCAGATTTTATGTAGCTCAGCAGGACACTCAGTCGTCAGGAGGAGTCACCGATGATTCGCATGACCAGGCATTAGGAGCATCTTGTTAAATTAGTCATTGATGAGATGGTGAGGCTGCAAGGTATCCCAGTTTTGATCGTTTCTGATCCAGGATCCGAGGTTCAGTCAGGGACACCATAGTATTGATGAGGCGTCTTGGGAGCATGAGGTTGAGATTAGAGAGCGCTATCCCCATCCTTTTGTAAATTGATTGTGCTTTGACGTATATATATGATGATGTTTCCTCTGTAAATTTTGAGGACAAAATTTTTATTAGGAGGGGAGAGTTGTAAGGCCCATATCCTAGACCGTACCATTCATTAGACTTCCACGATCCTCCCCGACGATTTTCGGCAACCCGCGACCTGTAGACAGTGTTTACGTGCGTTATGAGTCGCATCCCGTAGATTTGAGTCGGCTCGACTCGAAACTTGTACCCTAGCGACCGTGCCGTCACCGCGGTTCCAACGCCACGTCTTGCGAACCGATGCGATACCCAGGCCGGGAGTTGTGGGCTCGCGTTTATTTCAAAAAAATGCCATGCGTTACAAATCCCAAGAGAATCTCTACCATCTATCACATCAATCAATCAATCACACGTTAAGTACATAACCCATCCCTCTCTTACACAAGTTATCCACAAAGTCAACTCTCTCTCTCTCCACCCATCCCTTTCTTACACAACCCATCCCTTTCTTACACACACACCCCCATCTCTCTTACACCACCATCCTATCTCATTCTCCACCATTTTTCCAAGCTTCCATGAGAGAAAATCCCAAGGAGAGAAAAGAGAACCCAAGATCAAGGCCCACTTTCCTACCCCCCTCATCTCTCATCCTAGCCCTTCAATCTTCATCATCCTTTATCAAAATCAAAGCCAAGGGGCTTAGAAGTCCAAAGAGCTAAAGAAGAAGACCGTCGGTGGGTGTTCATAGCACTAGATCTTGATTTTTGATTTGAGGCCCACATGTGGTGGGGACCACTTGATATATATGTTATAAGCTCTAGGGGAGCTCATAGTGGCGGAGCTCCCCCGCCTCACATTCTCTCTCTCTCTCTCTCTCTCTCTTTCTCTCTCTCTCTTTCTCTCTCTCTCCCATATTGTGGCCCACTTGATGAATGGGTTTTATCCATGCTGCCCGGACCGTGGGATAACACTGTTGTCCACCGTTGAGCCCACTTGCTGCCTCATTGTGGCCTGTGTGACCGGCCGGTCACATAGGCCCAAACGCAGGGAAAACACAAATATCAGTTTGATCCAAATCAGGAGGGCCACGTGCGCGTGGGACCCACCTTGAGGTGTGAACGGTGTCCACATCGACCTGCCCAATAAGGCCAGCAGGCCCATGTGCCTCATCCAGGTCGTCCGTCCGCTGGAAGTCCAGCAGGCCTGGACGAGGTAAAACACAAATATCGGCTTCATCTAGCAGGAGGGCCACACGTGTGGACCCTCCTGATGCATGTCTTTCATCCATGCCATCCACCGTCCGTGGATGGTGGACCCATTAGCGTGTGAAATCCACACCGTCTAAGTGGATTGGCTGGAGTATCTCGCCAGCAGCTATAGCTGTTGCTGCAGTTGACGTCGGTAAGGTCTGTGGGACCCTTATGAGGTATATGTTTCATCCTAACTGTCCATTTAAGGACGGTGGACCAGCAGCCCAATTAGGTGGGTCTGATCGTGAGATATGTGTTATATCCAATGTCGTCCATCCCTGGGATGGTGGGACCCACTCTGCACATGTGGGGACACCACCATCCAGGAACGTGGAACCCATAAATGCATGTATTGTATATCCCCACCGTCCAATCTGCTGGACGGTGGGATTTCACCATGATGTATGGGTTTTAATCCACTCCGCCCATCGATGTGGGACCCACCTTGAATATATATCCAGACCGTCCGTCTGCTGCCAGCAGCGGATAGCTGCTATCTGACGTTAGCAAGTTCTATGGGTCCCGCCTGATATATTGTTTCATCCTGGTCGTCCATCTAGAAGGGACCCATCGTGATATGTATGTTAGATCTAAACCGTCTATCAAACGGACCACACTGCAAAACAGTAGGAGATTGAATGTCTACCATTGAAACCCTTTTTGGGTCACAAAAGTTTTGGATCTATATGAAATTTGTTTTTGCTCTTAATTCAAGTCTTTGTGACCTTATGATCAGATCAGATAGAAAATAAACGTTATTGTGGGTCCCACCTCTATGAAGAAGATTGGCTGGTGTACATCACACAACTATATAGCTGTGTATTCATGTCAGCAAGGTCTGTGGGTCTGGACATGAGGTATGTGTTTCATCCTAACCGTCCATCTGACGGTGGACCATACCATAATGTATATGTTTTATCCACACCGTCCAGTACATGGACGGTGGGACCCAATTGTGATGTGTGTATTGTATCCGCGTCTTTCATATGGTGAGGCCCATCTGATGTATACGTAGGGCCCACTTGCTGTATTCAGGGCCCACTTGATGTATATGAGGCCCACATGGCCTTCTATGAGGCCCGTCGTGATGTATATCAGGCCCAGGTGATGAGTCTTATTGTGATGTATATGTGACCTTGATGTGATGTATATGGGGACTGAATGAGAGGCCCATTGTGATATGTTTGAGGACCATGGGTTGTGGCCCATTATGATGCATATGCGGCCCATGAGCAAGGCCCATTATGATGTATATGTGGCCCATGAGTGAGGCCCATCGTGATGTATATTAGGCACTTTGTGTGAGGCCCAATCTGATGTGTATGAGGCCCATTTGATGAGGCCCAAAATGAGATATATTTATGGTCCATTTGGTGAGGCCCATTGTGGTGTATTTATGGCCCATTTGGCGAGGCCCATTGTGGTGTTTTTATGTGGCCCATGTAATGAGGCCCATTATGATCTATATGTGGCCCAGATATGAGGCCCATGTAATGCAGCCCACTTGATGTATATGAGGCCCACGTGATGCAACCCACTAGAGGTATATGAGGCCTATGTGATGCAACCCATTTTGATGTATATTAGGCCCGTGTGGTGCAGCCCATTGTGATGTGTATTAGACACATGTGATGCGGCCCATTGTGATGTATTTGAGGCCCATGTATGAGGCCCAATGTGATTTATATGAGGCCCATGACTGAGGCCCAATGTGATGTATATAAAGCCCTTCTGTGAGGCCCAAGGTGATGTATATGAGGCCCATTGTGATTCCACCAAGATGTATGTAATGATGTTTATGATGCCCATCCATGTTCTTGGTTGATATTAAACAGGCCATGCCTTGGGAGCAATGATGGTTTAATGTCCACATTGTAACTTTCCCTAGGGCCCGTTCTTAGGCCCATTCTCATCTCCCCTTAATGGGCTAACCCAAACCGTTGGGCACCCATTGATGATTATATTACCCATCTTTCCCTTGATTAGGCTATCCCAATCCGTTGGGCCCCCATTTGATAATGATGCTTTCCACCATACCCTGTAGGACCACCTAAGCCTTGGAGCCCATCTTGTGTTCGTACCGAGCCTTTCGTAGGGAATGTGGTCCACCTTGTGCTTATTGGGTCCTTAGGAAGCCCAGATTGCTACGTGATAGAATGGGCAAGGAAGCCCACTCCTTGTTCTTAGGCCCATTCTTGATAGAAGTAGGCCATCTAGGCCCATCCTTAATATGAGGAGAGAACATCATCACCGTAGATTGAAGGATCAGTGGTATCAGGTTTGGTATATCCACTGTTGAGGATCGATCCTCATGTTATGAATTAGATCTGCTGTCCTTCTATGAACCCCGTCAATATATAGGCCGATTATCGATTACGACTATAATTGGTATACACACTGAGTATGTGTTAGCATAACATTGTGATTGTATGAGGCCCATTGTGACTATGTGAGGCTCATTGCGATTGTATGAGGCCCATTAATGTGTGATTGTATGAGGCCCATTGTGATTATTTGAGGCCCATTACGATTATATGAGGCTCATTATGATTATATGAGGCCCATTGTGACTGTGTGAAGCCTCTTGTATGTGTGAGGCCCAATTGTGACATGTGAAACCTACCATGTGTATGTGATTGTGTGTACGCCACTCGTTCATTATTACGGGTCATGGGCCACCTTATATAGGCCCACCATGATGTATGTGATTATAATCATGCTTAGTATACTTCATGATACATGCCCATACGCATCATTCGCATGCTTGTTATGAGGAGTGATTAAACATAGCATGTGCCATTGCGATGATTGTTTATGGGACTCCCCGAGAGACAGAGTTGTCCCACATGAGCGCGCGGTACACGCAGGTTTGATGCATGACTAGATGGTATGGCTCATGCATCTCACATTTTGTGACATGATCATTTGGTGCTCTAGCGACATCAGGGCTGCGACCTCCAAAGCATATCGTGGATGGCCAGATGGGACACCAAAAATGTTTGGTTTGAGCATACGGACACTTTGGATGTCCGTGGGTGAAAGTCCCTAAACTCTCATGGCTAGGGGATGCTCCAACGTCTAGACCAAGTCGAAGACATGAGCACCGGGTGCCGAATACCAGGCGGTCGCCCTTCCCACTGCGTCATGGTCGGTTGGGAGGGGGTGTGGCCTTATTCGCCCAACACTACAAGAAAGACGGTTTTTAGCGACGAAACTTTTTTTCGTCGCTAAAAGTGACTTTTAGCGACGAAAGAAATTTTCGTCGCTAAAAGTTTACTTTTAGCAACGAAATTATAAATTCGTAGCTAAAAGTTACTTTTAGCGACGAACATTTTCGTTGCTAAAGGCTGTTAACAATTTTTGAAAAAAATCGAAAGGTTTACTTTTAGCTACGAAAACTTTCGTAGCTAAAAACAGTGGATGAGAATTTTTGCGATGAAACTTTTCGTCGCTAAAGGCTGTAAAGAAATTTTGAAAAATATCCAAAGGGTTACTTTTAGCTACGAAAATTTTTGTAGCTAAAAAACGTGCATAAGGCTTTTAGCGAAGAAACGTTTCATCGCTAAAGGCTCAAAACAATTTTTGAAAAAAATCCAAAGGGTTACTTTTAGCTACGAAAATTTTCGTAGCTAAACAAATGTGGATGAGCCTTTTAGCCATGGAAATTTTCATCACTAAAGGCTCTAAACAAATTTTGAAAACTTTTAGTTACAAAACTTTTAGTAGCTAAAAAACGTGGATGAGACTTTTAGCTACGAATATTTTCGTCGCTAAAGGCTGTAAACAATTTTTTTCAATCCAAAGGGTTACTTTTAGCTACGACAATTTGCGTAGCTAAAAAACGTGGATGAGACTTTTAGCGACGAAAAGTTTGTCGCTAAAGGCTCTAACCAATTTTTGAAAAAAATCCAAAGGGTTACTTTTAGCTACGCAAATTTTTGTAGCTAAAAAACGTGCATGAAGATTTTAATGACAAAAATTTTCGTCGCTAAAGGCTGTAAACAATTTTTGAAAAAAAATCCAAAGTGTTACTTTTAGCTACGAGAATTTTTGTAGCTAAAAAACGTGGATGAGACTTTTCGCGACGAAAAGTTTCATCATTAAAAGGTGTTTGGATATTTTCGTAGCTAAAGGGTGTTTTGAATTTTAGCAAATTTTCGTGCTGTGTTGGAATTGTTCGTGGTAAGACTTTTACCGACGAAAATGTTCGTTGGTAAGTGTTTTTCCTAAATCTTTTTCCCGACGGTTGAAAACCGTCGGTAATAATGTAAAAATGTTTTAATTTTTAAAAATCTTTGTCGGTAAAAATGTGTGTGTGTGTGTGTGTGTGTGTGTGTGTGTGTGTGTGTATATATATATATATAATTAAAAGGTAATATTGAAATTATTTGTAATATCACATGAAAAATAATATTGAAAAGTTTAGAAATTTTAACTATGTTTAAGAAAAATTTTGAGAACAAAATAATGCATTTAAAGAAAAAAAAATCAGCATTTTAAAATTTTTGAGAAAAAAAAAAATACGAGATAATTTTTGAGATTTTGAAAATAAAAATTCAAAATTTGTATTTTAAGTATTTTTGAAATATTTTATAATAAAAATGATATTTAGTTAAAAGAGTAAAAAAAATATACATTTTGAAAAAAAAAATGTTAAATTCATTTGTGAAAAATGAAATTAATAAATTATTAGGCACATCCACTAATTGAACATTTAATCGTTTTTGGACAATCTAATCAGTTCAAGTTGAAGAGTAAATAACTTCAGATGTTTAAATCAAATTTCACTGAAATTGTTGATCAATCTTATATGCCTAATATCTTTCTCATATGTAGCTTGATTGAGGCTAGTAACTATTCAAATTGAGAGTATTGATCAGTAAAATAGAGTGAATAGACCCGACATGTAAAATGGGCCAAATGTTCTGGTTAAAATTATGACCCAACTTACTGACCTCTTGAGAACCTAAGAATTGATGTTTGTAAGTTTTCTGGGCCCCATCATGATGTGTGTCGAACATCAACACCGTGGATTTGATGTGTCCCCTTTAGGTTATGAGATATCTTAAAAATCATCGGTAAACGAAACTCAAGTGGGCCATACCATTTAAAACTATGTGAAGACATCCTAAAAATATAAAAGCACTTGGTGGGGCCCACATGAGTTTTGGATGCGGTTGAAACTTGGTCTAACCCCTCATCCAATGGGACACACATAATGAGTGGGTTGGATATGTGAATCACATTTAGGTAGGCCTAATATATGATTATGAATGTTTTAAGGAAACCTTTCTCCACTACATTTAAGTGAGTTACTCGTTACCTTTGCCAGAGTAAACTTTGTGGGGTCCACCATTATTTATTTATTTTATCCACTCCATTCATCCATGTTAACAGATAATTTGAGGTCTAAAGAACAAAAAGGAAGCATATCCAAAGCTCAAGTGGACTACACCACAGGAAATAGTGTGATTGAACCTCTACAATTTAAAATTTCTTGGAGGCCATAGAAGTTTTGGATCAAGCTGATGTTTGTGTTTTCTATTCATTTATATATTTTTGAAGGGGCTTGGCCATTTGGACAGGCCGTGTTTAGCATTTGATTTCTTGTAGTGCAAGTGAGGGGGTTGTAAGCTAGGCTGAGTTTGACCAGCTCACAAATGGGTTGGCTATCGACGAGCCGGGCCGATATTGGTAGGAGGTAGTGAGGTCTTTTCCACTCGCTGGGCTACGCCACTGGCAGGGGCGGTAGCTAGCTTAGAGTGTACTAGACCCCGATGATGATCCTAGAGATGTACAATACTGATATGTGGACTTACTAAGCTGCAGTTGCGTACTTAGCATTTTGATTCATTCATTATCCACTCGGGCTGGTGGTGCGCAACTAATTGTTTTGTACTTCGTAATGACAAGAATTTTGGTTGGGGTGCACGACTAACCTGAGATAAGGAGTTTACCACATTGAGTCTGGCTATCCAAATTTAAGTATGGGACTGGTTTGGTGTAACGCCCCAAACATTTCAATGCCCGAGTAGTGAAAGTTCTCGAGCATTACCTAGAAATTAACCTATATATACATGTGTACGATACAAATCTAATTATCCTAGCCATACATCCTCGCCCTGACACAAACCTAACTATTGGAAGTTACCTCTATTCAATAAATTCAACCATCTAATAGTTGATTTCAAGATAAGACCACTCATCACGTAATTTAACGTAAGTACTTCCCAGGAATGTCGTGACAAATAACTCCCTATTCGTAATGATTTAGATATACATTCTTTTGTAAGAACTTCTTAGAAATGTGCCTATAACCATGTGGAGCCATTTGATTCCCCAAAACTCACAGATCATCGATAATTACAAAAATGCCATTGACCTATACCCCTGAATTCTAGATCACGTGGTTCCCACGATCCGTTTCATGTGAAATTTTACATCAGGCCTAATTATCATAAATTAACCATACACGTCAAATTTCAGCCCTTAGATCGTAGTAAATTAGCTACTTGACCTCTACATCTGTTCGTACACTTACCAAATCAAGATTCTGACCCGTCCATCTTGTTCACCCCATATGGATATGCTTAACCTACCATTAGAATTACAATCTGAGAAACTTACACATGTGAACAAGTCATTCGAATCTAACAGTATACGTGTTCGGCCCCTTGATTGCTCTAAAAACCCATTTGTGTTCATTCATTTACAAAATTGATCGTACAATCACCTAAATACGTGATTAGAATACTAACTACCAAGTTTACTTATTTTTAGCAAGTCATCTTACCACACATCAGGTTTGGATCCGTCAAATGGGCCATCCAAATATTAAGATGAATCGGTCATTTTGAAGATCCTAAAGTATATGACAAACTACTAGGTAATAGTTCAACTAGATGTGTACAACTGACATTCTGAAACACAGAGTGTGTTGACCATTTAAAAGAGTCTCTTGGACATCCTCGGGAGATTGGGGGCTCAAACTTGACTGATGGAAAGAGAATGAAAAACGAGGAACATCCGCCAAATTTCAGGGCATTTGGATGGTGCAATCAGATATAACTGACAGTGGAAAGTGGTTGAAGAATTGATGGCAAATTTGTAATTAAGGATGCATGACACATATATATGAGTGGGGATTGTTTTAATGGTGAATACCATTTAATGCATTAGCAGATCGTGCGGCCCACCTGAAGTTTGGATCTATTTCAAATTTAAGACCATGGGTTAGCACGGCGTGCCAAAGACGATGAATGGAGTGGATCTTCTGAAAGATCATCACAGGTGGGCCCCCATCTATTTTGAACAACAAGATAGAAAAGAAACTTGTCTGCATGTAACAGCGGACGCAAAATCGGAAGCGACGGAGTTATCACCACACATTGACTAGTAGTGTGGCTCATCGAAAACTCAGATCCACTTGAAATTTTGGCCCATGGCCTAACATTATCATACAAAGCAAATGAAGGGAGAGGATTTGCTTAAGCGACATCACAAGGGACCCCACATGATGCCACAGCCAATCATGATATCTCATTACGTGGTTCAAGAGGCAATTAGACGTTGGGCAGCATCTGCTGTTCAAATGTATTGTGTCCCACTAGAAGCTCAGATCCTCCCATATCTGAACACATGGGACTACATTATCCGGCCAAGACCATGAACAGAGTGGATTAGACTACCCATAGATGTGGACCCCACCTTAAGTGAGTGCATGCACCAGCAGACGTGCACCCGTGGGATACCAAACCAGTCAACCTGGTCTGACCGAAGCTACCTAAGAAAGGAAGGATTCCTTCCTCCTTTCTCGCCCAACGCCTCTATAAATGGACAGGCGTCTGTGAGTCTGATCTTGGCCCACCAATCACATCCCATCTCCATGATCGGAACCGTCTATCGGATGGAGAGCCCTCGTCTGACAAAACCCTACCCATTTTAGCTTGCTGGAACACGTGGGCATGGCCACAAACTCCGGCGGAGATGACATGTGTGCGGTTGTTTTCTTCCGAACATAGAAGCTCTCAACACCTTAGCTGGCAACCCACCTGCGCACGTCCCTTTCAATCTCAGACATCCAACAGCTAAGGAATCTCGGCCCTCCACCTAAATAACGTGGTTTAGGGCGTTCAAGCAAAACCAACAGCCGGTGGCAGTTCCTACCCACTGTTTTTGAAGGCGGTTTCAGGTAGATTCAATCCGCACCGTCGGCTTTCATCTAACAACCCTAGAGAGCTAGGGTTTTTCCGTAAATGAAGAGGGAGCGGACGTAGTGCTTCCTTGTCCGTTTTCAGGCGGCTGCGCTCAAAAATGCTATTTTCCTCCCACTCACGAACCCACCACCCGAACCTCCAAGAAGCTTCAAAGGATCACCTCCACGAGCTCCTGTGGACCAATCCAAGGCATCCAGTAGGAGAAAAATGAAGAGAAACACGATATAGCAAGGTCTGCCATTAACAACAGTCATCTTCTCCACCGCTCAAAACCTGGTTAGCTCGGTTTGGGATGTCGTTTTCGGGCTCCCACCATCTGGTGATGGTGTTGGGACGGAAAGAGAAGAAAAGAGAGAAGAAACAGATAGAAAGAGAGAGGATATGAAAGAAAGAAAGAAGAAGAAGATGGTGAATGTGGCTGCCTTACTGCCTCCTCGCTGGCCGTTGTTGCACTGGGCCACTGCTCGAGCTTCAACTCGAGCTTGGAGGGTCTGGGCCCGACCGAATGCTATTGTCTAGGAAGACATGAAGAATAGAGAGTTAAAAGGGAGGGAGCCGTGTTGCACCCACTCGGCCCAACTGATTTGTGTGCGGTGGTCACTACACTTCATCGTTCGAGTTAATCAAAGTAAATGCTCTTATCCCTCCATCTTCATACCTGCTAGGACCATGTAGTGCTGGTCTCAGCTAGACCTTGAATACAGCTGAAAGCGGGGCCCAGTTGAGCCGTGCAGCTAGCTGAAGACAGACCCCAAGTCCAGGCCAAGATTAGGGTCGAGATCAGGCCCTATAATATGCTGAGATGCAGGCCACCTTGCAAGGCCGAACCAGCCAACCACCTGGGCCACAACCGGTCCTAGATGTGGGCCAGAATGTGGGCTGTGAGTGCCTTCTATACAGGCCAAGATTCTGGCTGTGAACGTCTTTCAGTCGGGCCCAAATCTGGGTCGAATGTAGCCCACAACCTGGGCTGAGATCTAGACCCAGCCCAGCCTCAATCTCGGGCCGTGCCCAACCAAATCCTTGTGGGCCATAACCAAGTTGGATCTCAGTGGGCCTCACCATAAATTACAATTGGATCATCAATGGCCAGCCACTTTGGGCCACGATCAGGCCCATTTCGGGCCTTGGTGTTGGGAAATTTTGGGCCCAATGTGGGCCACTTGTTGGGACAGAATTTGGTGGGCTTGTTCACTCTAATGCGGGCCCAAATAACCTTATTCATGGGATCCTTTAACCCCACACTAGACCCATTTTAATGTATCATTGCCATTGTTATTATTAGGATTATTAATATTAATAATGATTAGCCATTAGTAAGTTATTCATACTAGAACTAGTTAGTATAAATAAAGTCGCAATTATCGTATAATAGTGTTCTATTTATTGCTCTTAAATATTATCACTAATGGTAGATTAAAATATTTACTGTCATCATAACGATTATTATTATCATGTACCTAATATGGATTACATTGCTAATATTAATAGTAGTTTTACCATTATTAATATTACTAACGTCACGGTTAACCACACATCAATTAGCGTTCAATCCTATGATCCAAGTCTAGGACTGAACTCTAGGATGAAAACCTAGATCTACATTAATGCACTGATTGCGCTAACATTAGTCATTATAAACAAATTACCGTTAATAATATTACTGTAGTATCCATCACCTGAAGATATTATCATAAAAACAAAATAGACTACACTATTACATTGTAATGCTTAGTATTACCATGGTCACAAATATTGATTATATTATTAACATTAAATTGTAACTAACCATATCATGACATTGTGTTTGAGCTACACATATGTCCTAGTCCAACTCCTAGAGTGAAACCCTAGAACTTAGGTAACTCAAACCCTAGGGTAAAACCCTAACCCTAAATAGTGTGTAAGCATGGATCTAACTGTATAACTTTACAATTCATGATAGGGTTTGATTCTAAGGAAACACGCATTCTCTAGCAACACTGGTAGGCGATTCAAAGTATAAGGTGATGATTTTTCCCTTGGGCTTTCCATTTTCTCATTAGCTTAAGTTATAGTTTTTATTTTAAACTCGATTAATAATTGATATCTTCATTTTATAAATCACATGTGTTAATTGTTGAATTTGGATTGCATGCTTATTATTTATCCTGCATATTTATCTCATGCTTGTGGATTACTTGTGGATTTTTATGGAACTTAAACTAGTACATTAGTAGGAAACCCCCACTTAAAAGTGTACACCCATACTTGGGATGTAACCTGACTAGTTGCGATTGTAATGGACCTTCGACCTAGTGGTTATTGAACGATGGTTTAAATTGACTATCGATGTGGGCCTGCCATTCAGGGGTTACTGTGTTTAACTGGTTTTTTTTAAGGATGGTATTTATCGCATATTTAATATTGCCTTATGTGGCATACTTATTGATAGTTGCCCTATGTGGCTTTGTTGGGTATTTCCCCTATATGGGTTCGATGTTTTATACTGTGCAACCATGCGATGGTAAGCCCCATATACTGTAATATGATTGACCACTAGTCGATGAGTTTCCATTAAACATCCTAAGATGATAGCCTCATGGGCTGGTGATGGTAGTCATGGGATACTATGCCTGAGCTGTTGGCCTACGCTGGGCCATGTGCTCCCCGTAGTGACTGTGAGTTTATTTAAATTGGCTGATTGTAATTGGACTAATTACGAGTTGGCTAATCATGCATACATCGCACAGACCAACATCTATTGCTATCGTACGTGATGTACGTATGGTTCCGACCGAATGATGTGTCCCAGGTTCGATGATTGCATGGGTGACGAGCCCACTGTCCGCACGGATGAGCATCCCCAGGGCGATGATTGCATTCCATACATTCATGCACCTAATAAGACTGCATTTACTTTGTTTTGGTTGTCTGGATGTTTTGTACCATTTCTTACCTAATGCGGTGGTTGTAATCTTGAGAGCAATTTATACTGAGTTGGCCACTCATCAATCAAATAAATATAATCGTACAGGTAGCACAGGTGGCTTAAGTGATTTTCAGGTTCGGGTTGATGAGGAGCCGAGTTCAAGTGCTAGGGTTGCATAACTATATCTACCTTGAGAAGCTGAGGGGTCTCGCGGCTCAAATTTACTTGCATTCTACTATTTCTCATGTATTGGAACATGTAAATCTTGTAATTGTTAATTTTTAGAGACATTAGTTTGTATAAGTCATTATGGGCAACCACTTGTATATTCTAAATGGCAATGAAATTTTCCTTTATGCTTAATTGTCCATTCTATGCTCATTTGCCTACTCTAATGAAAGATAAAAGAAAAATATATACTCAACTTTGACCATCCTTTAAGGTTAACACTCGAATTTTTGGGAAACGAGTCGTATACTCAGGTCCTGAAGATTCCGGGCGTTACATTTAGATAAAAGTCTCTTGTGATGAACCCGATAGCCTGCGATACTACGTACTATCATCCCAACTTCACACTCCAGCTTGGTCATTTCATTCGCACCACATATTGCATTACATCCGCGGCATATGGCATTTTGGGTTGCTATGTTTCTGCATTTATATGGCCTAGATGAGGTTGACGGTATTCGTGGACCCGTCAGGATTTGCATATTGCATTGCATCCTCAGTATATGATATTTAGCTTACTATGACTCCGCATTGCATAACTGATCTACATTGTTTCCTCAATATATGATATTTGCTTATTATGTTTTGCATCGCATAGCCTGGATAAGGCTGATAGTAATTATGGACTTACCAGCATGTTTCCGCATTACTCTGACAGTACATACTTGACACTTACCTTGCACACACACTTACACCACCCTCTAACTTTCTATAAGCTTATGCATGATAGATACGTGCAGGTGGCGTTAGGTCTCAGCAGCGACGAGCTTGGTGCGTGCAGCTGTCTTTTGGAGCTTTGATTATCGATAAATGTATTTCGCTTTCAGCACTGTATTCAACTATTTATATTAGTTGATATGTGATGATGATGTTGCCTTTGTGCTTTGGGTAAACTTGTGGTTATGTTTTTTACAAGATAAATGTACGTTGGAAAATCCTCCTTGTAGGATCCCAGAATCGAAATCTGGCGTATGGGCGCTGGAAGCTGAGAATGGGATACTATGGAGGTTGTCGGCACCGAATTCAGCGATCGGGAATTTTGTGAGCCTGGTTTCCAATTTTGGGGCGTGACATCTGCCGCCATCAAGACTATATCAAGGGCTGCCCCAACAATCTTGACAACTGCCTAAAAACATCAACATTCGCAGCTATTAAGAATCCAACAAACTTGACCTCAGCAACAATGACCTAAGCTAGGAGGCCACTATCTCGGTTATCAACTCAGGGACACTCTGTCAACTCATTAGAAAATTGCAAGCTTCGACATGAGTATGTAAGTCGCTACTTGCAGAAGTGCCATAACTGGAGGAAGTGCCAGCATAGAACTACACCGTAGTAGATGCACCATGTGATTTTAACATAGACATTAGTGTAGTAAATTTCAGGGACGAAATTTTTGTTAAGGGGGGAAGAATGTAACACATTTTTTTAATGGTGAGGACCCAACAGTCCCACTGTTCCTATGATGTGGCGCACTTGAGCTTTAGACTACCCTCATTTTTTTGCTCATGCTCTAATCTTGACCTCCGTGTTAGATGAATGGAGTGGATTCCCGAAAACCTTACCGTGGACCCCACATAGAAAAAAAATGGAAGTGACGTGCATAAGCATGTCACCATGAAACCCAATCGCCCAATTTCTCTCTCGTCTCCATCCTTCCTTCTTCGCTGCGTCAAGCATCCGCACGAGTCAACCTAGTCTTGCACACCACCTTGCACATGGGACCCACCTCACCGATCTAAATTGTCCATCAGATTCAGACTCCAGAGAAACTTTGTCAGCTAAAGCTACCTCCACCATTGTTGCTGGCTATACAGCCCACTAGAGATCCTGATCCTTTTCGTTTTCAAGTTCTTAACCCAACATGAATTTATAAAACTAGTGGATGAGTTGGATTTCTCATCCCACACCTCAGTGGGCCCCACTCACTAGTCACAAATCTAAGCTTCCCAACTTATAATAGAAAGCCCGTTCCGCGTTGCGCCTACAACAAAATCACACATGACCTTCCTTCTTGATGATTCTCATGAAATCCTCCCCCCAATCCTAGTCATTTAAAACCTTTGAATCCAACAGTCATCCTCACCTCAACGATCTCTGTATGAGCAATCAATCAAAGAGAAACCTATCTTACCATCTTTCATGTTTTTGTGTACAATAGTCGCATCACCAACCATATGAACCCATCGGCCAATCACATCTCAAGCTTCAAATTTTTGCTACAGAAAACTCCTTTAGAACAATCTGGACTGTCCATCAGCCTTTGAATGAGGAAAGAAACGTCGGGTGTAAAACTGCCACTAATATGGCCCATCTTCCCCATCAAGCAATGCAAAACATGGATCTAAGTGGGGCTTATGATTCAGGATTTAAAATGTTGTTGCAAAGCTTATATGATCACCAGACTTTTGTCAAGCATTTCAGATCTTCTCTAATCAGGTAGGTGATCTTCCCGGTTAAAAAGCCTACATTAGTACGTACTTTGATTTTCATTGATTATTTATTTCTATTATTGATTTAAGTCATTTGATTTTAGTCGCACGTAAAATAAAATGCATTTATTTGATTATTGATATGTGGACTTAAGTCATTTGATTATTGTTACCTGCTTTTAAATATTATTAAATTACTGGTGCTCTACCCTAAAAAGGATCATCATGTTATTCTATTATGGGTGTTCTGCCCAGGGTTATTCTCAAAAATGATGTTTGTTCTACCGCATTTTAAATTTTAGCAATGGTGGACATTCGACCCCGAGCCCGTGTTTTAGGATGTGTCATATCTAAATATTTGATCCTTGGCCTGAGTTCTAGGATGAAAGTCATATTTTTCTTTGTTTAAGATTAAGTGAATGTACACATGGGTGCTTTGCCCAGACTCCCTAAAATGTTGGATGCACAATGCCCTGCCCTAGGAGGTCCAAAACGGTCACGGTGTTCTGCCTTGGGTTAATCCCTAAAATGGGTGCACGGGTGCTCTACCTAGGCAAAGTTCAAAAATGGATCAAAAGCTATTTTGTTTTATTTGAATTCATTTTCAAAATTTCATTTGTTATTAGTGGAATATTAATGTCCTCTTATATTCAAGTTGTGGATACGTAAATATAGTTTTGGTGCACACATTCGCGGGCCACGATCCCCTATAGGGATCAGGAGTCTATCATCTTGGAATCACTTCTCATGTTAAGTATGGGACTAACGTGAGTTAGGCCCTTGGTGTGAGGCCCTTACCGGCATACGATACTACACACTATGACTGGACCTTTCATTATGTATTCTTCGTTACATGCTAATGTAGAAATTCCAATTTTAGGAATGATGTGACCCTATAAGCCATCTTGCTCACACCTATATATATTATTTTGCAGGGTTTGTATATGAAGAACCAGTCAGACAAGATTGAAGGCTTTTCCTCTTGTTTCTTTAGAAATTAATTAAAATTTAATGTACTTTGTTATTATTTATTTTTAAATATAAATGTAATTAAATATTCAAGGATTAATTTGCGGATGTTATTTAATGACAATTATTTTTACCCTTTTAGTTACTCTTATTGCCTTGAAAATGCATGAAAATTTTATTGGTTGTTATATATATATTTTGTTTAAATACAACTCACGATCCTAGAATTCGGGTTCGGGCCTTCGCCACTTCCCACAGACGGTGCCAATTTATTGTTACCGGAATCTAACTAATGGATGAAGTTGATGTAGAACTGTGCCCTCCAATTGATCTACAAAAATTGGAGAAAATATGAGCAGGGGGGACTAGCTGTGGACCCTTCGATGCCTACGTTGGGCTTGTAGAAGATGAATGCAAGGAGGTAGGTTTTGGCTTAGGTGTGTCACCTCTTTTTTCTCCTCTTGGTTTAGAATATGTAGTCGTATATGTAGGGTGTGGGAGAAAGTTTTAGACCTCTGAATCCCACTTTGTTACGCTGGAGGGTCATTGATCTGGCGGGATTCTTATCCCAAATCTGTCAGAGTGATATTCGGCTGAGCCCGAATGTGTTGGAGTGATCTTCAACCGAGCTTGAATGTGTCAGAGTGATTTTGAGCCGAGATCAAGCTAGATCCTTCTCATTTGGATTCTGGGGCGAGATTCACCCTGGACTCCTCGTATCACCTCTCTTGTAGTGGTTGACCTGGTCAGCTCAGGATGTTGGGGACCTCAGGGTTCAAAGCCAGAGCTCCTTCCCCATGGGTCCTTGACCCGCATTTCTGTAACACCCCGAATCTTCAGGACCCGAGTACACGACCCGTTTCCCGAAAACTCGAGTGTTAACCTTAAAGGATGGTCGAATTCGAGAATACACATTTTTTTTTCTTTTATCAGAGTAAGCAAATGAGCGTAGTGTGGACAAATCCACATAAAGGAAAATTTCATTATTATTCAAATATACAAGAAACTGCCCATAATGACTTATACAAACCAATGTCTCTGAATTTAACAAGTACGAGATTTACAAGAATTTAATACATGAAGAATAGCACAAGAATTTAATACATGAAGAATAACAGAAAACATATAAATGTAAGCCGCAAGATCGCGCAGCTCTCCAGGCAATTACGGTCATGCATCCCTGGCGATTGTACCCTGCTCCTCATCAAATCTAAACATGCACATCACTAAAGCCACCTGTATACCTGTACGATTGTATATTTGATGAATGAGTGGCCAACTCAATGTGAATTCCCCTCAAGATTACACACCACCACATTAGGTAAGCATAGTTATAAAACAAAGCATACAAAACAATACATGATACAGGTCTTATTAGATGCATGGATGTGTGAATGCAATCATCGCTCCGGGGATACTCATCCGTGCGGACAGTGGGCCATCACCCATGCAATCATCGAACCTGGGAAACATCAACCAGTCGGAATCATCGAACCTGGAAAACATCATCCAGTCGGAACAATGTATGCCATGTATGCATAATTAGCCAAGTCATTATTAGTCCATTTACAACCAGCCAATTTAGATAAGCTCAAAGGTCACTATGGGGAGCACATGGCCCAGTGTAGGCCGACAGCTCGGGCATAGGTCCCATACCACCATCCCTGGCTCATGAGACTACCATCTTAGGATGTTTAATGGAAACCCATCGACTAGTGGCCAATCATATTACAGTATATGGGGCTTACCATCGCATGGTTGTACAGTATAAAAACATCGAACTCATGTAAAGAAAATATTAGATAAAACCACGTAGGGCGAGTATCAAAATATGCCACATAGGGCGAATATCAAAACTATACAATAAAGAACATCCTTAAAAACCATTAAGCACAACAACCCTGGATGGTAGGCCCACATTAATGATCCATCTAAACCACCACTCAATAACAACCAAGTCGAAGGTCCATTACGGTCACGACCAGTCAAGTTACATCCCGAGTATGGGTGTACATTCATATGTGGGAATTTCCCACTAATGTACCAGTTTAAGTTTCGTAAGCAATCCACAAATAGTCCACAAGTATGAACAGTTATACAGGATAATCATAAAGCATGTAATACAACAATTCAGTTTCCACCAGCTAACACATGTGATCATAAAAGGAGATATCAATTATGAATTTAAATAACAACTATAACTTAAGCTAATGAGAAGATGGAAAGCTCAAGGGGAAGAATCATCACCTTATACTTTGAATCGCCTACTAGTGTTGCAAAGTGCTTGCGACTTTAGAATTGTATCCTACCACAAATCATAAACTTGTACAATTAGGTCTAAGTTCTAATCACTACCTAAGGTTTGAGTTATTTATCTTAGGGTTTTAATGTAGAATTAGGGTTTTTATCCTAGGGTTTAGTCTTAGGCTTAAGTTCTAGGATTTTAAATTCTAAATCGTTATTAATATTATTATTATCATTATTATTGTACAATAGATCTAATAGTATTCATAATAGGAGTAATGATCCATCCATATTCATATTTGAACGTACCCACATTATCTAACATTTTTTATACAGACTAATAATCTCTTAGGAAATACAAGCTACAGTAATAGAGTATTTACTGATGATAATACAATGAGGACTAATACTAATAATTATATCAACAAGTATTATACTAATCCCATGTTAACCATTTTCTAATGCTAATAGTTATAGCTATCAATAGTGAATCTAACCATAATGCTAGATATCATGATCTATCATTAAATAAATTACTACTATCTGATAATTACAAATTTTATTTACACTAATTAGGTTATATAGTGGACTTTGGCCCATATTTAACTAACGGTTAGGATTTTGAGAAACATGAGTTTACCCACTATAACACTTGATCAGGTAGTCCAATCTAAATCATGATACAAGAGGATAGAGACTTTGTACCTAGGCAGGAGAAATGCGGCCCAACTCAACATCCAGCGAGTCGACTCGACCTAGCAGAACTTGGTCCCCAACCGAGTTGACTCGGCTCAAGCAACCACACACCTACTGCCACTCTCTCTTCCTCTCATTCCTTTCTCTCCTCTATCATTCTCTCCTTCCTGTTTTCTTTCTCTCCCTCACCTAATCAACGGAGGCCTGACCCAGCAACTCGGCAGTTGCATCAGAGACTCGGTGGAACGAACTGAGTTGACTCAGCTGCAACAATAGTCCTGTAACAGCTCCACTCTCACCTCCTTTTCTTTGATTCTTTCTTCTTCCTTTTCTTCCTTTTCTCCTTTTCTTTCTCCTTTTCTCTTTCTCTTCTGTTCCTTTCTCTTTTCTTCCTTCCATTGCTGGAAACTCAGCAAAGCATGAACCGGTCAAACTCAGACCGCGACTTAGTGCTGCATGAATGGGGAAGATGCCCGACTGCACCCTCTCCTCTCTCTCATTTTTCTTCCCTTTTTCTTCTTCCTTTCTTCCTCTTCCTCTGCTGGTCCAGAAAGTGTCTGGACCCGATCAGCAGCGACCCAACTGGGTCGGGCAGCAACTTGGTGCAGCCGCACCACTCGCGATGTCCTCTCTTTCTTCTTCTTCTTCTTCTTCTTCTTCTCCTCTTCCTTTCCTTTTCCTCTCTTCTTCTCTCTTTTCTTCCCTCCAGTTGAGAATGTCCAGCAATGGACGTTCGGACGAGGCTCAAGCTCAGCTGATCTGAGTCATGTTGGTGCGGCTGAACAACGAAGAAGGAGATGGCCATTAATGGCAGATTTCAAACGAAAGTTTTTCTTTCCAATCGGCTTCCTTCAGAGGGTATAAATGGGTCCTAGAAGGCTTATGGATGGGCTATTTTGAAGCTCTAAGAGGGTTTGGGTGGTGGGTTCGCTGGAGGAAGAAAACGGGTGTTTTTCTTGGTTGCGGCTGCGAGAATGGAGGAGTGCCCTATCACTCAATCCTTGTGCTCTTTTATGTATTCCCTGACCCATTCTAGACCGTCGGATGAGCAATGGGCGTTCCAGATTTGTTTTGGTATAAACAGCCTCCCAAAACAGCGAGTGGGAACAAAAACCATCCCTAGTTTTGCAAGGAATGCCCTAAGTGAATGGATGGCTGAGATTTCTCTCGTCTTGAACGGTGGAGATGTAAAGGTGGGATGTCACACAGATCACCCCGTTGGCAATAGTTTCCATTTTTGGAAACATTGGTTTTGTAGGGTTGGTTTGCGCCCAGAATCGTGCGCGTGCACACGCGTTTCACGGTCTGAAAATGGGTGGGGTTTGTTCGGTCGCTGGCCTTCCATCAGATGGACGGTTTAGATCATCAAGGTGGGGCCCAGATGGGGGGCCCACAGACGTCTCAAACGGAGTGCGTCCGTCTGCTGTGAAAACAAAGAGAGAGAGAGAGAGAGACTTTCTCTTTTAAGAGAAAGCTCGGTCAGCGCTGGTCAAACTAGCTCGTGATGTCCTGTGCACTTCGTGCACGGCAGTTTCAGTGCACTCGCACTCTGTGTGGGGTCCACCGAGATGTTTGTGATAGATCCACTCCGTCCAATCACTCTGGGAGGCCCTAATCAGCGTCCCTGATCGAATATCATGCAGGTCTAACACCTAGGTGGGGCCCACAACTTGATTTGGGTTATGGCGGTGGGTTTCTCGTCAACCTAGTGGTCGGATGATTCCGAAGATTGAACGTCAACGGTTGAAGAGGGTCCTATTGGCTGTTTGTATGTCTTTTGCAATGAGTGACTAACCAGAGACTAATGTTAATATAATTTTTATTATTTTTGCTTATTACTTATAATTACAATGTTTGAAATCTCATTCATATATATATATATATATATATATATATATATATATATATATATATATATATATATAATTTTAACATTAGCATATTACTAATTACATACTGTTGTTCCCTCATTCATTAATATACATAATTTATAATATACCATATCATATTATATGTATAAATGAATTGAAGATTGTATAATATTATATTTAATTAAGATTATATTTGTATTTGATGATATCGTTAAATAATATACAATTCCATAAAAAAATATTCAATGCTACATTTTAATTTGACTTTATGTTGTGAATTCATTATTCATTAGGTTTATTTAATATAATATTATTTTCATAATGTCTTATGTACATTAAGTACACAAGTATCCTTTTAGCATGAGATTCTAAATCTTTACAAAGTATATACATTTCGTAGTGTATATATATATTTAGGTTGTATTATTATTTTTATTTTTATTTTTGTATTTATATTAAATTAAATTATATGGTAACACTTGAGTACTGGAAAGTACGGGGTATTACAATTTCAGACATTCCTTGCGAGGGAATCTTCTCCTACCGAGCTCCGTCCTCTAACGGCTCAACTCGACAAGTTGTCTCTGAGCTAAAGGAATTGCTCATCCCATGCCGATGACCCTTCTGCTCAGACCTCAGTCATCCCAACTCAGAGGATCCTCCTTAGCTTGGAGGTCGCTTGTAGATAATTGTTGCTCTTCTCGTGTGAGTGACCAGTTGGGTTTTCCCCACAACATCTTTAGCTTAGGAGGATGTATGGGCTATGTATCAAATGATCTTAAAGTGAGGTACTGAGCCCATGTGCATTTTAGTAGGCCTTAACCTGATTTTGGGCTCTTATCCTTCTCTTTCTTCCTATAGCTATTTTGACTTCCTTTCTTTCTTTTCTTTTCTTTTTCCTACATACTTCGTGCCTTAGGGATGTGCTAAGCCCAATGAGATTAAATGGTCCATATCAAATTTGTAGGATCTTTGATTGGTTAGAATGGGCCAACCATCTTTTATGGGCCCATGTAATCATACATGAGAGAGGTTTATGTATTTTGGCCCTTTTGAAACTCATGCATGCCACTTCTTTCCTATTTTAAGCCGAGGTTTATGCATTTTAGTCTTTTTGAAACTCAAGTGGGCTGCTTCTTTCCTCTTTTAAGCTCACATACATTCTTCTGTTCATTCTCTTGTTGTTTTCAAATCAGATGAATTTATTCAAAACGGATGAATGGAATGAATTTGTGGACGCTGATTTCCGTGAAAGCCTTTGGCATGGCAGGAAGTTCCTGCTCTGGAAACCTAGGTGGGGCTCACCATGATGTTTGTGAGAAATTCACCCGGTCTATCCATTGTTTTAGATAAATTTAGGACATGGGGCCAAAAATGAACTGGATACAATACTCAAGTGTGTCGAAAACGTTATGAACGGTATGAATGGCATGTAAACATTACTGTCGACCTCAGGGAGGTTTCAACCGTGAGAATTTCCCAACCCACTTTTCCCTTAGTGCGGGCCACTTGAGTCATGGATCCTGCTCACTTTTGGTCTCAGGTCTTAAAATGAGCTCACAAAATTGATGGACAGGGTAGATTTCTCACAAACATCACGGTGAGCCCCACCTAAGTGCTGTCGCAGGAGATCCGCGTCCTGAATTTGTCATGATCCGTGTGAGCCCTACACAGCCTGTTTCCTGTAATGTGGTCCACTCGATATTGGGATATACCTTATTTTTGGTCTAATACCACAAAATGATCTAGAAAAATATGTGGACATACCGCATGGATGAAACATATAAATCATGGTGGGCCCCACAGTGCACCGAGCACCAGCCATTTGCTGGTGGCAGGGGGAGTAGCCAAATCCAATACCTAGGCACAGAGATACCTTTGCGCGGGGGTCACACCTAGTCCGCTCGCCGTTTAGATGGGGCAGACCAGAAAACCCTTTTCTCACGTATGAAAAATAATAAAATAATAAAAGACTGACAAAGGTTTACACGGGCAGACTTAGACTAAGACTCACTTTACGACCACCTGTTAGACACGTTTGCATGGCGCAGACGACTTCTACTACGAGGCTGCGCAACACATTTAACCAATAGTCGGTGATAGTACAGTACCATCAAAGAACGAGGGACACGATTCGTTGCGTTCTTGGCCTCATGGCACACATGTGTGAGAAACTGAGAATTGTCATTGCAAAGACTGAAAAACTCATCGCAAGGGCTCTTAATGGTCGAGCTTGAGCTCTTATATTTACACGTGGCTTAGGAAACCCAGTTTCATTAGTGGCATTATCAACATGAGACCTGAAATCAACCTATATTTAATGGGTCCAAAAGGGAATCCCTGAGCTGTTAAAATCAAAGTCCGATCTATCAGGGTGCTGGCAGGTCGGAACCCATCGACAGCCCCACTCACTGGATGAGCATGATGTGAACATGCCTAGCAAGCTGGGCTCAGGGGCTGTCCATGTCTTAGCCACACACAACTCATGAACATCCAGGATATCACACACTTGTGCCACACTATCACATTTAACACCAACCAGATGGACGCGGATCGCATCCAAATGCCTTTTGCTGGAACTTTTTGCCACCAAATGCTAGGTGGGGTCCTTTCTCTTGCTCCTGTGGTAGACTCTCAGGAGTATCAACACCTGGTCAAGGGTTCGAGTATCCATAGGTGGTGAAATCCCACTAAGGCATGAGTGTGTAGTGGTGTGTGTGCATGTGTTAAGAAAAAAAAAAAGGTGGGGCCCGCCATAATGCTTATAAGAAAATCATCTAATTCATCTGTTTTGCTAAATTATATTAGTACATGAGTTAAAAAATGAGACAGATCTAAAACTCAATTGGGCCACACACTAGAAACAGTGAGGATTCAACATCCATAGTTGAAACACTTGTGGGGCCATAGAAGTTGGGATTAGGCTTTTGTGTGTGTTTGTGTGTGTGCGCGCCTATTTCAGTGCATACCAGTATGAATGACATATTAATATCAGAGGTTTCCATGGTAGGCATTTCCCTGCGAAACCGGAGTGTGTATTGAGTTAGCTTTTATCATATTGAGTAAACTCCGTTGGGCTCATTATGAATGTATATGGTTTATCCACACTATCCATAATTTTTTCCAGCTCATTTTAAGGGTTGAGACTCGTGTAAACCATATCAAAGGAAACAGTGGGAATCATGATTTCCACCATTGAAACCTTGCTAGGGTCCACAGTGATGTTTATTTGTCATCCAACCTGTTCATAAGATCACACAGACATTGATGAAGGGATAACATAAATATAAGCTTGATCCAAAACTTCTGTGGCCTCCAAAAAAAATTCAACAGTAGATGTTCAATTCACACTGTTTCGTGTGGTGTGGTCCAATTGAGCTTTGGGTATTGTTCATTTTTGGATTAAAGCTCTGAAATTATCTACTAAAATGGATGGACGGAGTGGATAGAATACATAAATCACGGTGGACCCTGCAGAATTTAAGCAGACTGAGTTATTCAGCAAGCAATCCGCTTCCTTTCCCTACTTACTTTTTCTTTCGTGTGGTGCGGCCCACTTGAATTTTTGGATATGCCTGATTTCTGCCGTCCTAAAATGATCTAGCAAAATGTATGAACGAGGTAGATTTCTCACAAACTTCGCGGTGGCCCACATTGCTTATACGAGAAGTTACGGGGGAAGGCTTTTACAGCCAATCCGTGTCCAACACGCACTGCATGCTGACACGGCGAGCAGGTAGGTTATTACTGGATGGCGCTATGTGGGTCCACCCTCATGTGTGTACATATTTTATCAATGCCGTCCATTCATTTTAGGACATTATTTTGGAGAATGAGCCCGCAAGTGAGGTTTGTCCATATATATATAATAGATGGACCACGGCACAGTGAAACAGTGGTGATTGAACGTCCACCATTAAAAACTCCCCTAGGGTCCATGTAATTAATGTTCATCCGCCACGAAGGGAAACCAAATATCAGCTTGGTCCAAACCTTTTGTGGCCATCAAGAAATTTTTAATGGCGGGTATTCAATCACCGCTGTTCACTGTAGTGTGGTCCATCTGGGACCTGCATCTGCCTCATTTTTGGAATCATGCCCTAAAATGAGCTGGAAAAATGGATCGATTTGCCTGGATAAAACACATACATCATGATAGGGCCCCGAGTGCCGTCCAGTAGCCAGTCACTACTTTCAGCGTCAGTATGCAATCCCGTTCATTTAACATTAAAATGTGGCCCACCCAATGTGGAAATCTGCCTAATTTTCACACCCTTGATCTGGGGCCATGTATGTATCTAGAAGCCCCAACTAGTATTCTTAGAACCCTAAGCACGTCTGATCTTATATTAATTTCTAGTCTAGAAAAGAAGACCCAGACCAAAGACTTTGCCCAACACCGGTAATTGCGCAACGCGGTTCCCTGAGATACATGCTCACTATAAATATAGTGGATTGCCATTCAACTCCTCAAAACGGAACAGCTTTTGAGCATCCAAGTAGGAAAATAATAGCAATGGCATCCAAACCATGCTCTACTTTTTTTACATTCCCTCTTCTTCACCTTGTCATGCTTCTATTGCTCCCTCTTTCCATCCACTCCCATTCCACTCAACATCAGGAACCCTTCAAGTCCCTAGAGGGATGTCACAAGGGTCAGACTCTCAAAGGGCTTCATAAAATCAAGCAATATCTTGAGAAGTTTGGTTACCTCCCTCACCATCACCACAACAAAACCGGCAGTGGTGATGACGACACGTTCGATGATTCCCTGGAGTCAGCCGTTAAGACTTACCAGCTCAACTACCATCTCAATGTTACTGGTGTACTTGACGGGAAGACGCTGCACGACATGGCGTTGCCGAGGTGTGGTGTCCCAGACATTGTAGATGGACGTAGTTCCATGCGCTCTGGTAAGAAGCGTCATCTTGGGTCCTTGCACCACACTGTGGCCCATTTCAGCTTCTTTCCCAACAACCTCAGGTGGCCTCCTTCCAAGAGACAGCTCACCTATGGTTTCCTCCCTGGAGTTCAGGTCATTGGCACACAGAACCTGAGGTCCGTTTGCAAAAGCGCTTTCGATAGATGGGCGCGCGTGAGCCATTTCACGTTCCAGGAGACTCAAAATGTTAACACTGCAGATCTCAAGATCGGATTTTACAGGGGAAATCATGGTGATGGGGCCTCATTTGATGGGCCTGGCAGGACAGTTGCACATGCTTTTGCACCCACTGATGGAAGGTTCCATTTCGATGCAGATGAAAGGTGGGCCATTAACCCAGTTACAGGTGCCATGGATGTGGAATCTGTAGCCGTGCATGAGATTGGGCATTTACTTGGACTTCACCACTCTTCAGTGCCCGAAGCTATAATGTTTCCCACTATTTCTTCAGGGGTGAAGAAAGTGAATCTGCATGGGGATGATGTGCAGGGAATTCAAACCCTGTATAATATGCCTTGATGATGTCTACGTCATCAGGTGTTTACCTTCTGCTGATTGGTTAATTACTTTTGCTTTGTTTTAAGTCTATGTACGGATATTAATTATGTTCTAAAAGGATACTTTTGCTTTGTTTTAAGTTTACGTACGTTGGATTATGTTCTAAAAGGATTGTTTAGATGTATATTTAAAACTCTTATAGAGAATAATGAAGTTGGAGTCTGTTATAAAATGATTGTTTGGATCTTTATTTACGACTTTTATTCTCGTAAGACCTATGTTAGTTCTATCAAACTTTCACTTTACATTCTATATATGGGAACCGTTTGCTAATAGACTAACGACTATTTCTATAGTAGAATACAAAATATTTTATGGTAGGAATATTCGTTGCAAAGATAATACCGTTGCACCGTTTCATATTTTATTTCACATGGGCTTGCGGACTGAGTTACTCAGTAGCTTTTGTCTTGCTGAGTAAACTTTGTTGAGCCCATCGTGAATGTATGTGGTTTAACCATGCCGTTCATCCATTTTTTCCAAGCTCATTTTAGGGCGTGATTTTAAAATCGAAGCATATCCAAGGCTCAATTTAGCCACACCACGGGAAACAATGGGAATAATGATTTCTACTATTGAAACCTCTATAGGGCGCACAATGAGTAAACAGGTTGGATGACAAATAAACATCATTGTGGCCACTGAGAATTTCAATGGTAGATGTTCGATTCACACTGTTTCTTGTGGTCCACTTGAAATTTGAATATGCAATTCAATTTATTTATTTATTTATTTTTACCTCAAGTCCTAAAATTATCTGTTAAAACAAATGGACAGAAAATAAATACATAAATCACGGTAGACCCCACAAAGTTTACTTAGTAGGCTTGGCCTACTAAATTAAATGGTACGCAAAGGCCTTCCATATTGCTGTGAACTGTAACTTTTATTTATTTACGTTGAGTCCAGTAGTCCTCGTGACAGCTTTAACCTGCATGCTCCGCATTTTGTCCAATGGGATTCGATTTAGTAGTGACCCTCCAGAGATGAGGTCGGTGTCGTGGCCCACCATGAGGTATGTGTTTTATCCATGACGTCCATCAATTTCTTTCAACTCATTTTAGAACATCAGCTCAAAACTGAGGCAGATCCAAATCTCGAGTGTATCACAACACATGAAATAATGATGATTCAATGCTCATCATGAAGAACTTTTCCAGGAGATGAAAGTTTTGGATCAAGCTGGTATTTGCGCTTTCCTTTCATCCAAGTGCGCGGGATCTAATAAATAGATTAGATAAAAATAAATATCACAGTAAGCCTGAGAAGTTTTTAATGGCCAGCATTCCATCACTGTTTCATGTTTTGTGTTTCTTGTGAGATTTGAATCTGCCACATTTTTAGGCGTATGTTCTGAAATAAGCTAGAAAAATGGATGAACGGAGTGGATATACACATACATAAAGGTAGGCCCACGGTGGGGAAACACCCGGATAACACCTAATTTGCTCTCATGGACACCTAACTGAGGAGCAACCATACTGGGGCACATGAATTTGTTATACAAATTTTGAGTGAAGAATAAGTTACGTAGTATCCAATCCGGAGGAAGTTATGTGAATGTGATTTGTTATTGTGCCTACTGGAATCTAAATTCAATCCATTCATTTTTTATTTTTTTGGCCTTCTATTTATATAGGAAGAGACTAACTTAATGTTGACATGATTTCTATGTGGCAGACAAAACCTGATTACCTATAATGGTGTCTATTCAATACGAATTATTTTCTTATGATGTAATCAATATGACTGGTGGATGTTGATTATGCTTCTAACCATTATGGAAGAGTACGATGCGATCGGCCGATGTTGGTAGAGCAAACCCGCTTATGGTCTTTCTTTGTATAGTAGCAGATAGAAAGGGATAAACAACTACTAGAAAGGAAGGCCTATCCATCATAAGATCGAACCAGGTTCATTCTGACCTTTCATGAAATTCCGATATTAATGGATGGAGTGGATTCCACACATGCAATAGTGGACCAAATAGATGGTGTACGAGCTAAACATTGCTTTTTTACACATTCTAGATAGAGCCGGGCATGTCAGGCCCGATCTAGTGGATCCGAACAGATCCAACTCGATTTGCACCGAACTGACGGCCTGGATCGGTCAGGTTCGAGCACGATCAGGCAGATCCGACCGTTAATCAGATCTGGTTCGGGTCAATGTCAAATTGGACCGCACCAATCCGAAATCCAATTCGATTGGATCCGATCCAATTCGGACCAGACCGATCCGAACCTGGCCTCACAGACAATAATTAAACTTATTTATCAATGGCATCATTTATTTATTGCTTAGGCTGTCCAACAGACATCGCCAGTTTCTATTTTCTCGCTTTTCCCGCTTTTTCTTTCCCTCTCTTTCTCTTTGTTTTTTTAAAAAATTCAAAATAAAATCTCCTCCTCTTTTTATCAAATCCGCTTTTGAAATTTTCTCACATCCGCCAAACTCTATCCTCTTCTCCCTTCTTGGCTGTTTTATGTATGTCGCGACTAAGCAACAAGTGTCTCTCGCCACCTTTGGCATGTACATTTTGAGTATCCCAATGATCTGAACTATCCCTCTTTCTGAGTTTATTTGTGAGGATAAAAGTATGATATGTTTTACTGAACGGTGGGTTTTGTCAATGACCATAAGAAGCTGAATTTAAAAGAATGAGAAGAAAATGGTCAATGGATCTAATTAAACTCTGAAAATTAAAGGTTTGACCATTTCTAATGCATTTTTATGGAATCATATCTTACATCCATCATATTATTTAGAATATAGACGGCTCAAAACATTGGATCGCCTCAGAAAGTTGGACCCAGTAGGTAGCGATATATGCTAGATTCTACGTTGTGAAAGACGTAAAACGAACTTTCTTTCTTTCATCCCATACCTTTCGGTAGGTGAGGCGACGCCCAACAACTTCCTTTTTCTTACGGCCAAGATTTCTGATCCGAACCTAGCGCAAACCTATCCCTAATCAAGTCAGACTCGGATCGATTCAGGCCAGCATGGGTTAGGATCAGCTCGAGTAAAATAACCCGGACTCGGTCCTGGATCGGACCGAGTTCGGGTCAGGCCATGCAGAACTCGAACCGAGTCGAGTTGGACCCAATCCGATTCGACTCGATCCGATGCCTAGCTCTAATTCTAGATGAGGCCGTCTTTTCTCTTAGAAAACTAAAGATCGTGGGACCCATTACCACTTTCCCTCCATCGTTTCTCTCTAGCATTTCTCTCATCTGCCGTGCATATGAAATTCTCCAACATTCATTTGAAAACTCTTCTTCTTGGAAGTCCTTTGTTTCTCTTCGTTATTTTTTCCTATGGCATTTATCTAGCATTCTCTGGCATTCATCCTAAAACTCCTCTTCATTGAAGATTCGTCCACTAAAGCCACCACCATGATTGTGCATTTCTCCGGCGTCTCTACTATCATAGTAAATTATAGTGTTAGTAATTTTTTAAAGTAAATAAAACCTTAAATCTTGGCATTGTCGAGGTTGGTTTTTTAAGGGACTACATTGTGATGTGTTTTGGTATTGTGCTAAGGAGGGTTGAAGTGGAAAAGTGGTAACAATGTATAGTGTCATCCAATAAGGGTTGTGGTTATTATGAAAAAAAGGGTCGAGGTTAATATCCAATAAGGGTTGAGCTTAACAGTCAGTATGTAATGGTCGAGATTGGACAGTGTGAAGGGTTGATATTGACAATTGGGAAAGCTGACAACCATGACTCTTAAAATTTGACAACCATGACCCTTCACGTTGTTTTGACAACCTCGACCTGTAAGTGCTATGGTCTCATGCTCCTTTGGTTGTCAAATTTTGATGTGTCAAAACATCTATCTGTGTCTTGTGCTTATATGGTGATTTATATGTATTCAAGACACTGCATAAACACTTCATGACATTATTAAAGTTCAAGAAGCTACAATGTTGAAGTCTCAAGAAGCTACATTATTGAAGTTCAAGAAGCTACAATGTTGAAGTCTCAAGAAGCTACATTATTGAAGTTCAAGAAGCTACAATGTTGAAGTTCAAGTCTTAAGAAACAACTCAAGAAATGACTTCAAGACTAATAAGCAACGCATGAAGTAGTTTTTATGCTGATGAAGATCTCAAGTTTAAAGCTATAACAAGTTCAAGATCTCAAGCCTGATATGGTTCAAAAAAAATCTACATTCGTTGAATGGTTGAAGTTCAATGTCCATACGACATGGTTCAGGTTTGAATGACCTTAGGTTGACCCTTTAAGTAGGTCACTTTGGATACATAAATCAAATGTTTATTTTACATAAGTTTGGTCTATTCTACGACCAGTCCTAGCTCTTGTTCGACCAGTCCTAGCATTGGTTCGACTAGTCCAAGAAATTCCACGACCAGTCCTAAGTTGTTGAAGATTTTTCGAAATTTTTTGGTACACCCACGACTAGTCCTGGAGGTCCTTCTACCGGTCGTAGGTGTGGCTTCGACTCGTCCACGACCAGTCGTAGAGCTACGACTCAAAGTCCAGCAACCTAATCTATGGTCCTACGACCAGTCGTAGAGATCTACGACCAGTCGTAGGTGACCCACGACCAGTCGTAGGCTTCTCACGACCAGTCGTGGAACGACTTTCAAAGATCGCGCTCAATATTTTAAATATCCGTTAAAGCTACGACCAGTCGAAGGTTTCTAAGACCAGTCATAGGAGCGATTTCTGCTTCTATAAATTGAAAACGAAATTCAGAGTTTTCACACTTCAACTCGATTCAATTCAAGAAATTTCAAGTGATCACTCTGAGATAAGTCTGTGTTTATTTTAAGCTACGTTGTGCTTATTTAATATTCCTTTTTGCTAGCTTATTTAATTTGATTTTGTTTCTGTATTCCAATCTTTTTTTTGAAAAGAGGAATTATCTTATTCCTTCTTCTTGGAATCAAAATCAAATATAGCTACACCCATCTAGTTAAAATCTAAAATCAATTAGAATTTAGAACCATATGAATGTGAGTATTGGAAATTGAACTTTGACATTCAATCATCTACTCCGATTGGTTCTACCGGGCTGCTACGAAAAGGAGAAATCCAGGTATTTTACAATTCTGTAAAATTTATTTACTTTTAGTTTTGTTTGAGGTTAAGCCAGAAAAATCTCATTGTATTGGTTTTGTTTGAGGTTGAACCAGAAAAAATCTCATTGTATTGGTTATCTGAGGAGAGCCAGAAAACTCAGAAAAGAGGGGTTTTTGAATTGTGTAAGCCCAAGTGAAAAAGACACAATTGTAAAGGTTTTTGGTGAACCTGTGAAAACCTATTTGATAGTGAACGCTAATATCCCCTGTGTGAGGATATTAGGAGTGGAGTAGCTTTCTGTGTGGCTGTTGAAAGACAGTTGGTGTACACACAGGCGAACCACTATAACTCTTTGTCTTGTGGATTGAATGCTTGCTTAATTTTCATATCTTTTATCATTCAATTGCGTGGAATGTACAAGTGGATGTGAATGTTGTAACTATTTACATTTCAAGCAAGTGTGGGGATTGTTGTAATAATTTAGTTCTATACTTCTGCATTTAATTTCAATTCCTTGCTATTTCATTTACTTCTATTGAAATTGAGTCCTTGATCCAAAAGATGTTCTAGAAATAAGGTTGTCCTACCATAAGCCCTTGTTTATTATGGTATAAGGTTGTCCTTAGAACTGAATTTGTATCAATCTCTCAATACTTATTTATCAAGGTGATTTAAATTTAGCATTGTGAATTGATTCATAATTGTAAGGCTATTGGTTTACTTTATTTCCGCTGATTTTATTTTAAATTTGGCATAGTCCTATTCACCCCCCTAGGACATATTGCTTGGCCTTTTCAAGTGGTATCAGAGCCTAATAGCTCATTTTTGTTGCTTTTTATTTGGATTTATTTCCTGAGCTAACGATCTAAGCTATATAAAAAGATGTCAAATTTTGATAGCCTTTCAGTTACTAGGCCTCCACCCTTTGATGGCTCCAACTATGCCTATTGGAAAGCCAGAATGAGGATCTTCCTCAAATCAATGGATGAAAGTGTGTGGCAAGCCACAGTGACTGAATGGAATCCTCCTATCATGGAAGTAACTGGAGTTGATGGTTCAAAATCTATGAAAATTACACCGTATTTTCAATGGACCACACTTCAGAAAAATGAGAGTAGTGCTAATGCTAAAGCACTAAATGCAATCACTTGCGCATTATCACCGGATGAGTTCAAAAGAATCATATCCTGTGATACTGCAAAGCAAGCCTAGGATATTTTAGAAATGACACACGAAGGTACATCAATTGTCAAGAAATCTAAAGTCCAACTCCTCACAACTAAATTTGAAGAAATTCATATGGAGGAAAATGAAATGTTTATGGACTTTTACACTAGATTGAATGACATTGTAAACTCAATGTGGGGTCTTGGCGATAAGATCCCAGAAAGTAAAGTGTGTGTAAAAATACTACGCTCTCTTCCTGAACGGTTCAATTCTAAGGTAACCGCAATCCAGGAACTTCGTGATACGGATAATATAAGGGTAGAAGAATTAGTTGGTTCTTTACAAACCTATGAATTAAGTTTTAAAGCTCCTAAAGGTAAATCTATTGCTTTGAAGTCATCTAAAAGTATTACTCAAGAAAATTCAGATTCAAAAAAGTCTGAAGATGATATGGCCCTTTTGGCGAAAAAGTTTTATAAGATTTTCAAAAGTAAGAAAAGAGTCGACTTTCAAAAGGCAAATGAAAAAAAACGTTCTAAACCTAAGTCTAAAACTTGGAAGTCATTGAAAGATAGTCAATGTTACAACTGTCAAGAATATGGGCATTTAGCAAACAAATGTCCTAAAAAGGACAGATCCAAAAGGAAGGGTATGTTGACTACTTGGGATGAATCGTCTGATTCTGAAGCCTCTTCTGAATCAGAAAATTCAGAAACCGAGTCGGGCAGTGAACTTAAGGCCCTTATGACTCTAGCCAAGTTTACTTTTTTAGATCACGATGATTCAACAAGTGAAGAAAATTTGGATAGTGATCATGAAAATGATGAAGATCTTCAAGATGCTTACAATGCCTTATATAAGGAAAGTTGTAAAATTGCTGTCAAACTTAAACTTCAAAAAGAAAAGTTTTTTAAACTTAAAGAATATTTTGAAACCCTTGTTTTAGAAAAATCCCAAATTTTAGATTGTTTTAAAAAATCAAAGTGTGATCTGGAATTCAAAACCTCCCTGATTGAAAATTTGAAATCTGAAAATGAGAAACTTAAAAATGAAGTATCTTCTCTTCTGAGTTTGAAGGACACATGGAGATATGCCCAAGGTGATCCAAAATTAGAAAAATTATTATCCGGATCAAGAAAATGTGGCGATCGATCCGGGTTGGGCTATGATAAAAACACATCTCCTAAACAGAAGAATACTCCTTCCAATTTTGTGAAAGGAGAGACTTCTAACTTAAAAGGAAAAGGTACTAGTCAAGTTTTTTCTAAAAATACAAAAACTTTTCAAAAACCCAAAAGTAGCTATATAAACTTCAAAAATCAGATTCAAAACCCACTAGCTGGAAAAATTGTTGATTTACTTAAGGAACTATTAAAATCTAACTCTGTAGGTCACTCTTACAACTGTAAACAAAAGAAGACCAACTATTCTCCTAAACCCAAAACAGTTCTAAAATGGGTTCCTAAGGTTGCCTGTTTGGTTGCTCACACTGCTTTCAAAGCTACAAGCCATTCGAAATGGTACCTAGATAGTGGATGCTCCAGACATATGACAGGCGACAAGGCACTATTCACCGATCTTAAAGATATGACTGATGGGTCAGTCACATTTGGTGATGGTAGCAACTGCAAGATAATTGGCAAAGGTACGGTCCAACTCTATAACCTTCCGTTATTTAAAAATGTGTGGCAAGCCACAGTGACTGAATGGAATCCTCCTATCATGGAAGTAACTGGAGTTGATGGTTCAAAATCTATGAAAATTACACTGTATTTCCAATGGACCACACTTCAGAAAAATGAGAGTAGTGCTAATGCTAAAACACTAAATGCAATCACTTGCGCATTATCACCGGATGAGTTCAAAAGAATCATATCCTGTGATACTGCAAAGCAAGCCTGGGATATTTTAGAAATGACACACGAAGGTACATCAATTGTCAAAGAAGTCTAGTGATCTTACGAGGAATATTATAATGAGCTTTTAGCGTATATTCATGAGTTGGGAAACGTAAATTTAGGGACTGTGAAGGATTTACAGGTGAACGAAGAAATAAGTAGTTTCGAAAGATGTTTTATCGTAATTAGACAGTGCGTCTAAAGCTTTCAGTTGCATATTCGAGGGGTTTTGTGTGTTAATGCAACACATTTGACATGAAGGTATAAGAGTTTTCTTTTCTTAGCTACAACACTGGATGGAAGTAATCACAACCTCCTAGTAACATATAAGATCATAAAATCAAAGAACAATAATAGTTGGATGTAGTTTTGTAAAGCCTCGGTTTTCGAAACCCGAGTATACAACTTATTTTTCAAAAACCTATGTATACGATTCATTTTCCAAAAACCCGAGTATTAACCTTTAAAGATAACCAAATTTGAGGCATTTTTTTCCCATTCTTTTCTTTTTCAGAGTTATGAGTTCAATGGAAGAGGAACAAATCAAGCATAAAATGGAAGTCCATATACACACACACACACACACACACACACACACACACACACACACACACACACACACACACACATATACACACACACACATCCAAATATTCAAGTGGCTGCTCGAAGTCTTATAGAAACCCATGTCTGAATACTACAAATACATGAAGGAAACAATTTGATCCATGAAACAAAATAAAATTTCAACTAGTCTTGAATTGAAAGATCACGCAAATACTCTTGGGTAGATACAACCATACATCCTTGATATCATGCTCCTCATCCCCGGCTCATGAGACTCCAACATTAGGATATTTAATGGTAACCTCCTCAATAGGGGTATACATCGAGTTGAACCGAGTCAAGCTGGCCTAATCTCGACTCGGCTTGGCCACTAGCTGAGCTCAGCTCGAACTCGGCTCGGTTCGGTCAGTGCTTGGGCTAGTTCGGGCCGAGTTGAGCCAAGATTGAGCCGAGTTCACCATTGCAGCATTTTCACAAACAACTGGACTGCACCTTCAAAATCTCACTGTATTTGAGACAGCAGCAGTGGTTTTACAGGTATTTTATCAAACACCTTCTAAGCAACATAAAAATCATGAAAAAAAGGGTGTTGGTTTCATATACATACCTTCCTTGCCACCAACCACACTTCTTTGAGTCATTTCATCAAACACTAAGTCAGCAATATCAGTATCAAAGTAACCAAGTCAGTGAACTGGTTCGATCCAAGTTCGATTCGAGCTGGGTTCGATTTGAGTCGAGTCGAGCTAGGGCCAGCTTGAACTCAGCTCGAACTCATTTTCAAGCTAAAAAAATCAGCTCAACTTGGCTCGAACTCAGCTTCGAACCAAGTCGAATTGAGCTTTTTCGAGTTAGGTCGAGCGAGTTAACTAAGCTAGCTCGGTTTATGTACACCTCTACTCCTCAACTAGTGGCCAATCATAGTTTAATAAGTGGGACTTACCATCGTATGGTTGTACAAGATTAATTCATCAAGCCACTTAGGGCAAATATCAAATTAAAGAAATAGAAGGCAAATGTCAAATCAAAGCCACGGAGCGCACAACGATCCAAAAGATGGTAAGTTCACAACCAAATCTCATTTAATCCATTAAGCAAAATGGACACTAGGTCTAGGGTTCATTATAATGACAATCAATCAAGTTACATCCCAAGTCTGGATGTATGTAATTAAGTGACAAATAATTTTTCACTAATAGATATAGCCATTCGAGTTCCATAAGAAATCCACAAGTATGAGAATATATTCAAGTGAAACATATAGATATTTATACAAGCTAAATATCAAGCATTGAACTTTGAGAATCAAATCCAATAACTAGCGCAAGTAATCGTGAAATAGAGATATCAATTATCAACTAAAATTAAAATAAAAACTATTACTTAAGCTAATATGAAAAGCAGAAAGCTCAAGGGAAAAAGTCATCAGCTTACGAGTCGAATCACCTACTAATGTTGCTAGGAAGCACATGTCCTTTTAATCGAATCCTCACTCAACCGCGTCAATCTAATCTGAAACTTGACCCAACCTTGATTCGAATACGTACTCTGATGCCACTTGACTGAACTCGGCTGAACTTGTCTGAGCTCAGCCGAACTTGGATGAACTCGCTGAGTCAAGCTACCATCACTACCTCTCCTTCTTCTTCTTCTTCTTCTTCTTCTTCTTCTCTCTAATTTCTTCTTTATTCTACTTAGCCACCCGCCATTACTGGATAAAACCCAACAACTCGACTCGACTCCTACTGAGTCGAGCTAGCGACTCGCTCTCAAACTCGGCCCTCACTCCCTCTCTCTCTCTCTTGTTTTCTTCCTTCCCCTTTTTCTTTATCTGGTGTACCAACCCACCTAGGATGGGACAAGTCCTACCCAATCAAGACTCAAGTTGACTCGAAGGGTAGCGAGTCAACCTAAGCAAGTTGATCTCTCTCTCTCTCTCTCTCTCTCTCTCTCTCTCTCTCTCTCTCTCTCTCTCTCTCTCTCTCAACGAGGACATCCACCGATGTCTGGATTTAGACGAAACTCGCCCGACTCGATGTCCAACAAGTCGAATCCATTCAACTAGGCAGCTCAAGGCGACACGACGCCACACACTCTCTGCAAGTTTCTCTCCCTTTTTTTTTTGTCTTCCCTTCCCGTCTCTTTCCATCCCTTCTTCTTAATGGAAAAGGTCCAACAATGGCCTCCAGACTTGTCCTGACTCAGCCCAACACCTAATGTCCAATGAATTGACTTGGTAGCTTGATTGGACTGGGTTGCACTCAAGTTGGTAGCTCGTGTTTCCTTCCTGTTCTCTTTCTTCTTCTCTTAGCTACACCCATTTGGAGTTCTATGCTTAGCCAGGACTCGCCCTGACTTGACAGCGAGTTGAGACAACCTAACTTGATAGCACAGTGCATCACACTCTCTTTTTCTTTATTCTTCCTCTCTCTATTTCTTCTTCTATTTCCTCATTCTTCCTTTCGTTCTCTACCTTCTTTCCCTCTCTTACAGCTATTACACCAGCCCCTCTAGAACCGAGCAGACTCACCTGATAACCTAGCAGACGTGGTAGAGAAGAAGACTACCATTAATGACACTTTCTTCTATACTGCTTCTTTCTTTGTTCTGGTTCTTGTGGATGGTCGGGTTAAGCTAGCTCCAGTGAGCTACGAACATTTGTTTTTGAAGCTTAGTGGAGGTTTGGGTGGTGGGTTTGACGATTAAAGATTTTGATCGGATTTTCTTATGCAGTCGTAAGGGATGGAGAAAGACCCAATGCCATCCGATGCTCTGATCTTAAATCAAGACTAAACTCCCTCAGAGTTGTTAGATGAGACTAGAAGGCAAGGATTCAACCTAGGAAACGTATTCATCTACACTTTTGAATCACCTCGTATGACGAAAACGTATATAATCAAATCGAACTAATACTTAAATACCAGGAAAATAATGTAATTGAAGAGTTAAATATGTAATATTTGAGTCTCAATACACCCCCCAACCATCATTTTACTAGTCTCGAACAAAACATGCGAAAGATATTTTGAAACCAGATGAACAATTTTTCTATTAACCCAAGCAATTCAAAAAACAATCCAGATTATAAAAATCCAAAATTAATGTAAAGAGCAACTTTCACCTAAACGCTAGTACTTGGTAAATGTCCTAATCAAGTTTAAAGCATTAATCCTATAATTACAATAATTTTAAACTTTGAGTTCCATGAGTGTATAATGAAGTCTAAACTTAACACAACCAAAGGTTCAATTATATACTTTCATGATAACATTAATAATCAAAAGAATTCAAGATAACCAAAACCAAAGCCAAAACTTGCCTTATAGTTTAACATTCTACTCTTTCAGCTTTTAATTTTTCCTTCAACGGCTTTTACGCCATTTTCATCATTTTCTTGTTTTCATTTTTCACAACAATCATTTCAAGGAACTTTTATAGGTAGCCCATTTTTACGATAACGTGTTTTTAGCTGGGTATTACTTCTCTCTCTTTTTTCAATTCTTTTCATTTAACATGATGGACAAATTTTCCAGATTTGGTTCCTATCATTCTCCATAATCATCAATTTAACAATTCAATATCAAACTTAAACTTTAATGTGTAAGCTAGATGTGATATGTAAATTACATGACTCAAGCAATGTTTAAAAACTCCCAATTCGAATATCAAAAACTTCAAAATTAATTTTAAAATCTATCAAATAACTAAAATATAGATTTAAAAAATCATTAACATTAAGTATCTTATCATTCTAATCTTTGGATTATCTTTAAAATCACTTGAATTTACAAAAATTCGTGAAAAAGTTTTATAGCTCAAAAATTCAATAATTCAACACAAATAAAAAATTCTACATTTCAGCACAAATCTGAAGAATTTCTAAATGAAACCTACCCCCAACCTAAATTCTACATTATCTTCAATGTATAAACATACGCAATAAGAGAAACTTGCGTGTAACTCCATTATAACCAAGTAAAAGGTAGAGAGTGCTTGAAATGGCGAATATGTAAAAGCTCTTTAATTCTTAAAGTTTGTGTAAAAATATGGTCTTCCTAAACCACTGAAATAAATTAATCCTAGGAAAGTAATTAAATTCATAATCCTAAGAAAACAAGGGAAAACTACTCAATCATGACAAATAGGTTCCTCCTCTGGCTAGTATCTCAATAAATTTCTCGGTAGGTTTCTCAACAAGATCATCCAAAAGTCCTTTTTGTAGTAGGCTTAGATGTCCTCGAGCATGATAATTTAGAGAAATTTATGATCCTCAGCATATAATCTTCTTTTAATCCTCTGAGGCATCCAAAGTAGATAATATTCACATGTGGCAGAAAATTTTTTAATGTTAGTACACCGCGGTGAATCAGAGACTATAATTAATTATAAATTAGAGAAATTTTCTTTAGCATGTGCGATCTCAACAAATTTCAAAGTTTCTTACTTCGGTTCAAATTTCAGCCCATCCACCTTTAATAGTAAACATTCAAGATCTGTGTAGGGGAGCTCTTCAAAATAATGATTCTCTCGGTCAGTGTCAACTATCGAGGTACATTCTTGCGAGGCATCCACTATGTTTTTAATCATATTATCATTAGAATTCTCCAAGTGTGCCAAGAAAACTTCTATAGAGTCAAGACATTTATTTAAAAGAGACTCATTCTCCACATTGGAATCAAGCGTGTCATTTAGGTGGAGCAGATCAACATTACTATGTTTGAAAATTTCATGTGCCTCTTGAACATTAACTGGGACCTTAATTGAGATCGACTCTTGGGAAAACTGAACCGTAAACTCTTGAGCATACTCCAACTCTTCATTCTCAAATTCAGTATATATACTCAACAAGCGAGGTGGGATTACTCTCCTCACATTGTATTTCTAGATTGTCCTGAGGTTGGGCTAAACTAGCCTCTTCCTGTGACCGAATTCTATGAATGGAGAATTCAAGCAACTTTAATGATGTTCTAATATTTGTGAATGTTTGCATGATATATTGGTTGAATTTCTCTTGAGCATCCATGAATTTCTCAAGTGAATACTCTTGGGTTATTTCTGGTTGGATCTCATAAGTAGGGAATCCAAGGGGATAGTCATTAGAATCATGGTTGGTTCACCTCTCCAATATAATCTCTAATGTTTCCACCAATTAAAGTCATTCGAGTCACATGTAGGAGTATATAATGGTTGTTGGTAAGCATTATCACCCATAATATAATCAGGCATTGTCTTCTTAACTGGCGGATGATAATTGTTCTCCCTCATATAATTACGTAATGACTTCTTAACTGGTGGAGCATCATATCCCAGTCAGTTCTCTATCGTGGTTTCAGTAAATTTTCAAGATATAGGTTGTGTCCTAACATAATCATCTGACGGCCCTTCAATTAATCTCTCGTCTCTTAAAAGTTTATTCGAGTATTCATGTGTCCACTCTGGCATGAATATGATGAAACCCTAATAAAAAAATTCTACAGAAAAATCCTACAGTAATAAGGAAAGCAAGTGGATGAGTAAGGGAGGATGTTACCAAAAGAGAGGAACTAGAATGAAGATCCTAGAAAAACCTAAACCTAATCGTGTTCAACGCCACTCCCTGGCAACGACACCAAAAACTTATTCGGACAACCCCAAGCGTAGGGTTGTAAAGTAGTAATAACTCGGTGAGACCAAGGTTGTACCCACAAGGACTTGCAATTTGTGTGATTTCTGAACTACGTTAGAACTAGAACTAGAATCTAAACTAATTACAAAATTCTAGTTTTTAAGAAGTAATTGTGGAAGAAACTATTAGAAATAAAACACTAGAGAGCCAAGGATCCACTAATAGCTTTCTCAATGTAATTTACTAGATTCAATTAGATCACACAACTAGAATCAAAGTCTTATTCTATCTAGTCGGATAATAGAGTAGTTAAATCATCACTCATCAATTCAAAAAAGATTTGAACTTTCATTGAATTGGTTTCCACATCATGCACCAAAGTATTGATCGCATTGAATTCAAAGCATCTATCGTGCACAGAGTCTACGATAGATCAATGAATTTTACAAATCAATCCCTTGTAAAATAGGTAAGAAATTACTTTTAGATTTCCTAAGCATTCATTATGCTTGTAGTTAACAAAAAATCAAACTAAACTGGAAATAATTCTTCATTCAAACCAATTATCAATAAATTGTTCAACTATTCATAACTAACACAAACAGAAAAGAAAAACTATAAGATCTACTAGAATCCATGAAGAAATTAAACCGGAAGAACATTGTCGGTGCTCCACCTAAGCCTTCTCTCCATTTCCAAACTCTAAAAGATGATTTGGGACATCCTAAGAACCCCAATTTATAGATTTGGAACTCCGGTTTTTACACCGCCTCGGAAAAATCATGAACCGACTTTGAATTTACACAGTCGTGCGCACCTTCGATGGCACTTCAATGACATCAAACTGAGACATTGAAGAATGTGTCCAGTAATTAACTACAAAAATTCATGATTTTCTTGATGGGATCGAAGTTACCTTCGATGGCATCGAAACTGTCATCAATGGCATCGAACGGTTGTTTTGGCAATTTTTCAGGATTTTGTCTTTCTGGCCTTGGAATTACAAAATATGATTTTTCTAGCAGTGAATTTTCAGGATTCCTTTTCATTAATTTCTTTACTTCAAATCTTCGATTTCTTGTCTTCCTCACTTGGTTTCTTAGGATCGTTGGTACTTGAATTATTCAATATTATCCTCCATAGATCCAATTCTTCATTATCTTCTTTTTAGCTTTAAAACCATCCTTTTAAGCACATATTCATCTTAGGCTTCTGAATCGCCTCACATGACGAAAACGTATATAGTTAAATCAAATTAACACCTAAATGCCAAGAACACTAATGTAATTAAAAGGTTAAATATGCAATATTTGAGTCTTAACATCCGACAGAATGGTATTCACTGAGTCTTTCATAGTTGGAGGGTGCCTGTTCTGACCTTTCCCTTTTCTCGGCTCTCCAGCCACTGTGTTTGTCACTGAGAGACAGTAGAATAGTCATCGATATAGGAAAAAGAATACTTAATTTATGAAAAATCATTACAAGTCACTAACACTTGAAGTGTTTGTCAAAAATTGAATGCCTGAAATGTTTGTAGAGCTTGACCCAATCAGTCCTTATCGATAGTAAATTTTCAGGTGCTCTGCATTCCAAGGATGGGACAAAGCTCATCCTTCTAAGCATTCTAAGCCGTATGTCCCTGGTCGAAATATACCATTGACTTTGTAGGGTCCTTTCTAACTAGGTCCCAAGGCTCCCGAGTCGGACTCTTTCGTGCTTAGGGAGACTTCTAGAAGCGCCAACTCCCTTACTCTAAAGCTTCTTTGCTTCACTCTCAAATTGTAGTACCGAGCAGCTCTCTGTTAATAGGCGGCGACCCCAGTTGGTCAATCATCTTTCTCTACCTCCCTCCCTAGGATCTAGGGAGGTGATCTGTATTACCTGTTGTCATCGTGCTCTACCTCGGAGAGTTGTCGAGTAGTATTATTGGGCTTCATGTTGGTAGCCCTTGACTCTACTGATCTCGTTCTAGGTCAGAAACTTCATGGTCAGGTGATAGATATAGACTACGGCCCACATGATGTCCAGGGATGGTCTGCCCAGGATTGCATTATACACCGAAAGGTAGTCCACCACAAGGAGGTCTAAAATGGTGGTGACCTAATTGTAGCCCTCTCTTGTGGTAATTGGTAGCAGGATGCTCTCTTCTAAGGTCACACTCTCTCTTACAAAACCAAGCAAAGGGGTTCACATTGCCCATAATCTTGACCTCCCTATTCCTATCTTATCAAAGGTAGTTGCATACAAGATGTCTGTTAAGTTCCCTGTGTTGACCAACATTCGGTATATTTTGTGGTTGCCAAGTCATGGTGACTACCAATGCGTCATCGTGGGGGTACTGAATCCCCCTTGCATCTTCCTCGATGAAGGTAATCTTACAGGATTCTATCCTTGGCTCCTTCCCAAGACGGTTGGCGAGGTTCACCTGATGGACCTATCAATAAGCTTTGCACTTCGAGCATGATTGTAACGCCCCGACTTTTTAGGACCCGAGTATGTGACCCGTTTCTCGAAAACCCGAGTGTTAACCTTAAAAGATTGTTAAAATCGAATATATATATATATATATATATATATATTTTCAACTATTGGAGTTAGCATATGAGCATAAGATGGACAAATCAACATAAATGAAAGTTTTCATTTACATATAAAATATAGAGGTTTCCCTTAATGACTTATACAAACCAATGTCTCGATATAACAAATACAAGAATTTACATGATTTAATATATGAAAAATGACATAAGCATATAAACATAAGTCGCAAGACCGCATAACTCCTCTTAGTAATACGGCCACGCATCCCTAGCACTTATACCCGATTCCTCATCAGTCTGAACCTGAAAATCACTTAAGCCATTTATGCTACCTGTACGGTTATACATTTGATGGATGAGTGGCCAACTCATTGTGAATTCTCCTCAAGATTACACACTGCCGCATTAGGTAAGCATAGTTACAAAAACATAACAAGACATACAAAACAATACATGATGCAATCTTATTAGATGCATGGTTGCGTGAATGCAATCATCGACCCGAGGATGCTCATCTGTGCGGACAGTGGGCTCGTCACCTATGCAATCATCGACCTGGGAATGGTCATTCAGTCGGACAAAATATGAACATCACGTATGATAGCGATAGACGTTGGTCTGTGCCATGTATGCATGATTAGCCAAACCATTATTAGTTCAGTTACAATCAGCCAATTTAAATGAGCTCAAGGTCACTACAGGGCTCGTCGCTAGCGTAGGCCGATAGCTCGGGCATAGGTCTCATACCACCATCCCCAGCTCATGAGACTACCATCTTAGGATGTTTAATGGAAACCCGTCGACTAGTGGCCAATCATATTTTAGTATATGGGGCTTACCATCGCATAATTGTATAGAAATAATACATCGAACTCATATAGGGAAAATACCAAAACAAAGCCAACTCGGGTGAATATCAAAACTAAGCCGCATAGGGCAATTATCAAAATTAAGTTACATAGGGCCGATATTAAAACCATACGATAAAAGACCATCCTTAAAAGCCACTTAATATCCACAACCCATGGATGGTAGGCCCACATCAATATCCAAATTGAACCATCATTCAAGTAACCACTAGATCGAAGGCCCATTATAAACACTATTAGTCAGGTTACATCCCAAGTATGGGTGTACATTTATAAGTGGGTGTTTTCCACTGATGTACCAGTTTAGGTTCCATAAGCAATCCACAAGTAATCCACAAGCATGAGAAAACATGCAGGGTAAATATTAAGAATGTAATCTAGCAATTCAATTCCAACAAATACACATGTGATTATAAGATGGAGATATCAAGTATCAATTGAAATTAAAATAAAAGCTATCACTTAAGCTAATGGGAAAATAGAAAGCTCAAGGGGAAGAAATCATCACCTGACACTTTAAATCATCTACTGGTATTGTTAGGAAGTGTGTGCGCCCTTAGGATCGAACTCTCTAGCCCGCATGATTGGTCGATTGTTGACAAGGTCCCAACCTTTCAAGTTGAGGTTCCTTGATTAAAATGAACCCTAAGTGCAGGAATTTCTGGGGAACAATCCAATCCTTCAACTTAGTTCGAAGAAAGTCAATTTCGCTCAAGTTTAAATAGGAAAGTTCCTACGATAAACTTAAGAGTTCTAACTCTCTATATTCAATAAATGTCCAAAGCATCATAACTCCAATTGAAACCAAACAAGGGGTTCGAGGTAGCATCTTACCTTGAATCGCTCGATTTGTCCATCCTAACAGTTCACATTAGATAGCTTGAAGGTCAAATAAGACTAGAATAAACACCCTAATATTAACTCACAAACCCAGTAGTCACATAGATGGGTTGAATCAAAGGGACTTAGATTTAAACCAATGGGAAGTTTAGAAATTTACCCAACAAGCTTGACCCAGCGAGTAGGCTAGGAAATCTGATATACAAACATCAACAATCGTTGGTCAACTAATGATCCATAGTCTGACCTGCTGGAAGATGCCCTTGGAAAAATGACCAACCTCAGTTGTACTCTAGCTAAGTTGACTCGGTTGAGTCAGTTCGCCCATTAAACCGAAGCAACCTAGGTGAACCCATTTTTGAACCCATGATCAGACCAAAACTCGATCTGATGCCATGTTGAATCCCTCTTTATTCAAACTGACAATAAACTGACTCACACCGGTCCAGGTAAAACCCCAGATCTCCCAGCGGGTCATGGATCCAGCCGCCACTCGGAAGGAAGCGAGTCAAGCCCGCCGAGTCGGTCTCTCTCTCTCTCTCTCTCTCTCTCTCTCTCTCTCTCTCTCTCCTTCTTCTCTTTTCTATTTCTCATTTCTCCTTGTTCTTCTTTTTTTTCTTCTTGTTGGACTCCCAGACTAGCTCTGAATACACCAGAGGATGGGTCAGTGAGTAAACTAACTCGGGCAGGCCCAAACCGAGTCAGACATCACTAGTTACTCGGTGGTAAAGCTGCAACGTTGCAGCTGCACCACCCCAACCCTCTCTATCCTCATCTAACCCTCTCATTCTCTCTCCCTCTCTTTTTTTCCCCTATCTTTTCACTAGGACACCAGCATGGCCCTGAACCAGACTCGAGTCGGATCGCGACTCGATCGAGTCAAGCCGGTGCGCACAACAGCACTTGCAATCTCTCCTTCTCCCATCGGTCCCTTCCTCATCATCCTCCTTTCCTTCTCTTTTCTTTTCATTTTTCCCTGTTGCAGAGTCCAGCCATCTCTGGACTCAACATACAGGCTGAACGTGCCCAGAAATGCGCCAGCAGTGGTGGAGAAGAAGGCCGCCATTAATGGCGTTTCCCTTCCTTCGAACTGGCTCATGTGGACAGTCCGCACAAGATGGGCGACTCTGATCATGGAGGTGGGCCCTGGCAGTGGGGATTTAGCCTGCTCGAAACCACCTTCAAATATGGTGGGCAAAAATCGAAACCGACCATGGTTTCTTTTGGAAAACCCTAGGAAATTGGATAGTTGAGATAGCCCGTATAGATGGTTGGGATTGGAGGAATCCTCCACTCACGCGGATTGCCAACCTGTCGCACGGAGACAGTTTCCGTTTTTGAAAATTGGGTGTTTGTAGGACCCGCTTGCAGCAAGATTCGTGCGCATGCACACGTGATCCCAGGTGTGAGATTAAGCAGGTTTTGGTCAGAGTGACCGTCTGCACAAGGTGGACGACTCTGATCATGGAAGTGGGCCCTGGCTTGTGGGCCACCATCTAAAACACGGACATCATCCATTCATTTTGAAAAGGACAAGCAGCGGGAAAGGAGGGAGAACCCTTCTTTTTCAGGAAATCTTCGGTCAGACCCGACTTTGACCCGAGGTATAGTTCGGTGCACCGCTAGTGCACATGCATCGTGCACTCTCGAGGAGGATTGTGGGGTCCACAGTGGAGCTATGTGGAATCCACTCCATCTAATAGCCTCTACAAGTCTCCCCGGGTCAATTAACCAGAGATGAGACAGATCCAACGCCCAGGTGGGCCATACAACCTAATTTAATTATACTTGTTGATTCCCATTGATTCAACGGTCAGATTGATTCCAATCTGAACTTTAATGGTCTTAAAAATTGTTCAGATGGTTAGGACTACCTATTCCATGAACTTGTAGTATTGAGTGTCACCATTATGACATCTTTAATAATATTAATTATTATTATTTTAAGTTAAATTTTTAGGACCTATTCTTTAAACAAAAAGTTGTCCTTATGGTCGATTAACTATTGTAATTCATGCACCTACACCTTAACTAACTTCAATTGTTATGTGGGCCGCATCCCATGAACATCTATTTATTGATTTTCGACCTCCTGCCCATTCAACCAATCCATCGGTTGGATTGACTCACATCTAGTTACCACCAACCCTAAGGGTCCCAAAGGGTATTTAGGTGTAACTCCGGGGTTGAGTATGAAACTGAACAATCTGGGTTGTGTTTTCAAAGGGCGGATCGTCTAACGGGTCATTGTAAACCTGATGGACGGTGGATCTATTGGTCCAGACCTTGGTATCGACCTGGGGTGGTCCACATTGCTTGACAGGGCATTTCTTAGAGTTATGCCATAACCTGACTATTAGGAGTAGGGTTTCCATGGTTCAGGGTCTGGTGGACCTGATTGATGGTGTGCTTCCCAATCCCAAGGGGGTCAAATCCTAATCAAACTAGGTTTGTTTCTATCTTGAATTTGGTTTACAAGGTGGCACCCAAATAATCAAAGGTAACGCGTGTTACAGCCACCTTACTATAAACAATCCAGGGTCAATCCAAGGTGGTGATGTTATATTTAAACCAACATGATTTAACTGATTTTTAAACTCGCAAGTATATGAATCAGATGTAGATACGGTACGTATTACGAGATCGTTCCCACGAGGACTGGTCGTCACAATTTAAATCTATGATTCTCCTTAACTAATCCAACAAATAATGGAGCGAATTACTAAGCACAATTCTATGAAAAAAAACAATTGAGAACAAGGAAGAAAATTCAATCAGAGAGAGCACTAGGACTTTCGAATCCACCCCTAATTATCCTATCCCTGGTTTTATTTGTTGATTCACCCTAATCTAGATTGATACAACTTATATAAAGAAAGCACAATCTGTTTCCTTAGTCGGGCATACAGAATGTCTAATCTCCTAAAGCAATCCAATGAATAACACATCCCATGTCCTTGGTCAAGCACATGGAATGTATAATTCATTAAAGCACCTGGTTTCTTCCTTTATAGGAAACCTGTTCATGTTCAGACACTAGCACCTAGAATAAGCATCCAGACAACATCCATATATAGACTCTGGTCAAGTTCATAGATGGAGAAGTACAGAATTTAAACCAATCAAGCACACTAGAGAAAGAAACAAACCAATAGAATCAAGGTAAAATCAACATATAACTAGAGTTATTCAAATTAGGGGCTTCATCTTAGCCCTAGCTGAGAAGATTAGCTATCCATAAAGTTAATTAAGAAAAAGGAAATATAAGATAAAAAATATTAAAAACATCTCCCTTATCTCTCTTCTTCGTTCCTCTTTCTTCTCTCTTCTCTTTCCAAGCTCTCTCCAAGCTCTGGCCTGCACGTCTCCGCCCAAAGATCCCCCGCCTCTTCTCCTCGTGTTAGCTCCTTTATAGACTCGAAAGTCGTGGAGAAGAGTTTCCTTTTCTGCTACAGTCGGTGGAGAGGAGCGGCAGTTTTACACATTCATAGCCTTTGAACTTACACTGACGTGCTTGGTGGGGGGCCATGCTTGGTGTTTGTTGAGAAATCCACTTCGTCCATTAGATGAGGGACGAAAAACTGGTCGAACATGGACAATTTTGACTGTCTGTTGATGCGGTCCAAAAAAGATATCACGTTAAGATTGTTTTGAACGTCACAGGACAACCTGTTTGTGGCCTCTGTATCGCACATGTGTGCATGTATGGATGCAAACTTTCAGCAAGGTTTTGATGGGTTCGAGGCCCTCTACACGATGGACGACTTGGATCATCCGTTCGGGTCATGATGGTGGCTCACTAACTTCCGCAAAACAGGCAGCGTCCGGACATCGCAGAGCATGTGGATTTCTTCCGCTGTGACGCTGGTGGGACCCATTTCATTTGTCATATGAGAGATCCAATCCGTTCACTGAATTCCTCTCAGAATTTCGGTCAGAAATATATATATATTTTTTCATTTTGGTGTGGCCAACAGAATATCTCATTGCACCGTCTATTCTGTGTTTGAATGGTTGGATTTCACTCCTGATGATCATTTACAATTCTGCCACCTAGGCAGTGATAATAGGCTTCATGTGGATCTGATGGACGGTCCAGATTGTTGGTGTGATGAACGGTGTGGACCCACAACGGTGAACCGCACGTCTCTGTTAGAAACACGAAAACGGCAACTACCGTATTTGAGTTGTCATCGGTCAACACCGACTTTGACCATTCAGTTGGTCCGGTGCGGCTCATGTGTAAACATGCTAGGTTCACGCACGTCGCACATGGGGTCCACTGGAATGCGTGTGTGTGAAATCTGCCCCATCCAGTTAGTTTGTTTCCCCATTTAAAGCATTGAGACGAAATTTGAGACAGTTCCAGATATCAGGTGGGCCCCACTTAATGAATTAAGGGGCTGATCTAACCGTTGGGCTCTTTCTCAGTGATCCAATGGATGAAATTTAATATGTACGATTAATTTATGTCCTCCATCCCATGTATGAAGTTTTGAGCCAATCGGACGGTGGGAAACCTGTGATCTTGCATTTTTCACCAGTTTCGGGCCTCTTTAACGTGAACGGCTTGATTTCCTCGGATCCCCATCGTGTAAATTCTTCAATATTGGTCCTCTGGAGTCCGTCCCTTGCTCTAGTAACTTCGGATCGTCAAATCTACGCTTTTAATACTCTTTTTCAATCAACGCTCCTTATTACATCCTGCAACAAAAACACGATTAAAATACGATGTTAGGTATTATCATGTACGTAAAATAGGGCAATAATCGGAGTCTGATATGCAATATTTGACCCTCATCACAACCCCCAACCAGCATTTTGCTAGTCCCGAGCAAAACATGCAAAAAATAATTTCAGAAATAAAAGATAAATTCCTGTAACATTGAATGCCTTGCGAACAAATAGTCGAGATGAGAATTCTAAAATTCATGATTGGTGCGTGGAATTTTTCTCTTGGAATCAAGTTCACGCTAGATTTCATAATTAAATTCAAACTATTAATCCATTAATTGGAACAATTCTGAACATCGAGCTCCATGAATGTGAAGTGTAATCTCGACTTACAATCATTAAGAGATCCAATTGTCAATTTCATGATATCATTGGTATTTAACAATGAAATTCATGACAACTGAAACCAACACTTGCCTTTTTCATTCTATCAGACTTTATTATTTATTTTTTTCATGAATAGTAACGTCATGGAAGGGAATCAAATCCTCACCTATAGGGAGCAAACCTATTGTAAAGGTTGTATACCTAACTCATTCTGAATGTAAACCATGGGGGATCGAATCCTCACCTATAGGGAACATACCTATGGTGAAGATTATTTGACTCGCCTTTTCTCTTCTTCTTTATAAACTGATGCTAACAAATTTTTCAGGTTAGTTCCTTTCATGCTTAATGATCACCAAGTTACCATTTAATATCGAATTGAAAACTTAATGTGTAAGCGAGATTTGATATGTGAAATCATGGCTCAATCAATGTTTACAACTTCTAATCATGGATTATCAATTCAAAATTGACTGTGAAATCAAGCAGATGGCCGAATCCAAGAGTCATAAGTTACCCATATTCTCGACTATCCATCAAAATCACTTTGAATTCATCAGAAATTTCAGAAAAATTTTAAAAATTTTCACAATTTCTGCTCAAGACCAGGAAAATACTGATTAGGTAACCTAATCTCCCACCCCAACCTAAAATTTACATTGTCCTCAATGTAAAAGAAATAAGCATGCAATGCACATGGGACAACGAAAATAAAAGAGGAGTGATTGAAAGATAGTACCTGACTGGAGAAGCAAGAGGCTTTCCCAAAAAAAATCAACGTAAAAGCGAGTCAGCACAAGAGAGAGATCAACAAAAGCAAAATGACAAAAATAAAACGCAAAAAGGAAGATCCTTCCTATACCACTTTCGCAGGTGTTCTCGATTACATTTAGCGTATGCAACAAGCCTTTAAACCCCTAGGTTACCCCTAGTGGACGAGTTGTAGTCTCGTGAGGGTTTGCAGTAATGTTACCCACAAACATTGAACTAACTAACTAGGAAAAAGAAATAAAAGAAAATAAAAGGCTGGGTTGCCTCTCAGGAGCGCTAAGTTTAACGTCTTCAGTCAGACAAGAACGGACCATGAATTAATGAATCTTTATAACCAGGGTCCGCCAAAGAAATTACCTCAACACCTTGATTAACCAATCCCAGACAAGTGATGTGAGTTCCCATGAACTGTGCTATCTGAAATGAGGTAACTGATACTATCGTCTAATAATTTAAGGACTTCTGCTCGAACGAGTTCTTCCATGTTAGGATCACGCTTCCTTTGCATTTCACGCAACATTTCTGCAGTATGATCCATACATACAGTGGGGCATACTCCCTGTATTTTCGCTATCTTCCGTTCAATTGCTGCCTTATATGCTCTAAGGACATTAAGCAACCTGCTCGCCTTTGCCTTCTCAGAGTTAGAAACTGTGCTGTCAGGCAGAGTCTTAGAGGGACCTAACAATACATACTCGAGATTTTCAGGTAATTGTTTAATGTCAGGATTAGGTGGTTTTTCAACAGACGGAACCAATTTGGACTTAGAGGGTGGAAGAGGTTCCACTTTCGCTTTGCATTTTGAAGTCTCCATTATAGGAGTAGAATCGAGCAATGCATTGACTTCGTGGATGGGACTATCTATGTCAAAATCCATGCCATATTGTGCTAAGCAGGTCTCAAGTGGATCTTCAAAAGATTTACGGAAGGAGTCCTGCACTAGACTCTCGATCATATCCGCTTCAAATATGTCTTCCAAATCTGCGGATTGTTGTCCAGCATTAAAGACATTGAGTTTAATATTCATGTTACCAAAGGACAACTTCATAACTCCATTCCTGCAATTTATAATAGCATTAGATGTGGCCAAAAATGGACGACCCAAGATGACCAGGATCTGACTAGTCGGATTCCGGACAGGATGAGTATCTATAACGATGAAATCCACTGGAAAATAAAACTTATCAACCTGGATTAGTACATCTTCAATAACACCCTGGGGTACCTTGACAGATCTATCAACTAATTGTAATGTTACTTTAGTCGGTTTCAACTCACCAAGTCCTAGTTGCTCATAAACTGAATATGGTAACAAATTGACGCTCGCCCTTAAATCAAGCAATGCCTTCCCGATCTTATGATCTCCTATGATGCAAGAAATGGTGGGAGCTCTTGGATCCCTAAATTTAGGAGGGGTGTTATGTTGAATCATGGAGCTGAGTTGCTCTGCAAGGAAGACTTTCTTATGAACATTCTGCTAACGCTTTTGAGTGCATAAATCTTTAAGAAACTTAGCGTAAGCGGGGACTTGCTTGATAGCATCAAGCAACGGAATGTTGACTTGCACTTTTTTAAACACATCCAAGATTTCATCAAAGTTGTTTCTTTTCTTTATTGGTGCCAGACGTTGAGGAAACTGTGCTTTGGGCACATAAGGTGGCACATTAGTGGTTCTTGGAGAGTCAGAGAGCTTTTGGACTTTGGATGCATTAGTGTGTCTCTATGCTTCATCTTGATCTTCTGCTTTGGAATTTGATTCATCCCTAGGCATCTCTATTCTGTTGTCTATCTGTTTGCCTGACCTAAGGGTAGTGATCGATTTGGCTTGCTCATGATATTGCCCTTGGTTTGAATTAGAGCCAATCTCATACTGTCCCTTTGGATTAGCCACAGGTTGGCCAGGGAACTTACCTTTCTCTCTCTCATTCCATGCGGTAGCTAGTTGACCCAATTGTACTTCCAGCTTGGCAATGGATTGTGCATTTGCATGTAAGCTTTGCTGGTTGGCTAGTAAGGTTTGTTGGGTGTCTTTTTGGAATTAGAGAGAACTCTGCATAAAAAGATTGAGTGTTTCTTCAAGGGATGGTTTCTGTAATTGTGAGGGGACTTGTTGATATTGCGGAAACTATTGAAGTTGTTGATTGCCAGCTTGAGGCTAAGGTTGCATGGGAGGATTTCCAGATGGTCCTCCTTGTTGTGGTCCTTTTGCCCAAGAGAAATTTGGATGCCTAGCCCAACCTGGGTTGTAAGTTTCTGAGTAAGGATTATTCTCAGGTCTTTGAAAAGTGTTCATTGCATGTACTTGTTCAGAGAGAAGTTTTGGGAATGCTGCACCAGATGGACAAGACTGCGTAGGATGGGCAGGACTAGAACATATGGCACATGCCTCGACTTGAGCTGTTTGTGGAGGTCCATTATGCAACATCAGAGCATCAACCTTCTTTGTCAGGCCATCAATCTTGGCATAGAGATCTGGCGTGACTCCTATCTCATATATACCATCTATCTTTTGTGGTTGGGGACTTCTGTCACCTCTATTTGAATAGTCCCATTGCTGGAAATTTTCACACAAGGTTTCAAAGAAGTTCCATGCTTCGACATCACTTTTGGTCATGAATGACCCTCCACTGGTGGCATCAACCATGTGATGGTTTTGGGGTGTCAAACCGTCATAGAAGTATTGAACCTGTTGCCACTTTTCAAAACCATGGTGTGGACATTTAAGAAATAAGTCCTTCCATCTTTCCCAACATTCATGAAAGTGCTCACCCTCTTTTTGTGTGAAATTAGTGATTTCTCTACGGAGAGCATTAGTTTTGTGAACCAGGAAGAACTTGTTTAAGAACTTCTTAGACAGTTGGTCCCATATAGCGATAGATCCAACTTCTAGAGAATTCAACCATGCTTTCGCCTTATCCTTCAAAGAAAAAGGAAACAGGCGTAGGCGGATCGAATCGTCTGAGAAGTTTTGGAACTTAAAGGTAGAGCAAATGTCTAGGAATTCTTTCACATGATGATATGGGTCCTCCTTGTCTAACCCATAAAAGGATGGCAACAATTGTATGACCTCAGGTTTAAGTTCAAAGTGTGTTGCCGTAGTGGCTGGCAACACTATGCATGAAGGCGCATTAAATTGGATAGGAGCTGAATAATCTCTAAGAGCTTTAACTTCATTCTCGTTTGCCATTTCAACTGGATTTTTTCTCAATCTTCCACGAAGTGTTCTTTCTATTTCAGAATCAAAAGGTGCTAGTTCTATAATCAGAGATCTACGTCCTAGCATAAACTAAGTTACTACAATGCAAGAAAGCTAAATTACGATGCAACATAAGAGAAATAAAACTAGAACTACAAACTATGAATTCCTAAAAAACAAGAAGAAACTATGAAAACTCGAATTGGAAGAAAGAACCCGGAAAAAGAGATGATCAATGATCGACGGATTGAGAGCTCCTCCTCTTTAAAGACAGTTTTATTTTCAGCTTCCTTAATTTCTGTAGACAAAATAGAAACAAAGATAGATTAGATTTCCTAAAATAATGTTAGACTAAACCTAAGCAATGGTTAGTTTCTAAAAAGAAAGTTTCTAAAACTAGAAAATATATAGAAAGTTTCTAAATCCAAAGTTAGAAAATAGAAAATTCCTAAAAAAATAAAAACCTAATTCTCAAAATAGAAAGTAGAGAAAAATGGAGAATTTAGAAAGATGTTTCCAAATTAGAAGTATATGTCAGGACCCTACAAAACAGGAAATAGGTTAGTTTCTAAAATAAAGAAACGAACTCTAAATCTATAGTCAATAAAATCCTAAGCTATGAATTATGATAAGAGAGAATCCTAAATTCAATTTGGAACGAAACATTCCCCGGCAACGGCGCCAAAAACTTGATGTTTTATTTAAACCAACATGATTTAAATGATTTTTAAACTCGCAAGTATATGAATCAGATGTAGATACAGTACATATTACGAGATCGTTCCCACGAGGACTGGTCGTCACAATTTAAATCTATGATTCTCCTTAACTAATCCAACAAATAATGGAGCGAATTACTAAGCACAATTCTATGAAAAAAAAAAACAATTGAGAACAAGGAAGAAAATTCAATCAGAGAGAGCACTAGGACTTTCAAATCCACCCCTAATTATCCTATCCCTGGTTTTATTTGTTGATTCACCTTAATCTAGATTGATACAACTTATATAAAGAAAGCACAATCTGTATCCTTAGTCGGGCATATAGAATGTCTAATCTCCTAAAGCAATCCAATGAATAACACATCCCATGTCCTTGGTCAAGCACATAGAATGTATAATTCATTAAAGCACCTTGTTTCTTCCTTTATAGGAAACCTGTTCATGTTCAGACACAAGCACCTAAAATAAGCATCCAGACAACATCCATATATAGACTCTGGTCAAGTTCATAGATGGAGAAGTACAGAATTTAAACCAATCAAGCACACTAGAGAAAGAAACAAACCAATAGAATCAAGGTAAAATCAACATATAACTAGAGTTATTCAAATTAGGGGCTTCATCTTAGCCCTAGCTGAGAAGATTAGCTATCCATAAAGTTAATTAAGAAAAAGGAAATATAAGATAAAAACATTAAAAACATCTCCCTTATCTCTCTTCTTCGTTCCTCTTTCTTCTCTCTTCTCTTTCCAAGCTCTCTCCAAGCTCTGGCCTGCACGTCTCCGCCCAAAGATCCCCCCCTCTTCTCCTCGTGTTAGCTCCTTTATAGACTCGGAAGTCGTGGAGAAGAGTTTCCTTTTCTGCTACAGTCGGTGGAGAGGAGCGGCAGTTTTACACATTCATAGCCTTTGAACTTACGCTGACGTGCTTGGTGGGGGGCCATGCTTGGTGTTTGAGAAATCCACTCCGTCCATTAGATGCGGGACGAAAAACTGGTCGAACATGGACAATTTTGACTGTCTGTTGATGCAGTCCAGAAAAGATATCACGCTAAGATTGTTTTGAACGTCACAGGACAACCTGTTTGTGGCCTCTGTATCGCACATGTGTGCATGTATGGATGCAAACTTTCAGCAAGGTTTTGATGGGTTCGAGGCCCTCTACACGATGGACAACTTGGATCATCCGTTCGGGTCATGATGGTGGCTCACTAACTTCCGCAAAACGGGCAGCGTCCGGACATCGCAGAGCATGTGGATTTCTTCCGCTGTGACGCTGGTGGGACCCATTTCATTTGTCATACGAGAGATCCAATCCGTTCACTGAATTCCTCTCAGAATTTCGGTCAGAAATATATATATATTTTTTCATTTTGGTGTGGCCAACAGAATATCTCATTGCACCGTCTATTCTGTGTTTGAATGGTTGGATTTCACTCCTGATGATCATTTACAATTCTGCCACCTAGGCAGTGATAATAGGCTTCATGTGGATCTGATGGACGGTCCAGATTGTTGGTGTGATGAACGGTGTGGACCCACAACGGTGAACCGCACGTCTCTGTTAGAAACACGAAAACGGCAACTACCATATTTGAGTTGTCGTCGGTCAACACCGACTTTGACCATTCAGTTGGTCCGATGCGGCTCACGTGTAAACATGCTAGGTTCACACACGTCGCACATGGGGTCCACTGGAATGCGTGTGTGTGAAATCTGCTCCGTCCAGTTAGTTTGTTTCCCCATTTAAAGCGTTAAGACCAAATTTGAGACAGTTCCAGATATCAGGTGGGCTCCACTTAATGAATTAAGGGGCTGATCTGACCGTTGGGCCACTTTCTCAGTGATCCAATGGATGAAATTTAATATGTACGGTTAATTTATGTCCTCCATCCCATGTATGAAGTTTCGAGCCAATCGTACGGTGGGAAACCTATGATCTTGCATTTTTCACCAGTTTCGGGCCTCTTTAACGTGAACGGTTTGATTTTCTCGAATCCCCAGCTTGTAAATTCTTCAATATTGGTCCTCTGGAGTCCGTCCCTCGCTCCGGTAATTTCGGAGCGTCAAATCTACGCTTTTAATACTCTTTTTCAATCAACGCTCCTTATTACATCCTGCAACAAAAACACGATTAAAATACGATGTTAGGCATTACCATGTACGTAAAATAGGGCAATAATCGGGGTCCGATATGCAATATTTGACCCTCATAAGGTGGATGGACTTTAGACCCTATAAGTGTGTTTTGGATTGTCCTAGTCCAAATTTGGATGGTTAGAAACCATTAGGGTCCACTAAAAATGGTTAAGACGGACGGTCGTGAGTTGCTGAAGGATGATGCGTGATATAAGCTACGGGTATTCCCACACATGCTCGTGCTAAGTCTGATTTAAATGGTAACACCTGAGTATTGGAAAGTACGGGTGTTACAATGAGATCGACGTTCTCGATTTAAATCTCCTCCACCGGCGGATCCATCAAATATGGTACAGATTTTCCCTACCGGCTTAATATCATTATACTCCTCCCGTGGTTCTTACTGAGGAGTTGGTTGGTTTTCACCAAAAATGGTACGGATTTCCCCAATCGGCCCATTATCATTATGTCCTACAAACAAGTCCACTAAAAATGGTACGGAATTCCCCCACCAACTCTTTATCATTATGCTCCTCTTGCTATTCTTGTCAGTGATCAGTTGATCAGTCTTCCCCACATCTGGTGATGAACTCGGGCATGTAGCTCCTCTAGATGAGGGACTTGATCTCCTCCTCGAGGTCGAAGGAATTGGCCAATGAAAATGGCAATATTTTGACCTATCTCTTTTCTCTGGAATGGCCCTTGTATTTTTCGGCCACTTCAGAATTCTCTTGTCTATGACCTCTATGAACACCTACTCGGGGCATGGTGTTCGGTGGAGTATACTAGTGAAACTAACTTTTTGGAATTTGGGGGGGCCTACGAGCGCCACCCTGGTAATCTTCTCTCCTTCTTTTAGGATTGGCGCTGGGTCCCTCCTTGGCCTCCTTTCTCTTTTTATCGTTTATCGAACAGCTCTTGCCCTTGGCATCTTTGTGGGCATCGAATAGCTCATCGACATTTATGTACTTCTGAGTTCGGTTCATTTGGTCAGGGGGTTCTTACCGAGCGAGAAGAGGAACCTCCCTCACTTAAGTCCAGCCATCATGGCTGTGAGGGATACCTCGTCGGAGCAGTCTTCAACCTGGACCATCTCATTGTTGAACTGGATGATGTAATTCTTTAGCGACTCATCATCCTTTCGTCCTTTTGAGTCATTGTAAGAATGTGAGTCGTTGGCTTGCGAATGTCTTTGCCTCCAATAAATTATATGGCAAAATCTCTGTTGAGTTGGGTGAAAGAGCTGATGATTTCACCTTTAGGTTCCTATACTACTTTTGAGCTACACCAGTGAGAGTCAGGGAGAATGCCCTGCACATCACGGGTCCGGAAGCACCGTGGAGCTCCATCCATGCTTAAAATGACTCCATGCACTCGGCAAGGTCACCCAAACCTAAATAGGGTTATATTTGGGCATTCTGAATCTGTGTGGTAGTTGAGCCTGCATGATGTCCTCGGTGAATGGCGGCTCGGTCTGCTAAAGGAGAGTGTCAATAGATATTGGGGCCTTTGCTCGGTATGCTTGTTGGATATTACTGAGCTGGTCCCGGATCTCTCTAATATCCGCCCCCAAGGGTCCTTGGTTTTTGTCAAGACTTCTGGGGCGTTCTTTCTATGAGCCTGTCACTTCTCATCTAGAGTATGGCACAAGTCAGATTCGACGAACTTTGTAGTCGTCCGGGTTTAGGATGTGGCAGTGAGGCTTTCTCTAACTTGCACTTATCCATGATGATGCTCAGGGCACGATTGTTCAGGTAGGGACTGCTCGGTTGTCGCCTCCGCTATTTCCTGTTGGTCAGCCAAGGACACTCGCTGCCTCTCCAGCAACCTCATGATATGATCCACATTTTGACCTAATTCTCAAGGGAACTAAGACTTCCTCCTTAATTCCATGATTTCTGGGCCACAAGCTGCAAGGGTGGTTGGGATTGATGAGGTAATCGCGAAGCCTGCTCTTCCCTGGACTTTTCTTAGTAGGAGGAGTTGGTCGTGGCCGGGGCCCTTTTTTTTTTTTTTTTTTGTTTGCCATTTAAGGTTTTTTGTTTGCCATTTAAGGGAGGGTTGGTAACCACTGTAGCTAAGGACAGTGAGAACATGGCTTCGTCGCTTCCCATAGACGGCTCCAATCTGTTGTTGCCTGAATCTAGCCAACAGATTAAGTTGTTGTAGAACTGTGCCCTTTAATTGATATGCAAAGACTAGAGAAAATATGAGTAGTAGGGGGTGCTGATGGCCTGTTGTGGACCTTCCGATGACTAATTCAGGCTTGTAGAAGAATAATGCAAGGAGGTAGGTTTGGGCTTAGGTGTGCCACCTCTTTTTTCTCCCATTGGTTTAAAATCTGTAGTCATATATATAGGGAATGAGAGAAGATTTCGAGCCTCTAAATCCCACTCTTCTATGCTGGAGGGTCCTTAATCTGGCGGGATATTCTATCCCAAATATGTTGGAGTGATATTCAGTTGAGCCTGAATGTGTCGGAGTGATCTTCGGCCGAACTCGTGTCAGAGTGATTTTCGACCGAGATAAAGTTGAATCCTTCTCATCAGTACTCTCAGGCGAGATTCGCTCTAGATTCGTCGTACTACCTCTCTTGGATTGGTCGACCTAGTTAGCTTGGGATGTTGGGGGGCTCAGGGCTTAGAGCTCGAGCTCCTTCCCCATGAGTCCCTAACCTATGTTGTAGACATTCCTGGTGGGGGGAGTCTTTTACTACCGAGTTCCGTCCTCTGACGGCTCATCTTGGCAGGTAGTCTTTGAGCTAAAGGAACTGCTTTTCCCGTGCCAATGGCCCTTTTGCTCGGACCTCGGTCACCCTAGCTTAGAGGCTCCTCCTGTCGCTTATAGATAATTGCTATTCTTCCAGTGTGAGCGACCAGTTCAGTTTTTCCTAGAATATCTTATCTTAGGAGGATCTATGAGCTATGTATCAAATGATCCCAAAGTAAGGTATTGAGCCCCATGTGCATTTGAGTGGGCCTTAACCTGATTTTCGGCTCTTTTCCATCTCTTTCTTCCTATAGCTATTTTGACTTCCTTTTTTTTTTTTTTTTTTTTTTGTTCCTATATACTTCATGCCTTAGGGATGTTGCTAATCCCAATGAGATTAAATGGGCCCATATTAAATTTTTAGGACTTTAGTTGGTTAGACTGAGCCAACCATCTTTTATGGGCCCATGTAATCATACATGAGGAGGTTTATGCATTTTAACCCATTTGAAATTCAAGTGGGCCACTTCTTTCCTCTTTTAAGCTGGGTTATGTATTTTAGTCCTTTCGAAACTTAAGTGGGCCGCTTATTTCCTCTTTTAAGGCCACAGGCATTCTCCCGATCACTCTCTTGTTGTCTTTCAAAGCAGATGAATGGAGTAGGTTTGTCACAAATATCTGTGTGAGCCCCACGCAGCGCTGTGCACGTAGATACCTTTGTGCCCGGGTCACACCTAATCCGCTCCCGTTTAGATGGGGCAGATTGACAAACTTTATAAAATAATAAAAGACAAAGGTTTACATGGGCAGACTTAGACCAAAACTCACTTTACGACCACGTAGACCAAGAGTCACCTTACAACCATCCGTTAGAGACGTTTGCATGGGGCAGACTTTTTCTACGAAGAGTCTGCCCAACACATTTACATGAGGCAACCAATGGTCGATCGGTGCTAGAGCGTGCGGTACCATCAAAGAACTAGGGACGTGATTAGTTGCATACTTGCATCTATAGCACACGTGTTTGAAAATGTACCAGTCATTACTAATGTCAAACTCATCGCCAAGGCTGTTAATGGTCTGGCCCAGTCAGCTCCTATTCTTACCCTAGCAAAACCAACTGGGTTCATGTCTTACGGGGTGGAGGTCCTTTTTGGTCTTAATCTCATTCTTAAAGACCCAAACGCAGTTCCAGCAGGCCGTTCAGTACCATGGGGTCTTTTGATCTAGAAATAAAGTTTGGGTTTGGAACAAGGAGTATTTACTTGATTGCATCTACCCTGATGGACGGATTAGACTATATAGACGTGTCACTTTGGCCCATGTATGTAAACGGGCTCTTATATTTACTAGTAGCTTAAGAAACCGAGTTTCATTGCTAGAATTATCAACATGAAACCTGTAATCAACTTAATTGTTTAATGGGTCCAAAAGCAAGATCTACATCTGTTAAAATCACGGTCCCATCTATTGGGGTGCTGGCAGGTCGGTATCCATTGACAGCCCCACTCACCGAGTGAGCATGATGTGAACGGGCCTAGCAAGCTGGGCTCATGGGCTGTCCATGTCTGAGCCACACACAACTCATGAACATCTGAATACCACGGTAGATCAGGGAGGTTTCTATGGAAGGCATTTCCCTGCAAAATTGGATTGTGTATTGAGTATAGCTTTTCAATCTATTTTTCCAACTTACTTCAAGGGTTGAGCCCAAAATTTAAGCATATCCAAAACTCTAATTAAGTAAACCCTATCACAAGGAAGAATAATGATTTCCAACGTTGAAACCTTGCTAGGGTCCACAGTGATGTTTATTTGTCATCCAACTAGTTCATAAGATCACACAAACATAGATGAAGGGAAAACATAAATATAAGCTTGATCCAAAACCTCTGTGGCCTCCAAAAAAATTTCAACAGTGGACGTTCAATTCACACTGTTTCATGTGGTGTGGTCCACTTGAGCTTTGGGTATTCTTCAACTTTTTTTTACTAAAGCTCTAAAATTATCTGCTAAAATGGATGGACAGAGTGGATAGAATATATAAATCACGGTGAACCCTGTGGAATTTAAGCAGACTGAGTTATTCAGCACGCAATCCGCTTCCTTTACCTACTTGGTTTTTTTTTTTTTTTTTGGTGCGGCCCACTTGAATTTTTGGATCTGCCTCATTTCTGCCGTCCTAAAATGATCTAGCAAAATGCATGAACCAGATAGATTTCTCACAAACTTCACTGTGGCCCACCTTGCTTCTACGAGAAGTTACTGCGAAAGGCTTTGGCAGCCAATCCGTGTCCAACACGTACTGCATACTGACACGGGGAGCACGTAGGTGAATACCGAACGGTGCTATGTGAGCCCACCGTGATGTATGTACAAATTTTATCAATGCTGTCCATCCAATTTAGGACATTATTTCAGGGAATGAGCCCACAAATGAGGTAGATCCTTATCTTAGGTGGACCACACCACAGTAAAACAGTTGTGATTGAACTTCCACAGTTAAAAACTCCCCTAGGGTCCATGTAATGTTTATTCGCCATCCATCCTGTTGATAAGGTCACACGGACCTAGATGAAGGGAACCAAATATCAGCTTGATCAAAAACTTTTGTGACCGTCAAGAAATTTTTAATGGTGGGTATTCAATCACCACTGTTCACTGTGGTGTGGTCCACCTGAGATTTGCATCTACCTCATTTTTGGAATCATGCCTTAAATGAGGTGGAAAAATGGATTGATCAGCACGGATCAAACACATACATCATGATAGGGCCCACCGAGCACCGTCCAGTAGTCAGTCACTACTTTCAGCATAAGTGTGCAATCCCGTCCATTTAACATGCAAATGCGGCCCACCCAATGTGGCAAATCAGCCTATTTTTCATACCTTGATTTGCGGCCACGTGAGCCCGCACCCAAGTATCTAGATACGCGAACTAGTCTTTTTAGAACCCCAAGCACGTCTGATCTGATATTAATTTCTAGTGTAGAAAAGAAAACCCAGACCGAAGACTTTGGCCAAGACCGGTAATTGCGCAACGCGGTTCTTTGAGATACATGCTCATTATAAGTAGTGGATTGCCATTCAACTCCTCAAACGGAACAGCTTTTGAGCGCTCCAAGTAGGAAAAGAATAGCAATGGCAACCAAACCATGCGCTACTTTTAATACATCCCCTCTTTTTCACCTTCTCCTGCTTCTATTGCTCCCTATTCTCATCGAGTCTCATTCCACTCAACAACATCAGGAACCCTTCAAGTCCTTGGAGGGATGTCACAAGGGTCAGACTGTCAAAGGGCTCCATACAATCAAGCAATATCTTGAAAAGTTTGGTTACCTCCCTCACCATCACCACAACAAAACCGGCAGTGGTGACAACGACATGTTCAATGATTCCCTGGAGTCAGCTGTCAAGACTTACCAGCTCAACTACCATCTCAATGTTACTGGCATACTCGACGGGAAGATGCTGCAAGACATGGCTTTGCCACGGTGTGGTGTCCCAGACATTGTAGATGGACGTAGTTCCATGCGCTCTGGAAAGAAGCGTCATCTTGGGTCCTTTCACCACACTGTGGCTCATTTCAGCTTCTTTCCCAGCAACCCCAGGTGGCCTCCTTCCAAGAGACAGCTCACCTATGGTTTCCTCCCTGGAGTTCAAGTCATTGGCGCACAGGACCTGAGGTCTATTTGCAGAAGCGCTTTTGATAGATGGGCGCGCGTGAGCCATTTCACGTTCCAGGAGACTCAAAATGTTAACGCTGCAGATCTCAAGATCGGATTTTATAGGGGAAATCATGGTGACACGGCCCCATTTGATGGGAGCGGCGGAATACTTGCACATGCTTTCGCACCTACTGATGGAAGGTTCCATTTCGATGCGGATGAAAGGTGGGCCACTAACCCAGTTGCAGGTGCCTTCGATGTGGAATCCATTGCCGTGCATGAGATTGGGCATTTACTTGGACTTGGTCACTCTTCAGTGCGTGAAGCTATAATGTTTCCCACTATTTCTCCAGGGGTGAAGAAAGTGAATCTGCATGGGGATGATGTGCAGGGAATTCAAACCCTGTACAATATGTCTTGATGAAGTCTTCATAAGACGCATCTATGTCGACAGGTGTTTACCTTCTGCTGATTGGTTAATTACTTTTGCTTTGTTGTAATTAAGTCCACGTATGTTGGAATATGTTCTAAAAGGATTGTTTGGATCTATATTTATAAGTCTTATAGAGATTAATGGAATTGGTTTCTGTTATAAAATGACTGTTTGAATCTTTATTTATAAGTCTTATTCTCGGAAGGCCTACGTGAGCTTTGTCAAACTTTCACTTTATATTCTATCTAGGGATTTTGACCGTAATGGCCTCGATGTATAGTCAATTTCCCTAAATGGATTCAACCTTTCAAATATTTTAAGGGTAGCCTTCTGACAAGCTTTGGAAAAATTTTCAGACCAAAATGTGTCCTTGGATCAGTAGTTGTACGGTTTAGAGTATGGAAGAAGTAAATGGCCCCCAAAAGATTTTCAATGGCAGGTTTTCAATTTATTTGGGTCGGAGTTGTCGTGGTTGTGATGTGTTGAGGGTCGGGGTTGTGATGTGTTAAGGAATGGATTGTTACTTATTCACTGCCCACATTACCAAAAATGGATCAAATGCTACAGATTAAGGTCATGGTTGGAATGAAGTAAGGGTTAAGGTCGTGGTGGTAATGTGGCAAAGGTCGAGGTTGTCATGTTATATGGGTCGTGGTTGTAATGGGGTAAGGGTCGAGGTTGTTATGTTATATGGGTCGTGGTTGTTATGTTATATGGGTCGTTGTTATCATGTTATATGGGTCGTGGTTGTAATGTGGCAAGGGTTGTGGTTGTCATGGGTCGTGGTTTTCATGGGTAGTAGTTGTCATAGGTCGTAGTTCTCATGTTATATGGGTCGTGGTTGTCATGTTATATGGATCGCGGTTGTTACATGTTCACTTCCTTTACTACCAAAGCATAGCCATTGGTAACATAGCCTAAGGCCCATAATGGGGTGATCCGTTCTATCCACCTTGTTGGCCAGCTCGCTATGGGCGTAAAAATTTTGGACTTGGGCAGTGTCCACTTTTAACAAACATCATAAGAAGCGTGAAAAGTTTCAATAGTGGGTGCCACTATCCCCTTTATTTTCTATTATATGGCCCACATGAGCTATGGAACAGGCTGATATTTGGGCCTCAGCCCTAAAATGACAAGGCAAAAAGGATGGGCAGCATGGATTATACACATACATCAATGTGGGCTCCACGAGTTGGGCCATGCTCGTGTGGGGCCCACATTGATGCATGTGTATAATCCACGCTACCCATCCTTTTTGCCTTGTAGTTTTAGGGTTAGAGCCCAAATATCAGCCTGATTCAGAGCTCGTGTAGGCCACATTATAGAAAATAATAGGGACAGTGGCACCCATTGTTGAAACATTCCATGCTCACCGTAATGTTTGTTATAAGTGGACAATGCTCAAGTCATGACTTTTTAGGCCTACGGTGAGCTGGCCGACAAGGTGGATGGAACGGATCACTCCATTGTAGGCCTTAGGCTATGGTACCAATGGTTATCCTTTCATTTGGTAGTAAAGAAAGTGAACATGTAACAACCGTGACCCATATAACATGATAAGCACGACCCATATAACATGACAACTATGACCCATGACAACCACGACCTTGACCCTTACTCCATTACAACCACCATCTTAATTTGTAGCCTTCAATCCATTTTTGGTATTGTAGGTAGTGAACAAGTAACAATCCATCCATTGGATTTATAATTTAATTTAACTTCATGGGCCAAAAAAGAGTTCTATCCAAAAATTTTATGGCCCCAAATGGTTTTCAATGGTAGGTTTTCAATTTATATGGGTCGGGGTTGTCGTGGTTGTGATGTGTTAAGGGTAAGAGTTGTAATGTGTTAAGGGTCGGGGTTGTTATGTGTTAAGAGACGAATTGTTACTTATTCACTGCCCACACTACCAAAAATGGATCAAAGGCTATAGATTAAGGTCGTGGTTGTAATGGAGTAAGGGTCGAGGTCGTAGTTGTCATGTTATATGGGTCGTGGTTGTCATGTGGCAAGGGTCGAGGTTGTCATGTTATATGGGTCGTGGTTGTCATGGGTCATAGTTGTCATGTTATATGGGTCGTGGTTGTCCAAAATGGGGGCTCACATTTTTGTAATAGGCCATTCGCGAACTTAATGAAGAAATATGGCATCTCTCACAAGGTGAGCACTCCATACCACCCACAAACAAGTGGGCAAGCTGAGATTTCCAAAAGGAAGATCAAACACATTTTAGAGAAAATGGTTAACCCTGATCGAAAGGATTGGTCAATCCGATTGAGCGAAGCTTTTTGGGCTTACCTACTGCATTTAAAACCCCTATTAAATGTCTCCCTTTAGACTTGTCTATGGGAAGGCTTTCCACTTACCTGTGGAGTTGGAACATAAGGCTAACTAGGCGATTAAAAATCTAAACTTTAATTTAGATAACACTAGCTTGCTACGCAAACTCCAGTTTAATGAGCTCAAAGAAATCCAGAATGACGCATACAAGAATTCAAGAATTTACAAGGATAGAATGAAAGTGTTTCATGACCAATACATTCTCAGAAAATCATTCACACCAGGTCAGGTCTTTTTGTATAATTCTCAGTTACATCTCTTTCTTGAAAAACTCTGATCCTGTTAGACCAACCCTTTCACTGTTACTAATGTCTATCCTCATGGGGCTATCGAGATTCGGAATCCAAATAATGGTAATGAATTCAAAGTGAATGGACATCGATTAAAGCCATTTGTTGAGAAATTTGATTCAGAGGACATGTTCATACCTCTAACTGATCTGTGTACCAGGATTGATCTCCTAGTCTGATGGAGGTATAGGTATGTTTATCGCTTTCATAGGACTAGGGTAGTTTGCTTCTGCTGTTTTAGAATATTTTTCTTATATTCTATTGAGTCTTTTGTGTTAACCCATCTTCACACTGAGATCATTGGAAAAGCCTCAAAATTTTTTCTTCAAGTATTATCTTTCCATCACTTCCCTTTTTCTTTTCATTACCTCTTTTGCATTACATGCTTATTTCTTTTGCATTGAGGACAATGTAGATTTTTCGGTTGGGAATGGGGGATTAGGTAACATAATCAGTGTTTTCTCAGGTTTTCCCAGTTTTGAGCAAAAAATTTGAAAATTTTCAATGTTTTAAGTTGAAATCTGTTTGGGAGGCAATGAATTGTGTACTTAAAAATGCTTTGAGTATGATAAGATAGAGATTGAATTTTGAATTACCGAAGTCTAGTCATCGAAGTAATTTATCGCTTAAGTACTTGCGCTCAATTGATTAAGAATAAGTTTAAATATCATGTTAAATCACAAAACACATTCAATTCGTCTTCTGTAAGAAATACTAAAAGTTCTGATTATTAGTATGTGAATCATTGATAGATGGCGAGAATCAGGTCTGAAGAATTTTATCCACCTTAAAAGAAGAAAAGAACTAGCTAGTTAAAAAACAGGAGATCAACAGAGAGGTCATGAAAAAGAATGAAAAGAATGAAAAATCTGGAAAAGAATGCAAAAATAAAAAGAATGAATAAAAACTGACCGTCGATATAAAATCAAAAATTGAAAAAAGTAAGAAATTGGGATAAGTTCAGAATCAGTACTTGAGTTTCAAACTGATCTTGAAGTGATGAGCATAACTAACATGATGAATTGATAGTATTCGAATGAGAAGTAAATTGACTTTCACTGAGCACATTGAAAAACTTGATATACAAATTATGCTTTGATTGAGTGGATAAAGAACTTATTTGATTGGTTGCTTATGTAATTGGTTCTAGGTTTTTGAAATCTCACTTTCGTATCTTAATTTTTCCCATTTAGCCATAAGTGCACAAAAGATTGTTTTCTAAAAAAGATTTCTGACATTAAGCATTGAGATTTATTTTTCGCATACTTTGCTCGGGACTAGAAAAATGTTGATTGGGAATTGTGTCGAGGGTCAAATATTGCATATTGGACCCCATTTATATCTTGGTTTTATGAGCATGATACTGCTTAATGTCCTATTTTACTCATGTTTGTGTTGCAAGGTGAATTTAAGAGCTTGGATTGAAAAGGATGTTAAAAGTATGGATTTAACACTCAAGAATCACCAAAGCAAAGGTTGGATCTTAGAATACCAAAAATGAAGAATTCGCATGCCAAAGATCCAAGAAAACTAAGTGAGGAATGAAGATAATTGAAGACTTGAAGTAAAGAAAATGAACCCTAAAAATTTGTCTGCTTCGACTAGTCTAAGGCTCCTGCTCGACTAGTCGAAGATTCCTCGACTTGAACTCCAGTAACATAAACTTTTAATTTCACATGATCCTCGACCAGTCGAAGGTGACCCTCGACTAGTCGAAGGTTGTCCTCGACTAGTCGAGGGTTACACAGATGTTGCGCGAACTGCTTAAATTTGAGGCGGTTTTTGAATTTTTTCAACTCGGTGCGAAAGTTAGAGTTACACAATTATAAATAGGAGTCCCTATGATGTTCCTAAGTATATTTTAGAGTTTGAGGAGTGAAGCAAAAGGGTGGAGAAGTCGTCGCCAAGAGTTTTTCTTCCTTTTCCTTGGTTGTCTTTATGCTTTTCTTAAGAGATTTTAGTTCAATCATGTCTGTGGTTGGCTAAACCTCTTAGTTATGGCTAAGAGGTGAAGCTTGTAACGTGATGGGATGTTTTTTTTTACTTTAATTCATATTTATGTTAAACCTTCTTTGATTCTAGTTTGATTTAAAACGAATACTTTCAGTTCTTAATAGTTTATTGTGACTCAAATTACAATAGATCTGCAATAGCTTTGAGTATCTTCTTTTCCTGATTTTGAGATTGTGGGATTGAGAAATCCTGATGTTAGTCATCATCTCATGGGCATGGTTTGGTGATAGAATCTCTTCCAATTATCACAATTCTCCTCCATTGAGAATTAGGTCAAGGAAAGTTTAGATTGATCTTAATTGTATATCTTCCAATTGGATATGATAGGACTCCAATTTCAATCGTGTGATTTGAATCAAGTAAGATGGCTCTTTGATCTCTACAAGTGGATCCTTGGAAACCTTAGTTACCACCTTTGAATTCGTTAGTTTTAATCACTTTAATCACAATCACTCTCTCAATTAATTCATATTTAGATTCACATCTTCATCTAATTTTAGTTCTAGTTAAATTCAGAATACACACGAGATTAGTCCATGTGGATTCGACCTTGGCCTTACAAAGATTATTACTACATCGCGACCCTACACTTGGGGTTGTGAACAACCTTCTGCTCGGACCTTAGTCACCCCAATTCAAAGGGTCCTCCACAGCTCGGAGGTCACTTATAGATAATTGTTACTCTTCCCATGTGAGGGATCAGTTGGGTTTTCCCCACAACATCTTTATCTTAAGAGGATCTATGGGCTATGTATAAAATGAAAGTAAGGTCCAACCTAGTGGTCCAGTCCTTACCTTCACCACCAGCGGAAGCGACCCTCTACACTAGTGGTCCACACAGTTTATAACCGTTTCAAATTAGACACGGCTTTGAATCATTTTCAAACCAAAATCCCAGTTGTTCCCTTATCCAGATATTTTAGTTTAGTGTCCTCTTTCTTCCTATAGCTATTTTGACTTCCTTTCTTTTTTTCACTACATACTCCATGCCTTAGGATGTGGCTACGCCCAATGAGATTAAAGGGCCCCTATCAAATTTATAGGATCTTTGGTTGGTTAGAATGGGCCCATGACATGGGCCCATGTAATCATACATGAGGGAGGTTATATATTTTAACCTTCTTTCCTATTTTAAGCCTGGGTTTATGCATTTAGTCCTTTTGAAACTCATGTGGACTTCTTTCCTCTTTTAAGCTCATAGGCATTCTCTTGATCATTCTCTTGTTGTCTTTCAAAACAAATGCATAGGGTGGATTTGTCACTAATATCTTTGTGAGGCCCGCAGCCCTACACCGTGATACATTTGCACGGGGTCACACCAATCCGCTCCTCGTTTTGACCGACAAGCTTTTTTATCACTTTTGAAAAAATAATAATAATAAAAGACTGACAAAGGTGTACATGGGGCAGACTTAGACGAAAGACTCACTTTACTACCCCACCGTTAGACACGTTTGCATGGGGCAGACTTCAACAAAGAGATGGCATCTGAATATCACGGTGGACCCAGGGAGGTTCCTATCGTAGGCATTTTCCTACTAATCAGGATTATATACCGAGTTACTAGTACGATTTTATCATATTGAGCAAACTCTGTTAGCCCCACTGTGAATGTATATGGTTTATACAGGCTGTTCTTCTGTTTTCCCAACTCATTCTAAGGTTAACCAAAACTCAAGTGGATCATACGAAAGGAAAGAGTGGGAATAATGATTTCCACCGTTGAAACTTTGCTAGGGCCTACAGTGATATTTATTTGTCATCCAACCTATTCATAAGATTACACGGAGGGAAAATATAAATATAAACTTAATCCAAAACTTCCGTGGCCTCCAAGAATTTTTCGACGGTAGAAGTTCAATTCACTGTGTTTCCTTGTGGTGTGGTCCACTTAAGCTTTGGATATTCTTCATTTTTAAGATCAAGCTCTATAATTATCTAGTGAATTGGATGGACGAGTTGGTAAAATATATAAATCACAGTGGAGTCCACAGAATTTAAGCAGACTTAGTTACTCAGTACGCAGTCTGTTTGCTTTCCCTACCTACTTTTTCTTTCTTATGGTGCGGTTCACTTGAATTTTTTAATCTGCCTCCTTTCTAAGCCCGTCCTAAAATGATCTGTCAAGATATGGACGGGGTAGATTTCTCACAAACTTCACGGTGGCCCACCTTGCTTCTACGAGAAGTTACTGCTAAAGGCTTTCACAGTCAATCCGTGTCCAACACGTACTGCGTACTGACACGGCGAGCAGGTTGGTGGCTACTGGATGTGAAACGGATTGGCTACGCGCCTACGCCCCGGACACCAGCCAATGGCTGGTGATCGGTGCTCTGTGGCCCCACCATGATGTATGTGTTTCATCCATGCCGTTCATCTATTTTTCTAAATCATTTTATGGCATGAGACCAAAAATGATTATATCCCAATCTCAAGTGGACCACATTACAGGAAACGGTGTTGAATGAACGTAGACCATTTGGGGGCCATAAAAGTTTTGGATCAAGCTGATATTTGTTTTTTTTCTGAGTCTGTATGACCTAATAAACAGATTGGATGTCAAATAAACAGTATGGTGGGCCTTAGGAGGATTTTAATGATGGATATCTAATTACTATTGTTTTACTATGGTGTGGTCCACTGAGATTTATATACTTTCCATTTTTGGAATCAAGCCTTAAATTAATCTGTAAAAATGAATGGATGGAATGGATGAAACACATACATCATGGTGGGGCCCACAGAGCACCGACCACCAGCCACGGGCCAGTGGCAGGGGGACTAGCCAATCCGTTTCCACTAGATGGTTTATCAATGCCGTCCATCTAGTTAAGGACATTATTTTAGGGAATGAGCCCACAAATGATGTAGATCCATATCTTAGGTGGACCACACCAACTTCCACCATTAGAAACCCCTAGGGTCCATGTAATGTTTATACGCCATCCAGCCTGTCGATAAGGTCACACAGACCTGAATGAAGGGAAACCAAATATCAGCTTGATCCAAACTTTTGTGACCGCCAAGAAGTTTTTATTGGTGGGTATTCAATCACCACTGTTCACCATGGTGTGGTCCAGCTGAGATATGCATCTGCCTCATATTTGGAATCATGCCTTAAAATGAGCTGGAAAAATGGATCTATGGGCATGGATAAAATACATAACATCATAATGGGGCCCATCTAGCCAGTCACTACTTTCATCATCAATATGCAATCCCGTCCATTTAACATGCAAATGCGGCCCACCCAATGTGCCAAATCAGCCTAATTTTCACACCCTTGATTTGCAATCACATAATTAAGCCTACACATGAGAATCTACATACCGGAAGCACTAGTTTTCTTAACCACCCTAGGCACGTCTAAACGCTAATATTTCTAGCCTAAGAAAAGAAGACCCAGACCGAAGACTTTGCCCAACACCGGTAATTGGGCAACGCGGTTCTTTGAGATACATGCTCACTATAAATATAGTGGATTGCCATTCAAATCTTGAAACGGAACAGCTTTTGAGCGTCCAAGTAGGAAAATAATAGCAATGGCATCCAAACCATGCTCTACTTTTTTTACATCCCCTCTTCTTCACCTTGTCATGCTTCTATTGCTCCCTCTTTCCATTCACTCCCATTCCACTCAACAACATCAGGAACCCTTCAAGTCCCTAGAGGGATGTCTCAAGGGTCAGACTCTCAAAGGGCTCCATACAATCAAGCAATATCTTGAGAAGTTTGGTTACCTCCCTCACCATCACCACAACAAAACTGGCAGTGGTGATGACGACACGTTCGATGATTCCCTGGAGTCGGCCATTAAGACTTACCAGCTCAACTACCATCTCAATGTTACTGGTGTACTTGACGGGAAGACGCTGCACGACATGGCGTTGCCACGGTGTGGTGTCCCAGACATTGTAGATGGACGTACTTCCATGCGCTCTGGGAAGAAGCGTCATCTTGGCTCCATGCACCACACTGTGGCTCATTTCAGATTCTTTCCCAGCAACCCAAGGTGGCCTCCTTCCAAGAGACAACTCACCTATGGTTTCCTCCCTGGAGTTCAGGTGATTGGCGCACAGGACCTGAGGTCCATTTGTAGAAGTGCTTTCGATAGATGGGCGCGCGTGAGCCGTTTCACGTTCCAGGAGACTCAAGATGTTAACACTGCAGATCTCAAGATCGGATTTTATAGTGGAAATCATGGTGATGGGGCCTCATTTGATGGGAGCGGTGGAATACTTGCACATGCTTTTGCACCTACTGATGGAAGGTTCCATTTTGATGCGGATGAAAGGTGGGCCACTAACCCAGTTGCAGGTGCCTTCGATGTGGAATCCATTGCCGTGCATGAGATTGGGCATTTACTTGGACTTGGCCACTCTTCAGAGCCCGAAGCTATAATGTTTTCACATATTTCTGATGGGGTGAAGAAAGTGGATTTGCATGGAGATGATATACAGGGAATTCAAACCCTGTATAATATGCGTTGATGCATGTCCCCATAGCACGTATCTATGTCGTCAGGTGTTTACCTCTTTGTTGATTGGTTATTTTTCCTTTGTTCTAGGTCTATGTACGTGAATACGGCTCAAAATGTCCTTGTGTTTGCTTAAGAGAATAGTGGAGTTGGATTATGTTCTAAAAGCATTGTTTGGATCTATATTTACAAGTCTTATAGAGAATAATGGAGTTTGGATTCTGTTATAAAATGATTGTTTGGATCTTTATTTACAAGTTTTATTCTCGAAAGCCTATGTTAACTTTGCCAAACTTTCAAATTACATTCTATATATGGGAACCGTTTGGTGGTAAGACTAAAGACTGTTTTTGTAGTAGGATACAAAATATATTATGATAAGAACATTTGTTACAAGATACAATCGTTGCACCTTATCACATCAGTTTTCAATTTTGACAATGATAAAAAATTATGTTGCGGTGCAACAATTTTGAGAATGATAAAAAATTACGCTGTGGTGCACATCATAGCAACAATAGCCATGTGTGCAAGGATACCTTCTTAAGGCATGTGAAAAGGGCCTCTAATCCCTGTTCTACAGAGTTTACTCGCTGCGCTTTTTACTAAATAGGCAACCACTAGCCATTCTACATTCAAAGATACTTAAGATTGTAGTTGTATGTGTATCTGGGTAGGCTTTTCCATAGGGAAGATCTAGGGGGCAGTGCTCCAGGTTTCCTATGTTATTTTCAGGGACTTGAGTTTCGGTACAAAGGTTACCGACTAAGAGAGAGAGTTGTGTTCCATGGATCTCAGTATCCTATTATTATATAAACACTATAAAAGTTTTAGGATGGACTTGTGGGTTGTTCGTATATGCTTATTTGTACGAGGGAATTAATAATGACTCAGGATGAAAGCACTCTACTATTGGGTTTGACGATGAGTTGGTGGTATTGCCCTGCTCCACATAAGAGTGTAATTGTTCATGAATACATGATCCTATCATTAGACCATTTGGACACTTGCATGGGATGATCACTTTAAGTCTTTGGGTCGAAAAACTCATGATGGTTGGTACAAATTAACTTGTATATTGTGAACGCCTCCCCCCTCATGCATGTGGTGTACGGCAGTGCCCTCACTTCATTGGCCTTGGTGTTGATTTGTTACTGTAGCCAAATTGTGATATTGACTTGAGTGTAAAAATGCATTTGATTTAGAGTTCCCACTAGCCCAATGAAGCTTAAAATCTACGGCCGGTTAGAAATTGTAGAATCACTTAAGAGTTGGAAAATCTCACGATTCCCCAACTCAAGTGACTCTCTCAGTTGGTCTGTAACCGTAAATTCTGAGTAAGGGCCTCGTTGACGGAAAAGGAGGGGATTAAGCACCATTTTTCGCCCGCACAATTTGTGGTCTCTACTTCACAAGATTTTACAATTTTTGGGAATTTAATGGAGTTTAAGCATTTTATACTTGGCCGTACTTCACATAACCAATAAGAGTCGGGCAGGCAAAAATTTTAAATAAATATATATATATATATATATATATATATATATATATATATATATATATATATATATATATATATATATATATATATATATATATATATATATATATATAGTCTTACATCATAGATCCAAGTGACCCCGGGTAGACAAATAAAGTAAAAATGTAATGAATAAAATAAAATACCAACTAACCTTACTTCGCAGGATTTAAGATCTCGAGTAGGCAAATAAAGTAAAAAAACGGAAGAGAGAATAATACAGAATGATATAAAAGGAAATGTGGATATAATTAATGCACTTGGAATGTGTGGAGTAGAATACGAATTAAATAAAGATGGACAAACTTTTATATTTAATGACTTCTTTTATTGCCATTTTTGTCTCCTATGTTGGGCAGCATGTCGGCATCTTGAAAATATTTAAAGCCCCTTGGACAGCACCTTCAAGTGAACTCCAACCCTCAGAGGCTCTCCGTATTTTTCTCTTTCTCTCTCTGTTTTTTTCTTTATCACTCTCGATTTCTTTCTCCTTTTGTTCCTCTCTGTCTCTCCACTTTGTATATACGTATGTCTCCGCATATCTATTATGAGTGGCGAAGGGGTCTATTTATAGACTTGTAGCCGTAATGGGAATCACAATTTTTTATGACTCCTGTGGGCCTAGCAAGGATTTTATATATTAAATTAATATTTCTTTCATCTCTCCTGCCATCTTGCAAGTAATGATTATTTATTTATTTATATATATTTATTTTATATACATGTAATCATTACTTATATTTATATGAAAATTTATAAAATGTAATAATTACTTATATTTATAAATATATTTATATAAAAGGTAATTATTATTATTATTATTATTATTATTATTATATATATGTACGCAGTTATATATTAGCTTTTATCCTTTTACGTAAATCATTTAAACACTTGCATCTTGTTTTTTATTCGTCCGTTTTAGGTGATCTTAGTCTTGTTGGAAAGATAATCAGATAAGCTTCCTAACAAGACTAGAATCACTTCGATCAAACCCGTTTGATCTACCGAAAGTACGTCAGTCCAGTATATCAAATTGGTTGTTTGCAATTTGACCAATGGTCAATTTTCGATGATCTTAGGATCATTGGAAACGTCGCCTGATTAAGTTTTCAATGCAATTGAAATCACTTCAATCGGATCCTGTTTGACTAGTTTAAAGTGCAACAAGAGTTTTTCTGGATTTAGTCACTCCGCAATTCGTGGTTTTGATAAACGGGCCGAATCTTCCTCATTATAACCCAAATTGAAGGAAACTTAAGTTTGTTAGGAAGATCTTTTGACCATCTTTCCAATGAATCATAAATCATCTTGATTGGTCAAAATTTTCCCTCAATAATACCATGGCCACTTCGTATACAAGGATGACTATACTTTCATCGATTTTGAAGAAATGACCTCTCATGCCTCAACACAACACTATCCAGGAAGACTAAGTGGTACAGAGAGCGATCCATGGGTAGAGAGGGTTCGTTTTATCCTTTTTTCGTACATCGGTTACAATATACAAAGAGTTTTTAGGATTTCGGAGTTCGAATGCTCAGCCATGACCGAATCGCTACTAGATTTGGTGTTAGCCGATCAAGTCCGTTAGTTGTCTTCGGCACATGCCAAGTATGCTCCAAGTTTGATCCATTTGAATTTTCAATTATTTCCAAGTCAGTAAGAGACAATTTATTGAAGTTAAGTTGAAGCTCGAAGAGTGGCTTGTCCTCGTTTTAGGTGGAGTGTCTACAGAAGCCCCTTTTTTTATAGAGGTTGCGAGCAGTTAAATGTCAAAGCATGTGGACACCCCACCTTCCGAATTAGATGTAAACATGGTATAGTATATTCCCTTCAGAGTGTCATTATCGAAAGACTCGTTTGGTTAAGTAGTAATTTAAGTGTCTCTCGAGGGTTGAGGAAAACATTGTGATTTATCCGTACGTATTTTGCGGCTTTATGGGGTATCAAATCATAACCCTTTCATGTCTTGATTGACAGTTTGCATCAAGGGTGGTTTTGTAAGTATGAATTTTGGATGGTTAGTGCCCTGCACTTTTTGCAACCTTATTGGGACCCGCTTAGCATATTTGATTTTGAAGAGTGGTTCTCAATGTTGTACAATCCCATGGGATTGCCTATAATATTAGTCATTGTAATGGGTAGTTGCCTGAGCTTTTTGTGACTTGATGGATCTCTTGCATTACAATACAACAGGCTGACAAGTGTCCCGGACTAGAGTCACCTTGAGTTATTTCTTCACCATTCAATTTTTGAGTCTGACACTGTGGTTGTAATAGCCTTTTCCCACGACTTGAAGTGCAGTTATGCTAACTTAGATATATTCAATTTGCATTCCAAGACAATCGGAGTGATAGTAAAAGTTCAGTCAGGTCATCCCATGTTCCACTTATGATTTTAGAGAAAGCCAAAGACTCAGAGAAAACTAAAATCAATTATTACTTTTGCATTGGTACCCACTAGGAAGTATGGAGGATCGCCTAGTGCCTCGGATACCATGTGCGTTGTATTTTTAAAATTTTATTATTATTTTAAAAAGATCCCCACTTATAAAACATCGTTTCATGGGGTTTTTATTGCAAAACATTTTTTTGAAAGTTTTTTATGCCATTTATTGCAAAAAGATCAATCCGCTTAATCTCGAGGGGTGGCGTCGTCAAGCGGCTTTTATTTCGTCCTCCTTTTTTATTTTGTTTTCTGAATAAGTCCGACTGATCATTTCCACAGGGGATTTCAACAATCCTGATCAAAGTCGGCTTTTATTGAAGCATGTTCCCTGCTCGATGTCCAACTTTAAGTGTGCTTACTGTTGAGGGTCAAATATTGCATATTAGACCCCAATTATTACCTGATTTTACGAGCATCATACTGTTTAACATCCTATTTTAATCATGTTTGTGTTGCAAGGTGAATTTAGGAGCTTGGACTGAAAAAGGGTACTAAAGGTATGGATTTGATACTCACAAATCACCAAAGCAAGGGACGGATCTTAGGGGACCGAGATTGAAGAATTCACATGCCAAAGATCTGAGGAAATCAAGTGATCAACGATAAAGAGGCTTGAAAGTCGTCCTGAATGCAAGATCATGGGGTTCCCACCATCCGTTTGGCTCGAAACTTTATATCTGGGCTGAGGACCATAAAGTAACCATACATATAAAAAATTAACTGTTGGATCATTGTGGAAGTGGTCCAAAGGATAGATCAGTCACTAAATCACTGGTTTGAGGCCCACTTGATATCTGGAAATCCTTCAATTTTGGTCTTAACCCCTTAAATTAGATAAGAAAGTGGATGGATGCAATGGATTTCTCGAAACATCAAGGTGGGACCCACTTTACATGGTGTGTGTGCACAGCGCACGTGCACTGGATGTGCACCGAACCGGTGAAATCGGTCAACAAACCTTTGACCGACAAGTTTAAAAGGAATTTGAATTCCATCTTCTTCCTGCTGCGCAACGCAAAATAGGGACTTGCAATTGATTTTAGATGGGCCGTCATCCCGGCCCAAACGATTAATCCGGACTGTCCATTAGATTCCAACGGTCAGGCTGATCAGGACCTAGAAGAAATCCTACAAAAAGTGGCGAGAACTGCTCCTAAAGCCACCACAGGGATGATAAATGGTAACAAGAAAGAGCCCATGGGCCACACCAAATTCGAGCCAAAACAGTCCATTCTCGACTGGTTTTTCGAGAGGAATCCAGTGGACGACGTGAATTTCTCAAATGATAAATGAAGTGGGCCCCACTAAGAACCAGCGCAAGAACGTTTCGCAGCCTGCGCACGCCCGAGAAAATCGGCCGCTGTGGGCCGATTGTGCGAACTTGGCCATGATTGGATGTAAGATCTGGACCGTTCAAAAGGTTAAGAAGAGAGCCACGAGCATATCTACGAAGACAAATAGAAGGTGAGACGTTCAGTTGTCCCAAAAATAGGATCAAACGCAAGATGGTCTTTACGTTTTCACTGTGAAAGGAGCTGGCTGCGTAAGCTTACGTACTCCACCGTCTTAGGCATTCTCCCAGCCGACTGACTACAACAACTATAAAAGGAAGAATCATCAGACGTGACGAGAAAGAGAGAGAGAGAGAGAGAGAGAGAGAGAGAGAGAGAGAGAGCTAGAGAGAGAGAGGAGGAGCAGACAGCTGCCAGGAGTTTTTCTTCTCCTTCTTCTTTATTTTTCTTCCTTTGGTTTTTTTAAAGAGTTTTTAGTTGATCATGTCCATGGTAGGCTAAACCTCTTAGTTAGGGCTAAGAGGTGAAGCTTGTAGTGTGATGGGGTGTTTTTCTATGCTTTGATTCATGTTTATTGAACTCTCTTGAATTCTAGTTTGATTATGAAGGAAAATTTTTAGTTTTTAATGGTTTGTTATAACTCAAATTACAATGGTTCTGCGATTGCTTTGAATATTTCTTTTCATGTTTTGAGATTGTGCAATTAGGCAATCCCATTGTTCACCATCATCTCATAGGCATGGTTGGGTGATGGAATCTTCATAATCTTCTCAATTCTCTTATGATTGGTTGTGGTTTGGTAAATTGTTGTTGTTTGCCTTGTCTCCTGGGCATGGTTAGGTGATGGGATCACTTCCAAATCTTCACCACTCTTATCTGTTGATGATTAAATCTATGAGAAGTTCAGAGATCTGACAAATCTCTTCTTACCAATTGGATAGGATAGGACTCTGATTCTAGTTGCGGCCTTGAATCATTGTAAGGTAGCTTCCCAATTGCTGCAAGTGGTCCTTGGCACCCTAGTTTGCCCATTTTTGAATTTTATGAGTTTTAGTTTAAAATTTCGCCATTATTCTCTTACATTCTCCTGATTTAGATTACTTCTTCTTCTAGTTCTAATTCTAGTTACTTTCAGATCACGTACAAAGTTCAGTCCCTGTGAATTCGACCTCAGACTTACCGAGATTATTACTACATTGCAGCCCTATACTTGGGGTGTGAACAAGTTTTTGGCGTCGTTGCCAGGGATTGACGGTTACGTTTTTTTGAGATTAACTAGTTTTAGAATTAGGTTAAGATTAGGGTTTTCTAATTTTAGGTTTACGTTTTTCTGTTTGAAATTTTTAGAAACTAACCTAACTTTCCTGTTTTGTAGGACCCTGATATATGCTTTCTAAATTGGTAATCTTTGTATAATTTTTCTATTTTTAGGATTAGGGTTTTATTTTTTATTTTCAAAAACTTTCTATTTTTAGGATCTCTTTTATTTTTTAAAAACCAACTTACTTTCTGTTTTTAGGTTTAGAACTTTCCTAATCAGTTTTTAGAAACTTTCTATTTTCTATTTTTAAACCTTTTCCTTTGTTAGATCTTAGTCTACTTTCTATTTTTAGGAACTTTCTAATTTTAGACTTTCTATTTTTAGAAACTGAATTGTTTTGTTTTGTTTTGCAAGTTTTTAACTTAGGAACTTCTAATTTGGCAACTTCTTTCCAACTCTTTTCTCTTTATTTCTAGATTTCTATTTCTTTTTTTTTTCTTTTTTTTTTAGGTTTAGGTTAGAATCTGAATTGAGGGCTGCGAGTGTTTCATGCCCAAGTGGATCCGTGACAACACTCAACATCTCTTGACTGAAGGAGGATTGGTTGAGGGGTTGACTATCTATCGTAGGACTAGACACCGCTCGAGATCCCCAGAGTTAATTGAGGTTATGGTTGCAAATCAACTGGCCAATCAACTAGAAGGATTACCTCAACCTAGGGTTGGGGAAGTTCAGGATGAGAATGAGGTGCATCAAGCACCCCCGCCTTGTACTTTGCGAGATTATTTACAACAGGCGGGAGTGAGCACGCCCTCATGCATGATTTTTCCAGAAAATACGGGACATGAATATCAAGCCAGGGGTGATCCGACTCCTTTCAAAATTTCATGGGCTTGAATCTGAAAATTCGTATCTATACTTGAAAGAGTTTGATGAAATAATAGCCACTTTATACATTCCTAACGTGTCTGAGGACACAGTTAGGCTGAAACTCTTGCCATTTTCTTTGAAAGAGAAAGCTAAGATGTGGTTACATTCACTATGTCCTCGATTTATTGGCACATGGAATGACATGATAAGGGAGTCCATAAAGAAATTTTTTCTACATCATAAAACGAACACCCTTAGAAAGTCAATTATGAACTTCGCCCAAAAGGAGGATGAAACATTCTTCCAATGTTAGGAGCGGTTCAAGGATCTTGTCAGTTCATGCCCACAACACGGTTTTGAAATGTGGTGCATTACACACTTTTTCTATGATGACACTACCAAAAAAATGACCAAAGGCTACGGACTATTCTGGTTTTTTGCTACGGCTTTCAACCGTAGCTAATTTACTACGGCTTAAAACCGTAGCTAAAATTGTAAAACCGTAGCAAAAAGCTAACTCCGCCAACAACCTTGGATACGTCATAAGGTACTCTATGAGGCCCATTGAAATGTGTGTACTCCATCTAATACGTTTATAAATTTTTTAAAAATATTTTAGGCAAGAACCCAAAAAAGGAAGTAGATCTAAAGCTCAAGTGGACCACACGGTAGGAAAGAGTGGAGATTAATCCATTGATCGATGGTGTGGTTCAATTTACCTTCGATTTGCCTAGATGTTGGGTTTATTTCCTATAAAAAAATATTAAAAAATTAATGGACGGAGTGGATATATCGATTGCATCAATATGGACCCCATAAAGCCCTTGACAAGGCCATCCGTTTGGATCCGTCAAATGTGATCCATGGAGGGCCGGTTACGGATTGACCAATTGCTACGGTCATATTAGCTTTTAGCTACGGTTAAAAACCGTAGCAGGACCGCAGCAGACAAAAATGCGAAAAACTGCGCTGCCCTTTTATTTTCCCCCTCGCACGAAACTTCATTTCCCTCCCTCCATTCAACCCTATTCCCTCTCAGGTCCGTCCATTTCTCTCTCTCTCTCTCTCTCTCTCTCTCTCTCTCTCTCTCTCTCTCTCTCTCTCTCTCTCTCCCGCGCCCCTTCTCCCTCCGTCTCGATCTCTCCCTCTCTCTTTCGCTCCCTTCTCTCTCTCTCTCTCACTCTCTCTATTTCCCTCTCTCCCTCTTCCTCTCCCTTCAACAGAAACAGCACTCTTCGAGCCATTGATCCGATCGAGCTTCTGATGATCGAATTTCGCAGGTGTGGAGCGGCTGGAGTTTGGATTTGGTCCGTATGCTTAGGGATCTCCATCCATGAGGTGCGCTCGCTTATGTATTTTCCAGAGATTGATGCAAAATTGTCCATCTGCATTTAAATCTACATTTCCATGATTTTCCTTAATTTCTGTTTTCCTAGAGATTGGTGTTTTAAGTGCTTACCCAACAATGGAATAGGTGGGACCTATCGTTTGATAAACTAAGTATTCATCTGGTGGCCCCATCATTGTATATTCCATGCCCCAGTCTTCTCAATCAGATGATCTCAGCCATCTGATGTGTGGCTTGCAAATGGAAAATTATAATCTGAATCTGTTAACCTTTTAAATGAGTAGATATGATTTTTTGGGCCACGGCGCATGCACAATAGACCACCTGATCGGTGACTTGGATCTTCATGACTCGCTTGTGATGGGGGTGCCAATCGTACTCCAGCTAGTAGCCTTAACAGGGGTTATGCACGCATACTAATTTCATTCTGATTTGAAATTTCTTCAAAGTACTTCTGGCTGATTTGATTCCTTAAAATTATAATCTGAATCTGTCCCTTTTTTTGGTAGTGTGATCTGACATCTTCCATACGCCAATTGGTAGAGACAATGTGTAATGGGGAATTCATGAATAAAAATGTCGATGATGTGTGGGACTACTTGAATAGACTTGCTGAAAACGCACAATCATGAGACACATACCCAAAATCAAGTTCCACTTCTAAGCCCACTCAATCAAAGGAAAGGGGAGGATTATACCTTCTGAAAGAGGATGATGATATCAATTCTAAAGTGACTAATCTCATAAGGAAATTCGAGGCCATGAAACTAAAGAAGGATAAGGTTAAGGAAACTGTTGCGGTATTTGTGATTGCAACATTCACACAACTGAAAATTGTCCAACAATACCTGCCTTTCGAGGGGTGTTGAATGAAGAATCTAATGCCGTGAACAATTACCAAAGACCTTTCAGTGGGCTCACCTCTAATACATACAATCCTAGTTGGAGAAATCATCCAAACTTCAGTTGGAGGAATGGACAAACTGCTATCCCTCAAGGTTTCTTCAATCAAATTTCAAATCAAGGAAAACCTCAAGAGGATCCAGTTCTAAAACACATTCAAGACCAAGAGTTATTTAATCAGAATACGACTCAAGCAATCCAGGAAATTAAATCAGTGATTAGAACGCTTGCGTCGTCTGTCCAAAGGATGGAATCACAATTAGTAATTAGGGGAAAGGGGATGCTCCCTGCTCAACCTCTCCCCAATCCTAAACCACAATATGAGATAAGTGATCCAAGCTCTTCAAATCAGATGGGGCAAGCTAAATCTATCACCACTCTTAGGAGTGGGAAGATCATTGACAAAACCATTCCAGTTAGGGCTAAAAATTCTAAGGACTCGGAAGAGGACAACGATGATAGACCTAGCACTACTCCACAAGAATTAGAACCGGAACTTCTGAGCAAGCCGATTATCCCATTTCCCTAATGGTTGGTCGCACCAAAATCTCTCTCCAACTCTCAAGACATTCTAAAGGTGTTGAAACAAGTGAAGGTCAATATTCCTCTACTGGATGCAGTTAAAGAATTACCTTCATATGTCAAATTTCTGAAAGACTTGTGTACGACCAAAAGACGGCAAAATATTCAAAAGAAAATCTTTTTAACTGAAAAAGTGAGTGTCATCCTAAAGCAAGATGTGCCACAGAAATTCAAAGATCCTGGTAGCCCAACCATCACTTGCATAATTGGGAATTACAACATTGAGCACACACTTCTTGACTTAGGGGCAAGCGTAAATTTGATTCCCTACTCAGTCTACAAACAATTAGGGTTGGGTAAATTAAAACTCACCCAAACCACATTACAACATGTTGATCGCTCAATTCGTGTATCGAGGGGGATAATTGAGGATGTGTTAGTCCAGGTTAACAGATTGTACTACCCAGTAGATTTTATCATCCTGGATACGGAACCCATCAATAATATGAGCACTCAGATTCTTGTCATTCTTGGTCACCCATTCCTTGCCACTTCAAACGCAATCATTAATTACAGGAATGGAGTCATGAGTATGTCCTTTGGGAATATGACATTGGAGTTAAACATCTTTTTCAATATAGGCAGACGGTTAGAGGATGATGACGATTTTCACGACATTAACATGATCGACTCTTTCATGGAAGATAGAACACCTTTGACCTTATCCTCTGACCCTCTAGAGATGTACCTGGCCCACTCCCATGATTTTGATGATGACATGATTAGGGAGATGGGTGTCATGCTTGATACTGTGCTAGTACTTAAAGTTAACTGGTGGAGGCCACAATTTGAAGAGTTGCCTCAAACTGATAAAGTGCATCTACCGTTTAACCTCAAGCCACAGAAGCTTAACCTAAAACCTTTCCCCTCTGATTTGAAATATGTCTATTTAGGTCAAGATGAGACATACACAGTGGTGATTTCATCCCACCTTGAGAAAAAATAAGAGAGTATGCTCATCTCTACTCTCGAATAAGATAAAGGAGTTATTGGGCATATCATCACAGATTTCGATGTGATGAAGGAACTCCTTTCAACTGAATGTTTCGACTCTTTAGAAGATTGCTCGGTACACTTTGTGGATATAAACAATCCCATGATACAAAACATATTGGATGCCTAGCAAGGCAATACCTCGGTAGTTGTTACTGACCGAGAAAACCCTTATTCTATGGAATCTCCTCCCCCAGATCCTGAATGTTTACCATTAAAGGAGGAGGAGGAGCTGAAAATTGAACCGAAAACTAAAACTTCGGAGTATGTTGAGACTACCCCACCAACTAAAATTTTTTCTAAATTTTATCTACTTGTAGTCTCCGATTCACCATGGGATACTAACTTTGAAACTTTCTCTGTCACAGGTGAATCATATATACTTTGGATACCTCAAGTGATGCAGCGATAATTTTTTGATGAGGTCCATAAATTTCTCTAGAAATTCTTACTCCAGGGCATCCAAGCCTATTGCAAAAAAGGGCTTTTGGATGATCTTGTTAAGAAACCTACTGAGAAATTTATCAAGATATTGGCCGGAGGAGGAACCTTGCGACATAACTGAGTAGCTTTTCCCCTGCTTTATAGGACTAGGTCAGTTTGCTTGTTGACGTTCTAGGATAGTCGGTTGTATGCCGTTAGGATAGTTTACTTTCTAGTTGCTCTAGGATAGTTTGCTTTTTGTTGGTTTCACTCTTGTGCTGAACCACTTTCATGCTGAGATCTCTTTGAAAAAAAGCCTCTTGATTCCTTCTTTAAGTACTATCTTTCCATCACTTCTCCTTCAATTTCGTTATCTCACGTGCATTGCATGCTTATATCTTTTACATTGAGGACAATGTAGATTTTAGGTTGGGGATGGGAGATTAGGTTAACTAATCAGTATTTTCTTGGTCTTGAGCAAAAATTGTTAAAAAAAATTCAAATTTTTCTGAAAATTTTTGTGAATTCGAAGATTTTAACGGCCATCTTTGATTTAAAAGTATAAGATACGTAATGTTGGTAATTTATGACTCTTGGATTCAGTTATCTGTTAGCTTTCACAGTTAAATTCGATTTGTTAATCCATGATTAGAGTTTTAAACATTGATTGAGTCATGATTTCACATGTCACATCTAGCTTATAAATTAAGGTTCTGAAAAGGCCGAGCTATACGTCCTAGAGGGGGGGTTGAATAGGACTATGAATAAATACGAATTGAAAGAAAGATAGCACAAACAAATAATAAAGAAGCATAAGTAAATAGCAACCTCAAATGTACTAGTCTTAAGAGGTTGATACAAACTTACTTCTAAGGACAACTAACACAAAAACTAAAGGCTTATGGCAGGACAACCTTACTAGAATGTTTGTAACTTGTAAGTATCAAAAACCCAAACCAATAAAGAGGCAAAGGAAATAGCAAAGGAAATAAACTAAGTTATTACAACATTCCCACAAGTGCATAAAATAAATTACACCATTCACTACAAATGCTTAAAATAAATTACAACATTCACACACATAAGCACATTCAATCATCCACCACAACACCAAGAATTATAGTGGTTCGCTTGTGTGTACACCAACTGTTAGAAAACAACCACACAACTACTCCACTCCTAATATCCACTCCCTCGGGATATTAGCGTTCACTATGAAAAAGGTTTTCCAAGGTTCACCTTAAAACCTTCACAATTGTGTCTTTAATTGGGCTTACACAATTACAAAAACCCCACACTTTGAGATTTTCTGGATCACCTCATACAAAACCAAAAATAGATTTTTCTGGCACAATCTCAAAAACCAAAAAGGAAATACAAAATGTAAATGTACTTATCTGGAAATTCTCCTCTTGAAGAAGCCCGGTAGAACCAATCCGATGTAGACGAAGATGTTCAATGTCCAGTCTCACAGATGAAAAGGTTCTAGTTCTAAATGATTTTTAAATTAAATCAACCTGCGCTAGTTTGATTTGATTTTGATCTTAAGAAAGGGGAAAACACAAATCCCTTTTTAAAGTAAGATTGGAATAAAGATCTCAAAATCAAATTACAAAAGCTAATTAAAGAGAATCTAAAATGAACACAATATATCTTAATAAATTTACAAACTTATCTCTCAGAGTGGTGTCTTGATTTCGCTTTAATAATTGAATAAACTCTGAAATACATGCTCTATTTATAGGTGAAAATATTGTTCACTCGACTGGTCTAAGGGTCGGTTCGACCAACAAATTTTCAAATTTTCTGGCGCGATAAGATAAAGTCGTTACTTGACTGGTCGAGTGGCCTGCTCGACTGGTCGAGCAATGCACTCGACTGGTCGAGTGGGACTAGAAAAGCTTGTTGAACTTTGAATTGAGCCTGCACGACTGGTCGAGCACTGTTCACTTGACTAGTCGAGCAGTCTCTTGGACTGGTCGAGGGTCCAACAGAAAATTCTAAAAATTCACAACAAACCTTGGACTGGTCGAGAAAACTCTTAGACTGGTCAAGCCAGTACTTAGACCAATCGAACAAGGTCTAAGACTAGTTGAGAAAATGACCAATAAACAAATGAAATGACCCACATCAAATATGCAATGAATATGACACAACCTATGGTCAATCTAGGGTCATCCAAACCTATTTGTGAGTTGGAACACTTGAAACATCATTTGCTTCAGAATATTCATTACTTGTGATACTTAAAGCTTGAGTTCGACCTCTTGAACTTGAGCTTGAGTTACGCTTGAGTTCTTGAGTCTTTAGCGTATAGTCGTTGAACTTCAAACTTGAACTTAAGTTCTCAAATTTGAGCTTGAAACCATGAACTTCAACACTCTTCACTTCAACTTGAACATGTAGGACAGTTCAATGAAGATCCGGAGAACTTTAAAATGTATGAACCTGATCACTTCGACTCAAAGCATGATACAAATACTAAATGGTTTGGCACAACAAAATTTGACAATACTACGGGTGCTAAATTTACACAATAGCATTTACAATCTCCCCCTTTGTCAAATTTGTGACAAAACCAAATAAAGAATCATACGTATAATAAAGAATCATGCACCAATAAGGAATCATGCATCAGTTATATAAGCACAATAAAGAATTATGCACCATTTGAGTAAGAAATGATCAGCAGACACAACTCCCCATCATTCCATTACTCCCCCTCAATCCAGAAGAGGTGATTTGCAGAACTTGTAAAAAAAAAAAAAATTCCATAACATACATACTACACTCCATATTCCACAATCACACATCTCTACAATTTCTCCCCCTTTTTGTCACAATATGACAAAGGAAAGACATATAAAGATAAGAGAAGTACATGAAATAAGATAGAAAAAAGCATCACCATGATAATCAAAATATCAACGTAAGGCACAATAGCATGTCCACGTACTAAAAAGTAAAAGTATGTCCAAGACATATCCCAATACACAAAGAGTAGAAAGTATTAATACATGCCCAGAATAATATAAAAAGCTAATTAGATCCAGATGATGGAGCAGGAATAGAAGGATCCATCTGATGTAGTCCCTTGTTAATGCGCCTAAGATATTTGCGCATGTATTTAAACTGATTTTCCTGGGACACATGCAGACCCTCTACCTTCTCCTCAAGGGATCGCAATCGCTCATCAAAGTTAGAAGGTTGAAAGTCTGGATCATCTGTAGAGTCTGACTCATCAATCTCATCAAATAAGTCATCCATATTAACATCATTAGGAGGTAAAGCATCCTCCTCTTCAGTTGCTTCAGGAGCTCCTCCATCACCCACATCAACTTGGCGAGGAGCCAACCTCAGATTCGTCTTATTAATGTTTAAGTTGTTGAAGGGAAGGTGGTAAATGGGATCTTCTCCAACAGGCATAGCCACAAGACTATGGGTGGCTAAGACAGTCATAAGATAGGCAAAATGGAATATCATTATGACCCGGATAGAGATGAAACTGAATGATAATGTAACAGATAAGAGATGGAAGACATACAGAGACACCAGTAACAATAGAGTGAAGGATGAGAGCCATGAAAGAAGTAATCTCAGTCTTGTTACCAGACCTAGGATAAACATTAGAGATGAAAATACGATGAAGAATCCTGTATCTGGATAACATAAATTTGGAACCGAATGCATTCCTAGAATTCCATTCCGCATTCATGTTGCATAACACTTTAGTGAGCATTCTTTTTTCAGACTCAGAAGGTCTTGCCACTAAAGTAAAAATAGGAATTCCTTCATCATTAACTGGAAGATTCATCAATCTAGATATTAAGTGACGGTCTACATCAATAGGACCTTCTCTGGTTGTAATAGTAAAAGTTAGATTCTCAGTAGAGAAGTCACTTATGCAAGCAAACATGGCCTGCACAATGGAACGGTATGCAAAACTGCCCCAATTTAATATGTTAGCCTAACCTACAGTTTGAAGAAGGGGAACAATACCGAAAGGTTCCAAATGATTAGAGTTGACCGTCCGTTCAATAATCACGTTGCGAAGACGAATATCCTGCACATACTCGGGATCTTCTTCTAATGACTGAAGATGGTGCATCGTGAGTGAAGCGGAACGAGAAGAAGAGGGACCACGAGAGGATCTCTTCTTATTTCTACCTTACATAGCAACAAGGAATACAAGAAATACAAGTGATGCAAGAAAGGTAAGATGGGTTTCAAGTAAATCAAATTTTATGCTAGAAACCCCAATAAACCATTATAAACCTTGAAATAAACTACAAAAACAAGGAAAAGGAAGTGCAAGAAACCTAAATCCACAAGGAAAATGAAAAAGATGCACTAACCATGAAGGAATCAAAGGTGGGTTCGACCGGTCGTGGTAGGGCTGGTTGGGGAAGATGAAACAAATGAAGAAAAAGTGTTTTTTGCACAATAAAAAGCCCCAAACCCGAGTGGGTCGACTGGTCGAGTACATACTCGACCGGTCGTGCCACGACTGGTCGAGTGTGTACTCGACTAGTCGTGCACCACAAAAATTCTGTATTTTTCATATTTTTAAAATTTAAAAATTTACAAAAATAAAATAAAAACATGCAATATATTACAAATAAACACATGCAATTTAGATTATATTACACATACCCATATCCAATTTCAACTTAGCAAACCTGTTCCTGTCAAGCGGTTTTGTAAATATGTCTACAAGTTGATTTTCAGTCTGAATATAATCCACAGAAATAATCTTATCTTCTACTAATTCACGAATATAATGATATCTAATGTCAATATGCTTAGTTCGTGAATGTTGAATAGGATTTGTAGAAATGTTAATTGCGCTAGAATTGTCACAATACAACACCATAGAATCTTACGCAAATCCATAATCACTTAACATCATTTTCATCCACACAAGTTGGGTGCATGCAATACCAACTGCAATATACTCAGCCTCAGCTGTGGAAAGTGATAAGGAACTTTGTTTCTTACTATGCCATGAAACTAGACAGTTGCCGACATAAAAACATCCACCGCTGGTAGACTTGTCGTCATCAATATTACCAGCCCAATCAGCATCCACATAACCGGCTAATTGAACATTAGTATCATGAGGATACCAAAGGCCGAGTTTGACCGAACTTGTGACATATCTCAAAATGCGTTTTACAGCAATCAGGTGGGACTCTTTAAGGTCTGATTGATATCTAGCATAGATTCCTACGTTGAATGCAACATCAGGTCGGCTCGCAGTTAAATATAATAAACTACCTATCATGCTGCGATACAACTTAGGATCTACATTTTTACTTGTCGAATCCTTAGAGAGTTTAAGTGTCGTACTCATAGGAGTATCAAAATTTTTACCACTCTCAAAACCAAACTTTTTCACCAAGTTTAGAGCATATTTGGTTTAAGAGATAAAGAACCCATCAGTAAGCTGTTTTACTTGTAAACCTAAGAAATAGTTCAGTTCTCTAACAATGCTCATTTCAATTTTGGACTTCATTAAATCTGCAAACTCAACAGTCATGTTAGAACAGGTAGATCCATAGATAATGCCATTAACATATATCTGTACTATCAGTATGTGATCATTGTGTTTCTTTACAAAAAGTGTTTTATCCACACTCCCCATTACAAACTTATGACTTAGTAAAAACTTAGTCAATTTCTCGTACCATGCCCTGGGAGCTTGTTTTAATCTATAGAGTGCCTTTTTCAGGCGATAAAAATGATCAATATGCTTAGGGTCTTCAAAACTCTTAGGTTGTTCTACATATACTTCTTCATGTAGATCACCGTTCAAGAAAGCACTCTTAACATCCATTTGATAAATTTTAAACTTTTTGTAACAAGCAATGGATATAAACAATCTGATAGATTCAAGACGAGCTACTGGGGCAAAGGTTTCATCATAATCGATGCCTTCTATCTGAGTGTACCCTTGTACAACCAGTCTAGCCTTGTTTCTTATAATATTATCAAGTTCATCAGACTTATATTTAAAGATCGATCCATTTAGTTTCAATAATGTATTTATCATTAGGTCTCGGAACTAAGTATCATACATCATTCCTTACGAATTGATTAAATTTATCTTGCATAGCTACTATCCAATTTTCATCAACAAGTGCTTCTTTTACATTGACCGGCTCAATCTAAGATGTGAAGCACACATAATTACAAATATTTTCTATTTGTCTACAAGTGCGCATACCAGTGAGAGGGTTCCCAAGAATTTAATCAGTTGGATGGTCTTTAACTAACCGAAGTTCAGGGTCATTTTGACTAGACGAACAGTCTAGTTTATTAAATAAAGAGACTTCATCATCATCTGAACTTAAGACAGGTGTATTCAAGTGATCATCTATAATCACATTAATGGATTCTTGAATAACACCGGTCCTCTTGTTGAGAATATGATACGCTCGACTATTTAGCGCATATCTTAGAAAAATACTCTCGACACTTTTAGTGTCAAATTTTTCCAGATTTTCTTGGTCACGTAAAATGTAGCACTTGCTGCCAAAAACTCGAAAGTATTTAACAATAGGCTTCTTATTGAACCATAGTTCATATGCGGTCTTATTATTAGATTTCGAGTATAAACACGGTTAGTAATATAACACGCCGTGTTCATAGCTTCAACCCAAAGATTTTTAGGAAGTTTCATACTATTTAACATCACATTGGCCTTTTCTTGAAGAACTCAATTTTTTCTTTCAACTACATCATTCTGTTGAGGTGTCTTGGGTGCAGAATACTCATGCGATATTCTGTGATCACTACAGAACTTGTCAAAATTGCTATTATCAAATTCAGAACCATGATCACTACGGATTTTAGAGACATGTGATTCCTTCTCAGTTTGGATACGCTTGAGTACCCTTTTCACTTCATCAAGACTCTCAGATTTCTCTCTCATGAAAACTACCCATGTATACCTGGTAAAATCATCTACTATTACCAGTATATATTTCTTACCGCCTCGACTCTCCGTTCTAATCGGTCCAACGAGATCCATGTGGAGGAGTTCAAGGGGTTTTGATGTGGCATTGGAGTTCTCTTTCTTGTGAGCACTCCTAGTTTTTTTTCCAATCTGACATTCGCTGCAAATTTTGTCCATTTTCTTTAACTTGGGTAGACCTCTTATAACTTCACTTTTGGTCAGTTTATAAAGATTACGGTAGTTTACATGTCCTAGGCGTTTATGCCATAGTTCGGTCTCATCAGTTTGGACCATGCAACACAATAACTTATACGAGCTTGAATCACTAACTATAAAGCAGTTCTCAGATGTTCTACGACCAGTTAATATCACAGAACCATTCTCATTAGAAATCTCACACCCTTGGTTGGTGAATTTGACACTATGTTTGTTATCATAAATTTGAGAAATGCTTCAGAGATTATGCTTAAGGCCCTCTATAAACAACACATTCTCAAATGGAGGAAGATTAAAGAGTTGAACCATACCTTGGCCAATAATTCTGCAGTTGTTACCATCACCAAATGTGACTGAGCCATCAGTCATATCTTTAAGATTCGTGAACAAATCTTTGTCACCTATCATGTGTCTAGAGCAACCACTGTCTAGGTACCACTTTGATTGACTTGTAGCCTTGAAAGCGGTGTGGGCAACCAGATAAGCAACCTTAGGGACCCATTTCATTAGAGTTTTGGGTTTTGGAGTATAGTTGGTTTTTCTTTGCTTGTAGTTGTTGTATATTCTACCATTCGAGTTAGATTTTAGAAGCTCCTTCAGTAAATCCACAATTTTCTCAGTTAAGGGGTTATGATTCTGATTTCTATACTTGATATGATTGCTTTTAAGTTTCATAGCCTGAAAAGTTTTAGGATTTTTTAAAGTATTTTGATTCAGACTTTTCCCTTTTGAGTTAGAGGACTCCCCTTTAACAAATTTTGGAGGAGTGTTCTTCTATTTAAGAGGCGTATACTTATCGTAGCCCAGACCAAATCTATCACCACATTTCCTTGATCCGGTTAGCAATTTTTCTAGTTTAAGATCACCCTGGGCATACCTCCAAGTATCCTTCATACTCAAGAGAGAAGAGACTTCTAGTTTCAGATTTTAGGTTTTCAACTTGGGAAGTTTTAAAATCTAAATCACACTTGGTTTTTTCAAAACAATCTGAAAGGTGCGATTTTTCTAAAACTAGATTATCAAAATTTTCTTTTAGTTTCAAAAACTTTTCCTTTTGAAGTTTTAGTTTTACAGCTATCTTGCAACTTTCCCTGTATAGGGCATTATAGGCATCTTGTAAATCTTCATCATTTTTAGGATCACTTCTCAGATTTTCATCACAAGTTAAATCACAACTGTCTGAGTAAGTGACTTTGGCTAGAGTCATTAAGGATTTAACCTCATTAGCAGACTCGAGTTTGGAATCTTCTGAGTTAGAAGAGACTTTAGAGTAAGACGATTCATCCCATGTAGCTACATGCGTTTCTTTTTAGATTTGTCCCTCTTTGGACGTTTGTTTGCCAGATGCCCGTATTCATGACAGTTGAAACATTGGTTGTCTTTAATAGATTTTCAAGTTTTAGATCTAGACCTTTTCTTTTCAAAAGGTTTTTGAAAATCTACCCTCTTTTTACTTTTGAAAATTTTATAAAACTTCTTGGCTAATAGTGTCATATCATCTTCAGAGTTTTCAAAATCAGAACTACTAGCATATTCATGAGAAATATTTTTAGAAGACTTAAGGGCGATGGACTTACCTTTAGGAGCCTTAAAGTTTAACTTGTAGGTTTGTAAAGAACCAACCAGCTCTTCAACCCTCATATTATCTGTATCACGAAGTTCCTGGATCGCGGTCACCTTAGAATTGAAACTATCAGGCAATGAGCGCAGTATCTTTGCACAGACTTTTCTTTCTGGGATACTATTACCAAGACCCCACATACAGTTGACTATGTCATTTAACTTAGTATTGAAGTCCATGAAAGTTTCACTTTCTTCTATATGTATTTCCTCAAACCGAGTGGTGATGATTTGAAGTTTAGATTTCTTGACAATAGTCGTACCCTCGTGTGTCATTTCTAGACTGTCCTAGGCTTGTTTTGCAGTATCACAGGATATAATTCTTTTGAATTCATCCTGTGATAGTGCGCAAGTAATCGTATTTAAAGCCTTTACATTGGCACTACTCTCATTTTTCTAAAGTGTGATCCAAGAAAAATATAGTGTAACCTTTATAGTTTTGGATCCATCAATGCCAGTCACTTCAGTGGCAGAAGGGGTCCATCTAGTCACTATGGCTTGCCACACGCTCTCATATATGGACCTTAAAAAGATCCTCATTTTGGCTTTCCAATAGCCATAATTGGAACCATCAAAAGGTGGAGGCCTAGTGGATGATAGACTATCAAAATTTGACATCTTCGAAGCTCAGATCGGTTAGCTCAGGAAATGAATCCAAATAAAAAGAGCTATTAGGCTCTGATACCACTTGAAAAGGCCGAGCTATACGTCCTAGAGGGGGGTGAATAGGACTATGCCAAATTAAAAAATAAATGTGAAATTGAAAGAAAGATAGCGCAAACAAATAATAAAGAAGCACAAGTAAATAGCAACCTCAAATGTACTAGTCTTGAGAGGTTGATACAAACTTAGTTCTAAGGACAACCTAACACCAAAAACTAAAGGCTTATGGCAGGACAACCTTACTAGAACGTTTGTAAGTATAAAAAACCCAAACCAATAAAGAGGCAAAGGAAATAAACTAAGTTATTACAACATTCCTACAAGTGCATAAAATAAATTACACCATTCACCACAAATGCTTAAAATAAATTACAACATTCACACACATAAGCACATTCAATCATCCACCACAACACCAGGAATTATAGTGGTTTGCTTGTGTGTACACCAACTATTAGAAAATAGCCACACAACTACTCTACTCCTAATCTCCACTCCCTCGGGATATTAGCATTCACTATGGAAAAGGTTTTCCAAGGTTCACCTTAAAACCTTCACAATTGTGTCTTTAGTTGGGCTTACACAATTACAAAAACCTCAAAAACCAAAAAGGATATACAAAATGTAAAGTACTTTCTAGAAATTCTCCTCGTAAAGAAGCCCGGTAGAACCAATCCGATGTAGACGAAGATGTTCAATGTCCAGTCTTACAGATGAAAATGTTCTAGTTCTAAATGATTTTTAAATTAAATCAACCTGGGCTAGCTTGATTTGATTTTAATCTCAAGAAAGGGGAAAACACAAATCCCTTCCTAAAGTAAGATTGGAATAAAGATCTTAAAATCAAATTATAAAAGCTAATTAAAGAGAATCTAAAATGAGCACAATATCGCTGAATAAATTCACAAACTTATCTCTCATAGTGGTGTCTTGATTTCACTTTAATTAATGAATAAACTCTGAAATTCATGCTATATTTATAGGTGAAAATATTGTTCACTCGATTGGTCTAAGGGTCGGTTCGAATGGTTAAAGGACCAACAAAATTTCAAAATTTCTGGCGTGATAAGATAAGGTCGTTACTCGACTGGTCGAGTGGCTTGCTCGACTGGTCGAGCAATGCACTCGATTGGTCGAGTGGGACTAAAAAGGCTTGTTGAACTTTGAGTTGAGCCTGCACGACCGGTCAAGCACTGTTCACTCGACTGGTCGAGCAGTCTCCTGGACTGGTCGAGGGTCCAACAGAAATTTTTAAAAATTCACAACAAACCTTGAACTGGTAAAGAAAACTCTTAGACTGGTTGAGTTAGTACTTGGACTAGTCGAACAAGGTCTAAGACTAGTCGAGAAAATGACCTATAAAGAAATAAAATAACCCATATCAAATATGCAATGAATATGACACAACCTATGGTCAATCTAGGGTCATCCAAACCTGTTTGTGAGTTGGAATACTTGAAACATCATTTGCTTTAGAATCTTCATTACTTTTAATACTTGAAGCTTGAGTTCGATCTCTTGAACTTGAGGTTGAGTTACGCTTAAGTTCTTGAGTCTTTAGCGTACAGTCGTTGAACTTCAAACTTGAACTTGAGTTCTTGAATTTGAGCTTAAAACCATGAACTTCAACACTCTTTACTTCAACTTGAACATGTAGGACAGTTCGATGAAGATCTAGAGAACTTTAAAATGTACGAACCTGATCACTTCAACTCAAAGCATGATACAAATACTAAATGGTTGACATAACAAAATTTGACAACACTACGGGTGCTAGATTTACACAATAGCATTTACAGGTTTCAGTTTGATATTGAATTATTAACTTGATAATCACTAAGCATGGAAGGAACCAACTTAGGGAATTTGTCCATCATGTTCATTGAAAAAAGAGAATACCCAGCTAAAAAACAGTTGTCATCGAAAACGACTACCTGTTAAAGATCTTTAAAAAGGTTGACACAGCGAGAAAGCCATCGATGGAAAAATCAAAAGCTGGAAGAATAAAAAGGTTGAACTGTAACGCCCCGTACTTTTGACTACTCGGGTAACATTTACCTAAAATCTAACATAAGGGTGGCCAGCAAAAGTAATCTTCGTTCATAAATCAGTTTCTAACCAACCGCTAAATTTAATAAATCAGTAACTGAACGTTAACACCCTTGTATCGAAGCCCACTTTCAAAAATAAAATGATATTAAATATTTTGTATACGTATTAAGTCATATAATATATATTCTATCCATTAAATTTTAGATAAATGACCCCTTGGGACCATGTTGATTATTGACACCTAAACATAGAATAATCTAATCATTCGATCATAAGAACCATTAGTTAACTCACTAAAGGGATCAAGATGGCCCATTTGAACTTTGGGTCAGCCTCAGTTTCAGTCGATTGTCCTAGATGGATCCATGAAACCTGATAGATGGTCCAGATTTCTCAAGATATCATGGTGGACCCCACCTTATATGGTGCATGTGCACCGTTAGGGTGCACCCACGGTACACCAAACTACTGATCGGGTCAACAAGCTGTCGACCCGATGAAAATAGAGAATAGAGAAGATTTTTTCTCTTTCTTGCTCCCGCCAGTAACGACGTTTAAAAACAACCGTCCATGTGCGTTGCTAGGGGCCCACCATCAAGGGACGTTCCAATGATCTGAACCGTCCATCTTGTTGTCATGATGGGTTTAACCAAAACCCAACTCCTCCCACACGTACATGCACGTGCACACGTGCACGATCCCTTACTCTAAGCAGGTGGGTGTGGTTATCTTTCTAAAAACGGAAAAACTTCGTTTCCCCTTCTAATTGCCAGGTTGTCTATCCGAACGAAATACAGACATTCAATCCTAGCCGTCCACTCATGCCATCCTAGCCGTCAAAGGCTAGCTCACCTTTAGATTTTTCTCAATATCAGAGGAAGCGCGTGACGGAAGGAATCTTTTCCGTTTATTTGCTGGCACCATCTTAACCATCCGTTAGCTTCTAGAAGCCTCTTCGGATTCATCTCAGACGTCCACGTTAGGGCAGCCTAAGCTAAAGAAAATCTTGGGCGAGATCTCCTTGTAGCGCAAGTCATTTCGGGCGTCGAGGAAATAACTCATGAGATCCCTTGGGAAATCATCACAGCCTTCCAAAATATGGGTCCCACAGTATCTAGTAGCCCAATCTAAATCATCCGTGTGCAGCAGATCATTAGATTAGCCATTGATCAAAGATCCACCATGGGTGGCTAGATCATCTTCCCCACTGATTTAAAAAACCCATTTCCTTTAAGTGGGTCCCATCACTCAATCCCAGACGTTAGATGCATTGGCTTGGGTTCCAAAAGTCTATTCCTACCACCCGATTACAGCCACGATTACCTTTCGTCATCACAAAAACGTTTTATGTAAACGATTAGAGACCGTAACTAATCCTTTGATTAGTTTGGATTCGAAGCCTCTAGAATAGGATTTGTAGGGGCTATTTAAGATCTCTTTTAGGGCATTCCTTTTCTGAAAATGGAAAGAGAGAGAATCAGTAAGGAGAAACGTCGTTCTCCTCAGCCACATCAAACTGAGTCGGCTCGGTTCAGGGCACTGTAAATCAGGCCGAGTCCAGGATTCTCCCTGGTCTAGTAAGAGAAAGAGAAAGAGAAAGAAAGAGAGAAAGAGAGAAAGAGAGAGAGAGAGAGAGAGAGAGAGAGAGAGAGAGAGTCAGCTCCGTTCGAGTTGTATCCTAACTCAGTAGCAAAATCGCTGGTGTTGCATCGTCTCGACTTCCTAATACTACTACATTCCGACCCTGCCGACGCAACCAGTCGACTCCAGTAGTGCCGATCAGTCATATCTCAGATGATACTCGTTCAAATCGCCGATTAGATCAGGCGATTATCAGGTATAAACCCCCCAACTGGACTGTTTGCGTTTACATCTATTCCTAACTCGGTCATGAGTTCGCGCAACTCAGATATGTATTTTAGGGTAAAACCCTGAGTTAGATCAGAGAAGGATCGGTTTGCATCAGCATAACCGCACCATCAGGTATCTCAAACCGATCTAAGTCATTGCTATAGTATTGAACTCAACTCGTTAATGAGTTGACTCTACCCAGCCGAGTCAGGCAGCGTTTTACCTCTAGTGTCTAACATTTGAGACTAGCCAAGAAGGCCTTGGAGATGTCGCAAATTCCCGAGTTGAATGACCTAGTAATAGTTCGTAGATGGGCTCAATCATCTTCTCATCTTTACCATTAGTAGTTGGACTGAGTCGACCCAGTCGTGACTCACAGATGTTTTGTGACATTATATCAGGTTCAAACACTAACTGTGTATCTTGGAAGACATATTTTCCTTCAGCAAATCCCAACCAGGTCCTTACATTCACCCTGTGGGAGCATCTCAAATTAGCAAAAGGGTACATACCCTAGGTGAGGAGCATCCCCCATAGCTTCTTACTTTCACAAAATTCCCATGTGAATTAAATCGTAAATGTATGGAATTTTAGGAACTTATTAATTTCCAGCTATCTTGAATTTCTTGGAGTAGTCGTGTTAATGTCATGATTATGATTTTGTATAGTATGTATTGTTTATAAACTCCATGTCATCTTTATAATTGGTTGCCTATGAATATATCTCTGTTAGACATGTGGAGGGAAGAAAGCTTCTATACTAGACTATCTGTGAATTGTGTAGTGAGACATTAACTTATGAATTTCCATTTTTATATAGATACCATCATGTTAATAGTTCTTATAAATTCTATTTCAATGTGAGTTGTATGAAGTATATGTATGGGTAGAGTTCTTGACAATGCAAGTGATGTGACCTCACTTAAAAACTACATGATACTTAGTGAGCTCTCCTTTGCATGACTAGTAATTATGAAAGTCCATGTTGAACTCAAAAGGGGACATTTCTTATTTGAAAGTTGAAATCATTTCTTTTCTATCAAAGTGAGGAATATAGCGTCATGATGCATAACATCCACGCATGACATGTGAGCTTTTCCGGGTGTTCATCGTAAGTCACAGCTTGTTGGATTGTCCAGGGTTCTACCACCTAAGTTCGACCATCAGGTTATATGCATTTGTGCACTTTGGGCCGCTCTTTCATGAGGCTTTTCCGGGATTTTATACCTGCTCGGGCGTACCTCGGGTATTTTTCCAGGAGGTCTTCCTTGGGCGCACTCATCTTCATGGCCTTTTTCAGGTAGATGATCTACCGCAGGTGGTCTACGTGGTCTTTTTCGGGCGGCTAGTTCTCCTTGGGTGTACCTATGAGTATTTTTTTGGGTGACTAATTCGCCTTGGGCAACCCCTTTATTTTGACAGCTGGATGTGCATACCCAGATCTGTGTCTTAAACATACACTCATATATTTATGCAAATGCCTATGTAATAGTATTGCTCTATGAATCATATATGAATTGTTAACTCATATTGAAATGATGTGTTACGGTTGAATCTATGAGGGAAATTTCCACTGAGTTTTCACTCATCCAATTGTTCGGTTGCACCAAATAGACACAGGTATGACGGAGAGTAACGGTGCTTATGACGATGCCCCTGAGGTAACTGGAGAGGAGTACGGCGAGGAAGACCAGTATGACGATGTAGCTGATCCACAGGCGCTCCACTAAATGCTTAGGATTCACTGCTTTCATTACATGCTTTCAGTCGTTATCCTAGTTTTGTTTGTTTGAAATGTGTAATTAAAAATCCCATGTTGAGGGATCTTGCTTTACTTCATATTTTGTTTTGTGTATATTGAACTCAGTTGGCTAGTTTATACAGTGGTTATATCTGGTTACTATGACTTGTGTCGATAATTAGAGGAATAGTAGACCCAATTCATGACGTAACCCTCTGGTTCTCATACTCGAGTGCCGTCTTCGAGTTGTGAGAATCGAGGTGTTACATGAACTGTAAGGCAAGTTTCGGTTTAGGCTCGGTAATTCGGAATGCCCTTTTTGGTTATCAATGTTATCATGAAAATTGATGATTAGACCTTTAATTATGATAAGTCAAGGTTACACTATACACTCATGGAACTCAATGTTTAGAATTTTTCAAATTAATGGATTAATACTTTGAACTTGATTTTGAAGTTTACCGTGCGCTTAAGTTTAGGAGAAAGTAATGCCCAACATTTATGAATCTTATAATTCTATTGACTAGATTGTTTTTCAAAAATCACTCGGGTTTATAGAAATTGTCCCGTATTAATTGTTTAAATATTTTTCGCATACTTTGCTCAGGACTAGCAAAATGCTAGTTTGGGATTGTGTTGAGGGTCAAATATTGCATATTAGACCCCAATTATTACCTGATTTTACGAACATGATACAGTTTAACGTCCTATTTTAATCATGTTTGTGTTGCAAGGTGAATTTAGGAGCTTAGACTGAAAAATGGTACAAAAGGCATGGATTTGATGCTCACAAATCACCAAGGCAAGGGACAGATCTTAGGGGACCGAGATTGAAAAATTCACATGCCAAAGATGCGAGGAAATTAAGTGATCAACGATAAAGATGCTTGAAAGTCATCCTAAATGCAAGATCATGGGATTCCCACCATCCATTTGACTCGAAACTTATATCTGGCCTGAGGACCATAAAGTAACCGTACACGTAAGAAATTAACCGTTGGATCATTGTGGAAGTGGTCCAAAGGATAGATCAGCCACTAAATCACTGGTCTGGGGCCCACCTGATATCCATATATGCTTCAATTTTGGTCTCAACCCCTTAAATTAGATAAGAAAGTAGATGGACGCAATGGATTTCTCGAAACATCAAGGTGGGACCCACTTTACATGGTGTGTGTGTGCACAGCACACGTGCACTGGATGTGCACTGAATCGGTGAAATCGGTCAACAGACCTTTAACCAACAAGTTCAAAAGGAATTTGAATTTCATCTTCTTCCAGCTGCACAACGCAAAATAGGGACTTGCGGTTAATTTTAGATGGGCCGTCATCTCGGCCCAAATGATTAATTTGGACCGTCCATTATATAGATTCCAATGGTCTAGCTGATCAGGACCTAGAAGAAATCTTGCAAAGAAGCGGCGAGAATTGCTCCTAAAGCCACCATAGGGATGATAAACGGCAACAAGAAAGAGCCCGTGGGCCAGACCGAATCCGAGCCAAAACATTCCATTCCGGGCTGGTTTTTCGAGAGGAATCAAATGACAGCCAAAACATTCCATTCGCAGCCGGTGTACGCCTGAGAAAACCAGCCGCTGTGGGCTGATTATGAGATCATGGCCATGATCGGATGCAAGATCTAGACCATCCAAAAGGTCAAGAAGAGAGCCACTGTAACGCCCTGAAAATTGGGGGTCAAGCATAAACTCAACTCCCTAGTTCCAACACGCATCACTTATATAATGAATGATGATTGAATGTTATCTGTATTAGTGCATTGAACATGAGTGAGATTAAGCCAAAACAGCATATCATACTCTAGAGACAAGTGAGATAGCAAGCGGAAGATTGTGTTAGATATATAAACTATATAAACTGTGGTGAGTCTCCAGAGTGTGATAATGTTACCAGGTTAACTAATTACAAGTACAATTTCAAAATATATCAAAGGTGTAGTGTCATCTAGTCAACATCCCTGTAACCCCATCGATCAAGACACGGCTCACATGAAGCCGCCAGAATACGGCATATACAAGAAGGCATCCTCGTCGTCGCAAAAGTCCGGCTCCGCCTCATAAGCATCGCCATCACCTGCAGCTACAACAGGGTCTGGTTGGTGTGTACAACACCATCCCGTAACGTGGGAGTGAGTAGCTAACTCAGTGGAACAATAAAGCATAGGTTAACATGTTATCAAAACAGTTAAGCAGTAATGATAAAGCAGTACAATCAACATTTCTAAGTACTGTAATTAATGCAAGGATGAGATGCAATTCTGATGCATGCCCTCACCAACATACTCCCTCATGCGACACCATCTTATGTCCGCGGCATGCTGGTACCCTCAGTGCTCCACATCTTCCAGGCACATGCAATGCATGATGAGCATGATTACCGAGTTGTTATTAGTCCATTTCAAACAGCAATATTGGAAAACTAAGGTACCTTCCTTATATCATTCCCAAACATGATCCATTCTAGGGTCGTCAAACCTAGATAATCTCATACGATAGTGTGGTTCTAGGGCACTGCAAAAAATGGCAGGGCTGTTACATGCAATCGTTACACCACTCCCCCATCACCTTTTTAACAGTTCATCACTAAATTGATACAGGCCTAGTTCATACTCTATTCACCGCGGCAAAACTCGTCGCCTCAACGCAAATTCAGAGTATGCTCGAGGTCACTACAAAGGGTACGGTCAGGGCTGTCACTGGCAATCGTTGCACCACTCCCCCATCACCTTTTCAATGTAGGCCGACAGCACGAATATAGTGTCCCATACCACCATAATCAGCTCACGAGTCTGGTTGCTCAATGGACACTACAGGGAGGCTTGGGCTGACGCACTCGCAACACCACGAAACCCCAGCGTAGGCCGATAGCTCGACCACGGTGTCCCATACCACTATGCCTGGCTCATGAGTCTTAGCAGATCGAGGTACCAAGGTTAACGGGATTCCACTGGTAAGGTTAGTACCTTAGGTTCAAACAGAGGCGTCCAAACATAGTGAACATACATAAGACAGATCAAGTTACTTGACGAGCTCGGCTAGCTCGAGCGCACGACAAGTTGAACGACATGAAGTGCATAAGCACTTCGCGTGGCCAACCACTATCGCCAACCGAAGTATGACTCGGGTTCATCGGACACATCTCGTGTGACGAATGAATCTCAGTCACGAATTCCATTCCGTTACCGATCGCCTGGACTATACAATAGCCCCAATCACATTCAATTACGGAACAGTTAAAGCAGTCATGGATCAAGATTTCAAATCATACAATCAAATATCCAATATTGTCCGCTTAGGGCTGCCAGGGCTATTGCACGGAATCGTTGCACCACTCCCCCATCACCCTTCACGGCACTTATGGAATACAACTTAAACATGAATTTAAACATATGCATTACACAGATAAAATCATACAATCAGTTGAGCATGTTATGAAGTACAACATAAGCATGATTTTGTACCTATTCAATTCCTAATCACATAAACATCTAAAGAAATCATACACATAGTTAAAGGAGTTGAGAATCATATCTCAACACCCTTATACATTATAATTTACTAACTACTACTCATTCAGACATTTCAACAAACACTTTAGACCACCTACATCAACATACATGACATATGTTGATCAGATAGGTATTAGGCTAAATCCTTTCACTAGGGAGGTGCCCCAATTATAACACGCATGCACCCACGACGGATAGTCATGGCAAGTAGGAATCCAAGTTCCATATTCATTCAGACATTTCCACAAACACTTGGGCTACACATTTTAACATATATAGCGTATAGTGGCCATGGCGTGATTTAGGGCAAGTCCTTTCGGTAGGGAGTTGTCGCATACATACAAGCATATAGTCACGAAAAATAATCATGTTAAGCATAAATCCGTATTTTATATGTATACGGTATTTTCTACAAATACGAGGAATACAGTATATTCAACATAGTTAACGTATAATCGAAAAATGAAACGGACAGCACTTTGTACATGTGCAATTGCATGCAGATCATGAATCTATCATTATCTGACATTGAAAGCATTGAAAACCATAACCTATACGTCTAAAGTCCGTACCTTCTGTCGTAGAATCGTAAAGAACTCGATAGATTTGCTAAGTCTTCGTATACGGTAATTGGCAACCTATAGCATGCTTTAGGTTAGTTATTTCATAACATACAACTATCAAAACCCCAAAACAGATTAAGGTTAGGGTTTCTTACCTAGAAACGAAGTCGGTATCGTCGGGAAAGCAATTAGATAGGGGTGGTTGAGCTTGCATAGCGGCAGGGTAGAGCATCAAGGAGATCCTCCCACTTCTCTCACACTTTCTCTCTCTTTTCTCTCTTCTCTCTCCTAGGTTTTCTCAAATTCGTATGGAATAGAGAGTGAGGGTTTAAGGTCCTTATATAGGTCCAGAACTCACCAAATTAGACTCAGGGCTAAGGTATACTTAGGTTATATCCAAAGTGGGTCTGTTCCGTCTCAACGGAGCACTTCTGGCGGCCCCTTTTCTGTGTGCAGTCGGACTTAAGCTCACTAACACTGGATCTAGGTTTAGTTAAGTTTTCGTTCCGGTCGGATTCCCAGATCGCACGTGGCAGACCAGTTTCAGTTCAACGGTCATTGAGACTTGATTAGGGCCACAAGTACACTACCATGTGTATGAAATTTCTCCTGATCCGAGGGTGTATTCTGGCCTGATTCTAATGGTCGAAATCCTTATAACTGATCCGCAAGCGACACGTGCCAGATTACTTAAATTTGTCTTTTATTTTTAATGAATTTCACATTTCTCACACTCCTCGCTCCGGGCTCAAGCGAATAGCACCGGGACACTATTTGGATTTGATTTCCGAGATGGTTGTCAAGTCCAGCAAGGCGGTCCTAACCGTTTAACTTTGCGTTAATCGAACTTTCGATGTGCGGTCCAAATCTGAAACAGAGTTTCGTAATGCTCTCGAGAGTAGCCGGGTAATGAGATTGATCCTAGCTTTTAGGGTAACCTAGCGTCAATGATTCTACAAGTTTTAGGTCTTGCAGATCATATTTAAAGTGATTAGTGCAGATTTCGTATGAACTCTAGTTTAACACTAGTCAATCCTCATCCAATTTCTAAAGGATTTAATCCTTAGTGACACCTACTCGAGGTGGGACTTGGGTCTTTGTATGGAATGATCAACATCACCTAGACTTTAAGATTTGTGTCTAAAATGAAAGCACTTAGACGAGTTTGAAGGATAAGATAGTGAAAGGTGAGATTTGTGAAAGAAAGGTGAGGTTTTCAAGAGAATGGTTTGAAGAAGGGATTTAAGACCTTTGAATTTAGTATTTGAGAAGTTAATCAGATGTTAGGATTGACCCATTGCCTAAGGATGTCTAATTCCATTTTGGCAAAAATCCAGGGTGTTACAGCCACGACCATAGTTACGAAGACAAACAAAAGCTGAGACATTCAGTTGTCCCAAAAACAAGATCAAACGCAAGATGGTCTTTGCGTTTCACTGCGAAAGGAGCTAGCTGTGTAAGCTTACGCACTCCACCACCTTGAGCATTCTCCCAACCGATCGACTACAACAACTATAAAAGGAAGAATCATCGGACGTGACGAGAAAGAGAGAGAGAGAGAGAGAGAGAGAGAGAGAGAGAGAGAGAGGAGGAGGAGGAGGAGGAGGAGTGGACGGCTGCCAAGAGTTTTTCTTCTCCTTCTTCTTTATTTTTCTTCCTTTATTTTTTTTTTAGAGTTTTTAGTTAATCATGTCCATGGTATTATAAACCTCTTAGCTAGGGCTAAGAGGTGAAGCTTGTAGCGTGATGGGGTGTTTTTTTATGCTTTGATTCATGTTTATTGAACTCTCTTGAATTCTAATTTGATTATGAAGGAATATTTTTAGTTTTTAATGATTTGTTGTGACTCAAATTATAATGGATCTACGATTGCTTTGAATATCTTCTTTTCATGTTTTGTGATTGTGAAATTAGGCAATCCCATTGTTCACCATCGTCTCATGGGCATGGTTGGGTGATGGAATCTTTCTAATCTTCTCAATTCTCTTATGGTTGGTTGTGGGTTTGGTAAATTATTGTTATTTGCCTTATCTTCTGAGCATGGTTAGGTGACGGGATCACTTCCAAATCTTCACCACTCTTATCTGTTGATGATTAGATCCATGAGAAGTTCAGAGATCTGACAAATCTTTTCTTACCAATTGGATAGGATAGGACTCTGATTCCAGTTGTGTCCTTGAATCATTGCAAGGTAGCTTCCCAGTTGCTACAAGTGGATCCTTGGCACCCTAGTTTGCCCACCTTTGAATTTTATGAGTTTTAGTTTAAGAACTCTCCATTATTCTCTTACATTCTCCTGATTTAGATTACATCTTCTTCTAGTTCTAGTTCTGGTTACTTTCAGATCACGTACAAAGTTCAATCCCTGTGGATTCGACCTCGGTCTTACCGAGATTATTACTACATCGCAACCCTATACTTGGGGTGTGAACACTTGCATTTAGCACAACAACCTTACAACTTGGGGGAGATTATTATTGAGGGAGCTTCGATTCCTATGAAGAAAGAGAGAGTCTTAATAGGATGATCAAAGCGTTGGGTGCGAAGGGAGTGAGACTGACCTGAGTAGTAGACAAAGGTTGTTGTCGAGCCAGGTGTTCGAGAGAAGTGACCATGACTTGATGATTCAACCTGCCAGGTTTTTTTTGTTTCTTTTTTCTTCTCTATTTTTTTGTAACATGCATGTAAATAAAAAGTGCGATCAAATGGAAATTCTTTTCATGTGACCAGACTTGTATTGTGAGCATGGTTTATGTTTTAGTGCTTTGGACAGCAGAGATCAGACACTTGACTTTTCCATCGTTCCTCCTATACAAGTTCTGAGTTGATTCCTAAAGATTTTTTAAAAGTATCCTTCGGAGTAGGCAGTGGGAATCAATGTCCCTTGGCTTGGGCTACACTTAATCGTTATTGAAATATTGTGGTTTTCACGTATTTGGCTTCGAATACAAATTTGTTGTCATACTAAAGTGCCCTGTTTTTGTTTTTTTCTTTTTTCTTTTATTTTCTTCCCATTCTTACCGGTAACACTCTTGCGAGTTTTCGTTAAGTCTGGATTAGCATGTCATTTTTTTCCCATGGTGCCCTTTCAGGTTTTCACCACATCCTGGATATTTGTTCTTGCCTGCCCCTTAGCAGCTATGACTTTTTGTCGTTGGCACCTTTTCAAGTTTTCACCAGGTCCACTGTGTATCTGTTGTTTTTACTCGAGGCACCCTTGCGGATTTTCACATTGCCCATTTTGCTTAGAAACACTCTTTCTCTTTTTCTTTTTTTTTTCGTGTGTCCAAATAATTTCTCACTATTGGTCGATGATTATTTCTAGGGCAGCGAGAGTCTTTGGAATGCATCCTAAGATTGAGATTTTTCTTGGACATGGGATAAAACTAATGGGAGTTTACCCTCGATTTTTTCTCTGGGTCTTCATTTTTCTTTCTTTTTTTTTTTCTTTTTTTTTTACCCTTATTATTCGTTTTTTTCTTCTTTTTTTCTTTCTCCCTTTTTTTGGGGGCAGTTTAAATCGTCATATGTACATAGATCTTTTTTCTATGTCATTTTTTAGGGCAAATGGGTAGAGAATGCTAGGATACGATCTTAGGAAACCTTCCTTAGCTTACTCGTCATCCGTAGTGCATTTTGACATGATCAACATTAATGGGTTCAGGGAGATCCTCCCCTCCATGTTGATGAGGCAGAGTGCACCTCCAGGGAGCACCTCTCGCACGACGAACGGTCCTTCCCAGGTGGGTTTGAATTTACCCCTTCGTTCAGATAGATGAAGAGGTAGAATCTTCTTCATTACTACGTCTCATATTCTAAATGTTCTTATACGAACTCGCTTATTGTAAGCTTGTGCAATCCTTCTTTGATAAGCTTGGGAATAACATAAAGCTCGCATGCGCTTATCATCTGTCAAATGCAATTGATCATAGCGAGCTTATAGCCACTCTCCCTCTTCAACTTAACTTTCTAACAGAATATGTAGCGAGGGAATTTCAACTTCAACTGATAGAACAACCCCCATTCCATATGTGAGTTCGTATGGAGTAGCCCGTTGCAGTCTACATGGATGTTCGATAAGCCCAAAGCACGTATGGGAGCATTTATGACCAGTCGTGATATATTTTCACCATTTTTCTAAGATACGAACGAGTGTTTTGTTGGCCACTTCCACCCCTCCATTCATTTGCGGACGATAGGGGCTGGATCGATGCCTTTTGACCTTAAACTGCCCAAGGAAGTTGTTCACCTTTCGGTTCACAAAGGGCATCCCATTCTCTGTGATGATGGCATGTGGGATTCAATATTGGCTGATGATATTGTTCTTTAGGAACCATGCCACATGAGAGGTTGTGATGGTGGTAAAGGATGTTTCTTCCACCCACTTGGTGAAATAGTCGACTGCAACCAAGATATATTCATGGTCGTTGGATGCCTTGGGGCTGATTTTGCTGATGATGTCAATGCCCCAAATTGAAAAAGGCCAGAGTGTGGTCAAGTTGTATAACTCGAAAGTAGGCGTATGGGTCTGATTCACGTGTTCTTGGCATTTAAAGCACGTTCTAACATGTCAGCAACAATCAGTTTCCATAGTTAGCTAGTAATATCCTAGTCGTAGGATTTTCTTGGCCAGCATGTGTCTGTTCATGTGTGGGCCACAGATTCCAGCATGGACCTCAAACATGATTTTTGCAGCTTCTACCGCATCCATACATCATAACAAGACCTAGTTGATCGAATGACCATTAATAATAAAATGTGTGGCTAATTGTTGGATCATACGATAGTCTGTTGGCGTGGCACTTTTTGGGTATACGTGATCTTCCAAGTATATATTTCTTTATATTGGTATACCAAGGGTGCTTGTCAGATTGTATTCCAGCTTCTTCGATCCACAGGCAGAATGTTGGATCTTCTTGTAATTCGACTGTGAGTTCCTATTGTGCTACTCCCTTGGGAATGCCTAGCATAAATGCTAACATGGTCAGGACATCAGCAAATTGGTTCTTGGAGCATGGCATGTATGTAAAAGTGACTTTGCAAAATTTGTCAATGAGATTCTTGAGATAAACGTGGTACGGAATCAACTTCTCATCCTTCATCCTCGAATCACCATTCGTTTGGTTGATGATGAGTTGAGAGTCACCGAAGAACCTTAGCTTTTTCACCCCTAAAATGCTTACTTCTTTTAAGCCCGCTATACATGCCCCGTACTCGTCTATGTTGTTCGTGCACCCGAAGACTAGCCTTCTTGAAAGAGGGATGCAGATATCATCTAGAGAGTAGAGGATTGCCCCTATTCCACTTCATTTGGCATCAGCTACACCTTTGAAGTATCCTTCTTCTCCCTCGAGGAATAGGATGTCCTCATCAGGGAAGACGGTCTTTAATGATTGGTAATCAGGCAAGGAGTGCATTGTGAGATGGTCAGCCAACGCTTGCCCCTTAATTGCTTTCTAAGTGACATAGGTGATGACAAACATGGAAAGCTACAATTGTCATTTTATCATTCTTTTAGTTAGATTCGATTTCTTGAACATGTACTTCAATGGATCCATTCATGCGAGCAGGAGGATTCAATAAGCAATCATGTATTTATGTAGGCGTTGGGTGGCCCATATGAGGGTGAGGCTGAAGGTGGACCCCAACTACAAACCATTGAGGCAGAAAAGACAAGCATTCAACACCAAGAGATACATGGCCATCGATGGGGAGGTCGGCAAACTCCATGAGGCCGGGTTCATCGAAAAAACTTATTATGTTGACTAGCTGGCCAACATTGTGTTGGTAAAAAAGGCTAGTGGAAAATGGTGGGTCTGCATAAATTACACCGACCTAAATAAGGCATGTCCAAAAGACAGCTTTCCCCTCCCAAGGATCAACCAGTTGGTGGATAGTACCGCCGGGCATGCGCTCCTCAGTTTCATGGATGCATACTTAGGATATAATCAAATCACCATGCATAAACACGAAAAGAAAAAAAAAACAAAAAACAACATTCGTCACTGACAAATGAGTGTACTACTACCGAGTAATGCCATTCAAGCTAAAAAAATGCCGGAGCAACCTAGTAACGCTTGGTTAACTTTTTGTGAGAACTCCTAATTTGCTTGCCAATCTGGCATTCGCCACATATTTTATCTATTTTTTGTATTTTGGGTAGGCCTCTTACTAACTCTCTTTTGCTCAATTTATACAAGTTACGGTAGTATACATGTCCAAGGTGTTTATGCCATAACTCGGTCTCATCGGTATGGACCATGTAACACGATAAATTAAATGAGCTAGAGTCACTTACAATATAGCAGTTTTCAGAAGTTCTGCCACCAGTTAATATTACAGAACCATTTTTATTTAAAATTTCACACCCTAGGTTAGAAAATTTTACGCTATAATTTTTATCGCATATTTGAGAAATGCTTAATAAGTTATGTTTTAATCCTTCTACATATAAAACATTATCAAATAAAGGGAGGTTAGAAAGTTGAACCGTACTTAGGCCAATAATCCTACAGTTGCTACCATCACCAAATGTGACTGAACCATCAGTCATGTCTTTAAGATTGGTGAACTGACCTTTGTCACCAGTCATTTGCCTGGAGCATCCACTGTCTAGGTACCACTTTGAATGGCTTGAAGCTTTGAAAGCCGTGTGGGCAACCAAGCAAGTAACCTTAGGAACCCATTTCATTACAGTTTTGGGTTTAGGAGTATAGTTGGGCTTCTCGTATTTGTAGTTGATATAAGACCGACCCTTTGAGTTAGATTTTAAGAGCTCCTTAAGTAAATCAATAATTTTCTCAGCTAAAGGATTACGATTCTGTTTTAAAAAAATAACAGCGGAATTTAAGTAAATTAAATACAGATAGCAATAGATAATCCCACAATGCTGAATTTAAAGACAACCTCAAATGAACAAGTATTGAGAGGTTGATACAAATGTTGTTCTAAGGACAACCTTACACCATAAAAATCAAGGGTTTATGGTAGGACAACCTTACTAGAACAGTTTGTGTATCAAAAACTAAAACTGATATAGAGGAATAAAGAAATAAATAGCAAGAAGGGAAATCAAAGCAATTACAACATTCCCACACATCCACATAAGGATTACAACATTCTCCACAAATGTAAAAGGGAAATTACAACCATCCACAAAAAGAAATAAACAATCAATCCACAAGACCAAAAATAATAATGGTTCGCTTGTGTATACACCAACTGTTAAACAATAACCACACAACTACTCCACTCCTAATATTCTCACACAGTGGATATTAGTGTTCACTATGAAAATAGATTTTTCCATGTTCACCTAAAACCCTCACAATTATGTCTTTCAAGTGGGATTACACAATTTAAAAACCCCACACTTTGAGTTTTCTAGATCACCTCAGACAAACCAAAATAAAGAGAATTTTCTGGCACAATCTCAATTAAACCAAAAATAGAAATTTACAATAATATAAAATACCTGGATATTCTCTTTTTGATGCAGCCCGGAAGAACCAAATTGGAGTATAAGTTCAACGCAAAAGTTTAATGTCCAAACTCACTTATGAAATGGTTTTAGGTTCTAAATTGATTTTAGATTTGAAGTACCTTGGCTAGCTTGATTTGATTTTGATTCTAAGAAATGGGAATACTTGTAAGACCCGTATCCTAGTCTGTACTATTCCGTCGACTCCCGCGATCCTTCCCGTCGAATTCCAGCAATCCGCGACCTATAATCGACATTTGTGCATGACCCTAAGTTGTATCCTGTAGATTCGAGTCAGCTTAATTCGAGATTTGTACTATTGCGACCGCACCGTAGCCGTGGTTCCAACGCCGCGTCTTGCATACCGATCTGATACCCAGGTCAGAAGATGTAGACCCGCGTTTATTTTGAAGAAATGCCGTGCATTTGCGAACCCAAGATAATCTCTACAACCCGTCCCAGCAATCAATTTTTGGGATTTTTTGTTGGACCCTCGACCAATCCAAAGGTTATTACTAATTTTTGAGATTTTTTGTTGGACCCTAGACCGGTCCTGGAGACTGCTCGACCAGTCGAGTGAACAGTGCTCGACCAGTCGACCAGGCTTGACTCAAAGTCCAGCAACCAAATTGGGTTCCACTCGACCAGTCGAGAGCAGGACTCGACCGGTCGTACCAGCCACTCGACTAGTCGTGGAACGGTCTTATCTTATCGTGCCTGAATTTTTGAATTCTTCTTGGTCCTTCGACCAGTCGAGCTAACCTCTGGGCCAATCGAATGAACAGTTTCTCTACTTATAAATAGAGCACAATTTTCAGAGTTTTTATGAAATTCAAGCAAAATCAAGACACCACTTTGAGAGATAAGTTTGTGATATTCTTAAGCTATTTAGTGCTCATTTAATATTCTCTTTAATTTAGCTCTTTTGCATTTAATTTTGAGTTCTATATTCCAATCTTATTTGAAGAAGGGATTTAAGTTTTCCCCTTCCTTGGAATCAAAATCAAATCAACCAAGCCCAAGGTGATTTAATCTAAAAATCATTTAGAACTTAGAACATTTTCATAAGTGAGTGTGGACATTGAACATCTACTTCGAATTGGTGCTACTGGGCTTCATCAAAGGAGAACATCTAGATAAGTATATTTACATTTCTGTAAATTTCTTTTATGGTTTTTGAGGTTGTGTCAAGAAAGATCTCTCTTTCTTTTTGGTTTTGTCTGAGGTGATCCAGAAAACTCAGAGTGTGGGGTTTTTAAATTGTGTAAGCCCACTTGAAAGACACAATTGTGAAGATTTTAGGTGAACCTTGAAAAACCTATTTCATAGTGAATGACAATATCCACTGTGTGAGGATATTGGGAGTGGAGTAGTCGTGTGGCTGTTTTTCTAAACAGTTGGCGTACACACAAGCGAACCACTATAATTTCTGGTCTTGTGGTGGATGATTGATTGTGGCTTTGTGTGAATGTTGTAATTTCGTTTTAAGCCTTTATGAAGAATGTTGTAATCCTTTTTATGCAAGTGTGGGAATGCTGTAATGGCTTAGTTAATTTTCTTTGCTATTTTTATTCTTTATTCCTCTGTATCGGTTTGAGATTTTGATACACGTACCTTTCTAAAAATCAGGTTGTCCTACCATAAGCCATTGGTTTTTGGTGTAAGGCTGTCATTAGAACAACATTTGTATTAACCTCTCAATACTTGTACATTTGAGTTTGTTATTCATTTCTGCTTTGTGGGATTGTTTAGTGCTTTCTTTATTTATATCTATTTGATTCTGCAGTTAATTTTTTAATTTGACATAGTACTATTTGTAAGTGCTATAGTTTATATCCCTTTCTGTTGTCAAATTTGTGGTGCCAAAGACACTGGTATATAACTTGCTATGTGAAGCTCTACTCAAGATCAAACAAAGATCCACTCAAGATCAACCTTGATGAACAAGCAATGCTCGCAAGTGTAAAGTACAAAGATTCATTCAAGATCAACTTTGATGAACAAGCAATGCTCACAAGTGTAAAGAAGAAAGTTCTACTCAAGTTCAACGGTTGACAAGTATTGCTCTCATGTCAAGACATTGCAAGATGTCAAGAAGCTTACAAGTTCGATCATAAAGAACTCAAGATACTTTCAAGGATTAGCTACAACAAGACTTCAAGGTTTACTACTTTCAAAGGTCACTTGTCCTTAAGTTTCAATGTCCTTACTTCACGATTGAGGTGTAACTGACCTTAGGTTGACCTTTAGAGTAGGCCACTTTGGATACATAAGTCATATATTTGATTTACGTGAGTTTGGTCAGTTCTAAGACTAGTCCTAGACTTTGTTCGACTAGTCCTAGCACTGCTTCGACCTGTCTAAGAAATTCCTTAATCAGTCGTAAGTTTGTTACAAAATTCGGATATTTTCTATTAGGCTTCGACTAGTCCTGGGGTCTGTTCGACTAGTCGAAGGAACAGTGTCGACTGCATCTAAGACCAGTCGTAAACCTACGACTCAAAGTCCAGCGATGAAATTCGGATCCTACGACCAGTCGAAGGAAACCTACGACCAGTCGAAGGAGACCTACGACCAGTCGTGAAACGGTCAAATCTTATCACGCCCGAATTTTCAAATATCTGTTGGTTCTACGACCAGTCGAAGACGTGATTTGATCACCTAGAAATAGAGCACGAATCTCAGAAGAATTTAACAAATTCAAGCTAATCTAATTTGGCCTTCTGAGAGATAGTTCTGTGCTCCATCAAAGCTAAGTGTGCTTATTTTATATTCTCTTTCTTTAGCTTTATTTGATTGATTTTGTTTCTATCATTCCAATCTTATATGAAAAGCGGAATTGTGGTTTTCCTTCTTTTGGAATCAAAATCAATTAAAGCTAGCCCGTTGTGTTTAATTTAAAATCTACTAGAACCTAGAACCATTATAAAGTGAGTATTGGACATTGATCTTGGACATTCAAATCTCTACTCTAATTTGGTTCTTCCGGGCTGCTACAACGAAGGAAATAATCAGCTATTTTACATTTGTTGTAAAGTCTATTTGGTTTTCTTTTGAGATTTGCCAGAAAAATCTCATTGTATTGGTTATCTGAGGAGAGCCAGAAAACTCAGAAGTGGGGTTTTTTTAATTGTGTAAGCCCACAGATAAAGTCACAATTGTGAAGGTTTTTAGGTGAACCTGGGAAAACCTATTTTTGTTAGTGAACGCTAATATCACCTGTGTGAGGATATTAGGAGTGGAGTAGTTGTGTGGCTGTTGTTGAACAGTTGGTGTACACACAGGCGAACCACTATAATCCCTTGTGTTTTGTGGTTGTTTGATTTTCATTTTATATCTTTAATTATTCAGTGTGGGATGTATATATGGATGTGAATGTTGTAATCATTTCATTTCTAGCTCAGTGGTGAATGTTGTAATAGTTAGATTTATATTTCTGCAATTTATTTCTTACTATTACTTTATTGGTTTGAGCTTCTGTTTTTATATTTGTTCTAGAAATAAGGTTGTCCTACCATAAACTTTGGTTTTTGGTGTAAGGTTGTCCTTAGAACAATTTTTAATTGTTTTACATTCCTATACTGCAATTCAAGTTTAGTGACTTAAATTCTTATTCTTTATTCCGCTGTATATTTTATTTAAATTTGGCATAGTCATATTCATCCCCCCTCTAGGACATATAGCTTGGCCTTTTCAAGTGGTATCAGAGCCTAATAGCTCATTCTTATTGTTTTTGGATTTATTTCCTGAGCTAACGATCTAAGCAATGTATATATATATATATATATATATATATATATATATATATATATATATATGTCAAATTTTGATAGCCTATTAGTCACTAGGCCTCCACCTTTCGATGGCTCCAATTATGCTTATTGGAAAGCCAGGATGAGGATCTTCCTCAAATCCATGGATAAAAGTGTGTGGCTAGCCACAGTGAATGGTTGGACCCCTCCTACCACTGAAGTAACTGGTGTTGATGGTTCAAAAACCAAAAAAATAACAGCTTATTTTTCTTGGACCACACTTGAGAAAAGTGAGATTAGTGCAAATGCTAAAGCACTAAATGTAATTACATGTGCACTATCACCGGATGAATTCAAAAGAATTATATCCTGTGATTCTGCAAAACAAGCTTGGGATGTATTGGAAATGACACATGAGGGTACATCAATTGTCAAGAAATCTAAGATACAAATCCTCACAACTAAATTTGAGGAAATACGTATGGAAGAAAATGAAATATTCATGGACTTCTATACCAGATTGAATGACATTGTGAACTCTATGTGGGGTCTAGGCGATAAAATACCGGAAAGCAAGATATGTGCTAAAATACTATGCTCACTTCCTGAACGGTTCAATTCTAAAGTAACCGCAATCCAGGAACTTCGTGATACGGATAGTATGAAGGTTGAGGAATTAGTTGGATCTTTACAGACTTATGAGTTAAACTTTAAAGCTTCTAAAAGTAAATTCATTGCTCTCAAATCTACTAAAGGTATTTCTCAAGAAAACTCAGATTCAGAAAATTCTGAAGACGATATGGATCTTTTAACAAAGAAATTTTACAAGATTTTCATAAGCAAGAAAAAGGTAAATTTTCAAAAATCAAACGATAAGAAAAGATCTAAACCTAGATCCAAAAATTAGAAGTCTTTGAAAGATAGTCAATGTTACAACTGCCAAGAGTATGGTCACTTAGCAAACAAATGTCCTAAAAAGGACAAACCAAAAAGAAAGGGTATGTTGGCTACATGGGATGAATCATCTGATTCTGAAGCTTCTTCTGAATCAGAAGATTCTGAAATTGAGTCAGGCAATGAAGTTAAAGCCCTTATAACTTTAGTCAAATTCACATTCTCAGATAATGATTCAACAAGTGAAGAAAATCTGAACAGTGAATGTGAAAATGAAGAAGATCTTCAAGATGCTTATAACGCCCTATACATGGAAAGTTATAAAATTGCTGTCAAACTTAAACTTCAAAAAGAAAAAAAATTTAAACTCAAAGAATGTTTTCAATCACTTGTTTTAGAAAAATCCCAAATTTCAGATTATTTTGAAAAATCAAAATGCGATTTAGAATTCAAAACCTCCCTGATTGAAAATCTGAAATTTGAAAATGAGAAACTTAAAAATGAAGTATCTTCTCTTCTGAGTTTAAAGGACACATAGAGATATGCCCAAGGTGATCCAAAGTTAGAAAAATTATTATCTGAATCAAGAAAATGTGGCGATCGATCCGAGTTGGGCTATAATAAGAATATATCTTCTAAACAAAAGTATACTTCTCCCAAGTTTGTGAAAGGAGAGTCCTCAAACTCAAAAGGGAAAAATACTTACCAAGGTTTTTCTAAAACTTTTCAAAAACCTAAAAGTAGCTATGTTAATTCTAAAAATCAGAACTGAAACCCTCTTGCTGAAAAGATAGTTGATTTACTCAAGGAGCTCTTAAAATCTAACTCAGTAGGTCATTCTTACAACAACAGATAGAAGAAGACCAACTATACTCTTAAACCCAAAACAGTTTTGAAATGGGTTCCTAAAGTTGCCTGCTTGGTTGCTCACACTGCTTTCAAAGCAACAAGCCATTCAAAGTGGTACCTAGATAGTGGATGTTCCAGGCATATGACTGGTGATAAAGGTTTGTTCACCGATCTCAAAGATATGACTGATGGTTCAGTCACATTTGGTGATGGCAGTAACTGCAAGATTATGGGCTAAGGTACGGTTCATCTCTATAACCTTCCTTTGTTTAAAAATGTTTTATATGTTGAAGGTTTGAAACATAACTTGCTTAGCATATCTCAAATATGCGATAATAACCATAGTGTACGATTTTCTAATCAAAGCTGTGAGATTCTAAATAACAAGGGTTCAGTAATATTAACTGGACGTAGAACCTCTGAAAACTGCTATATTGTTAGCGAATCCAGCTCATCTAATCAATCATGTTACATGGTCCATACAGACGAGACTGATTTATGGCACAAACATCTTGGACATGTACACTACCGAAATCTATATAGATTGAGCAAACAGGAACTTATAAGAGGTTTACCCAAATTACAAAAATTAGATAAAATATGTGGTGAATGCCAGATTGGCAAACAAATAAAGAACTCACGTAAAAAGGTGAATTCCAATACCACATCAAGACCACTCGAGCTTCTCCATATGGATCTAGTAGGACCTACCAGGACGGAAAGTCGAGGTGGCAAAAAATATATCTTGGTAATTGTAGATGACTTTACCAGATATACTTGGGTAATCTTCTTAAGGGACAAATTTGAAACCCTTGAAGAAGTAAGAAAAGTTCTCAAAAGGATTTAAACTGAAAAAGGTTCTCAAATCAGTAAGATTCATAGTGATCATGGATCTGAATTTGAGAATAGTGGTTTTGAGAAGTTCTGTAACGACCAGGGAATATTACATGAATTCTCAGCACCCAAAACTCCACAATAAAATGGAATAGTGGAAAGGAAAAATAGAGTACTTCAAGAAATGGCTAATGTCATGTTGAATAGCGTGAAGCTCTCTAAGAATCTTTGGGCTGAAACAGTCAATACAGCTTGCTATATTATTAATCGAGTGTACACTAGTAAAAGTAATAATAAAACGGCTTATGAAATGTGGTTCAATAGAAACCCTACTGTCAAATATTTTTAAATTTTTGGCAGCAAGTGCTATATTTTACGAGATCGTGAAAATATGAGAAAATTTGATACGAAGAGTGATGAAGGGATATTTTTAGGATATTCTTTAAACAGTCGTGCTTATAGAGTACTAAACAAAAGGACCGGTGTGATTCAAGAGTCCATCAATATGGTCATTGATGATCACTTAAACACACAAGTCTCAAGTTCAGATAATGATGAAATTCTTGTAACAGATAAACCTGATACTTCATCTAACTAGACTGATTCTGAACTAAGGATTGTTAAAGATCATCCAACTACACAGATTCTTGGAAACTCTCTCACTGGTGTTCGTACTCGTATACAACTTGAGGATATATGTAATTATACATGTTTTACATCCCAAATAGAACCATCTAACGTAAAAGAAGCTCTTGCTGATGAAAACTGGATTGTTGCGATGCAAGAAGAGCTTAACCAATTTGTGCGAAATGAAGTTTGGTATCTCGTACCTAGACCTAAAGATAAACACATCATTGGAACCAAATGGATTTTCAAAAATAAGTCTGATGAGCTTGGTAATATAATTAGAAATAAGGCTAGGTTAATGGTTCAAGGTTACACTCAAATTGAATGTATTGACTATGATGAAACCTTTGCACCTATAGCCCGTCTTGAATCAATTAGACTTTTTATATCCATTCCATATTTTAGAAAGTTCAAGATTTATCAAATGGATGTAAAAAGTGCATTTTTAAATGGCGATTTGCATGAGGAAGTCTATGTTGAACAACCAATGGGTTTTGAAGACCCCAAGAATGTCGATCATGTTTATCGACTTAAAAAGGCACTTTACGGTTTAAAACAAGCTCCTAGGGCATGGTACGAGAAACTAACAAAGTTTCTATTAAGCCGTAACTTTCAAATGGGATATGTTGATAAAACTCTGTTTATTAGAAAACATAATGAGCACATCTTATTAGTACAAATCTATGTTGATGATATCATTTATGGATCTACCTGTACTGACATGACTATTGAGTTTGTAGATTTGATGAAATCTCAGTTTGAAATGAGCATGGTTGGAAATTGAATTATTTCCTTGGGTTGCAAGTAAAGCAACAACTAGATGGAATGTTCATATCTCAATCTAATTATGCTATGAATCTAATTAAAAAATTTGGATTTGAGAATGGTAAGAATTTCGATACTCCTATGAGTACAACTTTGAAACTCTCAAAAGATTCTGCAGGTAAAAATGTAGATCCGAAATTATATCGAAGTATGATTGGTAGTTTACTATATTTAACGGCTAGTAGACCTGATATTTCTTTAAGTGTTGGTATTTGCGCAAGATATCAATCTGATCCAAAAGAATCGCACTTGACTGCTGTCAAGCGGATTATTAGATATGTCGCAAGTACTGTTAATCTCGGTCTCTGGTATCCTCATGAGACTAATGTTCAATTAGCTGGATACTCGGATGCTGACTGGGCTGGTAATCTAGATGATAGAAAATCAACCAGTGATGGTTGCTTTTATATCGGAAATTGTTTAGTTTCCTGGTTTAGCAAGAAACAAAATTCTATATCACTTTCAACAACTGAAGCTGAGTATATCGCAGCTGGTAATGCTTGTACGCAGCTTGTTTGGATGCAACGAATGCTAAGTGATTATGGAATTAAACAGGATTATATGTTATTACATTGTGATAATTCTAGGGCCATAAATATTTTGAAAAATCCTATTCAGCATTCTCGTACTAAGTATATTGACATTAGATTTCATTATATTAGGGAATTGGTAGAAGAAAAAGTTATATCTCTGGAATATATCCCTACCGAGGATCAACGAGCTGACATTTTCACTAAACCGTTCGACAAAAGCAGGTTTAACAAGATGAAATTTGATCTTGGCATGTGCATTTTAAAATGATTATTTTGCTTACTTATATAATAGTGTATATATTTGCAAGTTTGAATTCCAATTTTTTTATTATTATGCAAGAAATCTAAATTTTTGGCCGGTACTCGACCAGTCGTGAGGATACACGACCAGTCGTACTTCGACCGGTCATGCATATCCACGACCAGTCGTAGATCGCGGTGAATCACTTAAAATTGGGGATTTCACTTTTTTCCTCATTTCGTTTTCACTCTCTAAGGAGCCGAGCCTCGACTAGTCGAACCCATTGTTACATTTCTTCAAGGTTAGTGCTCCATTTATGTTTTTCTTGCAGATCTGTGTCTAGATTACTTATTTTTTTCTCTTGAAACTTTCTATTTTGGATTTCATTGTGATTTGAGGTTTTTCGTTTGCAAAATCTGTTTTGAGCAAACCCTCTTCTCAAATCTTTGCAACTTCTTCTTTTCTTGAAATCTTTGTTGCAAATGGCTTCTAGAGGAAAGAAACCAACAACCCGTGGTCCGTCTTCTTCTTTCAGATCAGCCCCTACTTCTAAACGGCATCTTCAACCTCCCGATGATGATCCATCTTATGTTCGGGACATCAGATTACGCAATGTTATTGTTGGACTTCCTGTTTTCATTGATCATGTTGCACCTTTTGACATCCTTCCTATGCTTCAATCTGTAGGTTGGGATAACTTATTACATTGGGGTGGGCCAGCATACCGGTCCATTGCCCAATCCATGTTTGCATGTATTAGTGCTTTTTTATTGGATGAGTTAACATTTAAAATATGTACTAGAGAAGGGCCTTTTGACATTGATCGTTATTTAATTTCAACTCTTATGGACATTCCAGTAAATGATGAGGGAATTCCTATCCATATTTTGACTGATAAACCCTCAGTTTCTGAAAAACGTATGCTCACTAGAGACTTGTGCAATATGGATGTTTATTGGACTCATAAAGGGAATGTGCTTCCCGCAAGGTATTTGTTAACCTAAATACAGAGTTCTCCACAAAATCTTTGTGTCTAATCTGTATCCTCGTTCGGGTAATAAAACTAATTTGACATCATATATGGTTCGTGTTATTCATGTTGTTGTTAGTGGTACTCAGATTTGTTTACCATCCTTAATTTTTCATTTCTTTCTTCAGTTTAGACTCCATCCGGGTCACAGTGACATTCCTTTTGCCTATTTAATGACTGTGTTAGCTAAACATATGTCAGTCGATATGCCGGTTGGAGAGGCACCTATCCATCATCTAATTTTCAACAATTCTAATATCAATAAGATGAAGTTGGATTTCCATCCTGACCAAGGTGGTGGTGGTGGTCATGCTGAACATGTTGGAGAAGCTGGTGATCTTCCTCCTGATGACATAAATATGGATGACATCTTTGAAGAACTTGATTCTGATTCTACGAATGATTCAGATTTTGTACCATCTGATGTTGATGCACGTCTGAATGCATTGGAAGATAAAGTTAATAATATAAATGTTAAGATGGAAAACATGTCTGTTGCTCATGATTTACAATTCAAGTACATGCGCAAATATCTTAGGCGCTTGAACAAGGGGATGCATAAACTTGATTCATCTATCCCTGCTCCTTCTTCTAGTTTAGATTAGTGTTTAAATTGTTCAAGTTGTAATAACTTTATTACTATGGTGTTAGCTTTGCTTAAACTCAGTATTTGATTTCTGTGAATTAATTATGCTTTTATCTCCTATCTTGTCTATTTGTTCCTTGTTTCCCTTTGTCCTCTCATGACAAAAAGGGGGAGAATGGATATGTTTCACTCATTTGGATATATTTTATTCTGGGGGAGTTTTGTATGTTTTATAAAGACATGTATGGAAAATGGATATGTTGAATATTTGCATAATATTTGCATCTTTGTAGATTCATATTAATTGTGCCAGTTGATGACAACTGGTGCATGATTCGTTACTCAGATATTCTGTATTCTATGCATGATTTGTTACTCAGATATTCTGTGTTCTGTAAACATATCTTGGTAGTGTGTTTTGTCACTAATTTGACAAAGGGAGAAATTGTAAGTGCTATAGTTTATATCCCTTTCTATTGTCAAATTTGTGGTGCCAAAGACACTAGTATATAACTTGCTATGTGAAGCTCTACTCAAGATCAAACAAAGATTCACTCAAGATCAACCTTGATGAACAAGCAATGCTCACAAGTGTAAAGTATAAAGATTCACTCAAGATCAACTTTGATGAACAAGCAATGCTCACAAGTGTAAAGAAGAAAGTTCTACTCAAGTTCAACGGTTGACAAGTATTGCTCTCATGTCAAGACATTGTAAGATGTCAAGAAGCTTACAAGTTCGATCGTAAAGAACTCAAGATACTTTCAAGGATTAACTACAACAAGACTTCAAGATTTACTACTTTCAAAGGTCACTTGTCCTTAAGTTTCAATGTCCTTACTTCATGATTAAGGTGTGACTGACCTTAGGTTGACCTTTAGAGTAGGCCACTTTGGATACATAAGTCATATATTTGATTTACGTGAGTTTGGTCAGTTCTAAGACTAGTCCTAGACTTTGTTCGACTAGTCCTAGCACTGCTTCGACCTGTCTAAGAAATTCCTGGATCAGTCGTAAGTTTGTTACAAAATTCGGATATTTTCTGTTAGGCTTCAACTAGTCCTGGGGTCTGTTCGACTAGTCGAAGGAACAGTGTCGACTGCATCTAAGACCAGTCGAAACCTACGACTCAAAGTCCAGCACTGAAATTCGGATCCTACGACCAGTCGAAGGAGACCTACGACCAGTTGAAGGATACCTTCGACCAGTCGTGAAACAGTCAAATCTTATCGCGCTCGAATTTTCAAATATCTGTTGGTTCTACGACCACTCAAAGAGCTCCTTAGACCAGTCGAAGACGTGATTTGCTCACCTATAAATAGAGCACAAATCTCAGAAGAATTTAATAAATTCAAGTTAATCTAATTTGGCCTTCTGAGAGATAGTTCTGTGCTCCATCAAAGCTAAGTCTTCTTATTTTATATTCTCTTTCTTTTCCTTTATTTGATTGATTTTGTTTCTAGCATTCCAATCTTATATGAAAAGAGGAATTGTGGTTTTCCTTCTTTTGGAATCAAAATCAATTAAAGCTAGCCCGTTGTGTTTAATTTAAAATCTACTAAAACCTAGAACCATTATAAAGTGAGTATTGGACATTGATCTTGGACATTCAAATCTCTACTCCAATTTGGTTCTTCCGGGCTGCTACAACGAAGGAGATAATCAGGTATTTTACATTTGTTGTAAATTCTATTTGGTTTTCTTTTGAGATTTGCCAGAAAAATCTCATTGTATTGGTTATCTGAGGGGAGTCAGAAAACTGAAAAGTGGGATTTTTTTAATTGTGTAAGCCCACAGATAAAGACACAATTGTAAAGGTTTTTAGGTGAACCTGGGAAAACCTATTTTTGTTAGTGAACGCTAATATCCCCTGTGTGAGGATATTAGGAGTGGAGTAGCTGTGTGGCTGTTGTTGAACAGTTGGTGTACACACAGGTGAACCACTATAATCCCTTGTGTTTTGTGGTTGTTTGATTTTCATTTTATATCTTTAATTATTTAGTGTGGGATGTATATGTGGATGTGAATGTTGTAATCATTTCATTTCTAGCTCAGTGGTGAATGTTGTAATAGTTAGATTTATATTTCTGCAATTTATCACTTACTATTACTTTATTGGTTTGAGCTTCTGTTTTTATATTTGTTCTAGAAATAAGGTTGTCCTACCATAAACTTTGGTTTTTGGTGTAAGGTTGTCCTTAGAACAATTTTTAATTGCTTTACATTCTTATACTACAATTCAAGTTTAGTGATTTAAATTCTTATTCTTATTCCGCTGTATATTTTATTTAAATTTGGCATAGTCCTATTCACCCCCCTCTAGGACATATAGCTTGGCCTTTTCACTATTCACCCCCCCCCCCCCCCCCCCCCCTCTCTAAGACTCTTAGCTTGGCCTTTTCAAGTGGTATCAGAGCATAATAGCTTCTTGCTTTAATTTTTTATATTAATTTCCAGAGCTAATCGATCTGAGCTTTTTAAGATGTCAAATTTTGATAGCCTTTCAATCACTAGGCCTCCACCTTTTGATGGCTCTAATTATGCCTATTGGAAAGCCAGAGTGAAGATTTTTTTAAAACCCATGGATGAGAGTGTGTGGCAAGCCACAGTGACCAATTGGACCCCTCCTACCACTGAAGTGACTAGTACTGTTGGATCTAAAACTGTAAAAGTCACACCTTATTTTTCTTGGACCACTCTTCAGAAAAATGAGAGTAATGCCAATGCAAAACCTTTAAATGCAATTACTTGCGCACTATCACCGGATGAATTCAAGAGAATCATATCCTGTGATACTGCAAAACAAGCCTGGGATATCTTAGAAATGACACACGAGGGTACAACAATTGTCAAGAAATCTAAAGTCCAAATCCTCACAACCAAATTTGAGGAAATATGTATGGAAGAAATTGAAACTTTCATGGACTTCTATACAGGATTGAATGACATTGTCAACTTTATGTGGGGTCTTAGTAATAGGATCCTAGAAAGTAAAGTCTGTGCAAAGATACTGCGCTCATTGCCTGAACGGTTCAATTCAAAGGTGACTGCGATCCAGGAACTTCGTGATACGGATAATATGAGGGTAGAAGAATTAGTTGGTTCTTTACAAACCTACGAGTTAAACTTTAAAGCTCCTAAAGGTAAATTCATCGCCCTTAAGTCTTCTAAAATTATTTCTCAAGAAAATTGTAATAATTCTAATTTAGAAACTTCTGAAGATGATATGGCTCTTTTAGCTAAAAAGTTTTACAAGATTTTCAAAAGTAAAAAGAGGGTTGATTTGCAAAAACCTACTAAAAAGAAAAGACTTAGATCTAAAACTTAGAAATCTTTAAAAGACAGTCAATGCTACAACTGCTATGAATATGGGCATCTAGCAAACAAATGTCCTAAGAAAGACAAGTCTAAAAAGAAAGTATGTTGGCAACATGGGATGAATCTTCCGACTCTGAAGTCTCTTCTGAGTCAGAAGATTCTAAAACTGAGTCGCTAATTATGTTAAAGCCCTAATGACTCTAGCTAAGTTCATGTGAGACCCGACCTGAGTTCACATGTGTGCATGTGCGTGTGTGAGTATGCATCTCATTCATTTTGGTCTCACGGTTCTACTAGTCAAATTTCGGTGACCCGCGACTATCGGGTAGTGTTTGCATCATCCTTGAGTTCGGTCACATAGACCCGACTCAGATTGACCCGAGACCTATGCCATTGTGTCCGCCTCGTCGCTGCGATTCCGTCGCCGCGTCCCGTGCGTTAATCCGATATGTACATCTCAAGTTATGAGCATTGATCGATATGAGCCATTGATTGCATGATTGGTGGACCCCACCATGGGTTGCACGTTTTCTCATGCCATCATTTCACCCTAGGCTGAGATTTCTAGAAAGGCTATTACCCTAAGCCTTGTTAATATCACCATAGGCCACCATCATTGCCTAGGAGAGAGAGAGTCATCATTACAAGTCTTAAAAGTCTCTCTCTCTCTCTCTCTTTCCCTCTCATTTCTCTCTCTCTTCTCTTCTTCCCTAGCAATTTACCTCCATTTCTCCAGCCCATCTTCCCTCCATTCCAGCCCCTTCTCCCTAAAATACCTCCTCATCTACCCCTTCTCACTTGATCTTATCCATTGATCCATGTTGCTTGGAGCCTCTAGATGATGGTGATGTAAGTTTCAAGGTTGATCTAGGTGGGTGCTCTTAGATCCTTCTTCATTTCTTTCTTAGGAGATTGTGGGACCCATCAAGTGGTGATGGAGGTCCCTCGTGTCTCCATGGTTGAGGCCAATGACCCTTTTTCCTTGCATGCATGATCCATGGATGAGGCCATTCTCTATGGACCCCATCATGGCATTTTCCTTTGATGCATGTTATTTTCCTCTCTTGTGGCTGGATTATTTTTATTTTCCATTATTCTATTCTTTATTTCCTGATGTGTGTGGCCCACTTAGTGGTCCCGGAATATCCAGACCGTCCAAGCAAAGTGGACGTCTATGGTTGTCCATTCCTTGGACGTTGACACTCTATTTGCTCCATTTTGGGCACATGCAATGGGTTTCATGAAGGGGGTATGGCCTGGATATTTGTGGGGCCCACTAAGGTGGATCTTAACACAAATTTTGTGGGGTATTTTCCCATTTAATCAGTGGTTATGTTCAGTTATTTTCAAACATACCTTGCTGTCCAGAAAAATTCTGGACTGTTTTTGGGTTATTTTTGGCACAGATTATGGACTGATTTAGAGGATGTTTTACCTCTAATATTTGATTATTTCTGGAGTTGTGGACCCCATCTAGAAGTATGTTGAATTTCACCTTCATCCGTCCCTGTTTGATCACCTAAAAGAGTGGGCCAAGGAGGGTGGATAGTCCAGATTTTCTGGACTGTCTAGCAACCCTGCTTGCTGTACAAACATAATTATCAGTTTGTTTCTAAAATGGTGGGCCACCTTTGTGGACCCCACCTTATTGTATACTTGTGTAGGGATGTTGGTCCTACATTTTCTTAAAATTTGGCAGACCTGGGCCCACTATAATGGGGTGCACAAATCAGGGGCAGCAGCATTGTTTCAGCAGTAGCATTGTTTCAGAAATACCTTGCTGTCCATAAATTGTAGGAGTTAAATAAAATACTTTTACTATCCCAAAAGTTCTAAAATTTTGTAGAGAAGTGTCCCACCCATGGTAGGACCTACCTGCAAAAGTTTAGGGCCAATGGACCCCATTTGAGCATCCAAAAGGGTGGGCCAATATAGTGGGCTGTCAGAAATTTCTGTTATGCCGTCCAGCAGCATAGTTCCATAAAAATAAATTTTTAAAAAATATTTTCTCAGAAAGTGGGCCATATTTCTAGGTCCCACCTTGTTTTGGGCTTGATGAGGGACCTTGGGTCCAAATTTCAAGAATTTTGGAGGCCCAGAACCCACCCATTTGATGGCCCAAATTTAGGACAGTTATATTCCAGCAATATTTCACCCTGGATAGATTGTATTCTTTAAATTAATTAAAATACTTATGAGTATCTAAAAATTATGAAAATTTACAGAGAGGTAGTCCACTCATGGTGAGATCTACCTACCAAATTTTAGGTCTAATGGACCCCTGTGTACACCGTGACAAGGCCCGGACTGGCCCACCACGTTGTGACGTCCAGGCCAGTCCGATTTTCTAGATAGCTTGTTTCATTTAAATTAATTAAATTATTTCTATATGTCCAAAAATTCTAAAATTTTGTGGGGTTATGGTCCACCTATAGAAGGACCATCCTGCAAATTTTCAAGGCCATCAGGCCCCTAAACTGACCGTAGTATTACCTATAAATTGGGTCAGTTTTGGGCCAAATACCCAAGCCCATATGACTAACCACCATGGGATGCCTCTACCTTGGGCTGCTGGGCCTGCATTATAACGGCATGGCCCACTTGAAGTAAGTGTTGTATATCGCCCTTCTTATCTGGTGGTACCCACTGTGATATGTGTGGGTCACCATGGGTCAGTAACCCATTTAAATTAAATAAATTTCTGGACTCTAACAGGCCCAGGAAGTGGGTGGGCTGAAATTCCAACAAGGGGCCTAAATTTGTGTATAGTTGATCTTTTGGAGCCGTGGCGGCCCATCAGATTTAAGGGAGTGTTGCACATACTCTTTGCTCTCCTTCCTTATACATTTTGGGCTTAATTAGTGCCTCTTGAGGCCCACCTTTGTGGTGGTTTGTGGGCTAGCCTTAACCAGAATTTTTGATAGTTTTATAGGCCCAATGGGCTTGAAACCTATCCCTTGAGCCCAAGATTGTGCAAGGGCTGACCTTATTGATTCATGGGCCTAATGGACCGTCTACAAGCTGATCATGTGTATTTATTAGCCTTGATGCCCTCATAAAATGCTTAATTGTGGGTTGACTTGCAAGGCCCACGTAAATGTATATTGTGGAGGGCCTTGCTAAGTCTTTGGGCTGGTGTGCAAGGCCCACACTGTGATCAGTATAGGCCTTGCCCATGTGTATTCTTGGACTTATGGGCTGCCCTCAAGTCCACCATAATGTATGAATTGGATAACTTTTATTTTGGGCCATTTCTTTAGGGCCCATTATGTGATATAGTATATGCATATTTGTGTTAGCAAGTAGGCCTTGTAGACTCAGTTCTTTTAGATAGGCCCATTGATCTCAGGTCTATAGTCTCTTATCTATTGTGATGGGCTTAGGGGCAATAATACACAAGAAGTTGGGCCCTTGGCTGCCCACTAAACTGACCCTGTACTTTGGCCAAAAGTGAGGCCCAACTCACTTATGTTAAATGTGAAACTTGCCCATGTAAATGAATTACTGGGCTGCCCATGAAGCTCACCACAACATGTGGAATTATGACCTTTGTGGTTGGGCCCAAATCTTACTTGAGGGCCCACTATATGGCCTATGAGTTGGGCTTGGTGTATGGCCCATTAGGCCATGCATTGCTTGGGCTTTAGACCTTACATTATATGAGTAGTGGCGGGCTATCTTTTGGAAACCAGTTGAGGTTAGATGTCCTCCTGGGTGATCCTAAGGTAGGCCCATAGGTTTCTCTATGGATGGTTAAAGGCCCACCATAGACCCTAGGCCATTTGTTTAAGGCTCAATGTGTATGTATGTGGAACCTACCTTAACGCATGATTGGTCCAGGCCGTTCAAGCCTTGGATCGCCCGATTATGGAAGCACTCTCTGTCTTGGGTTGCTGCTGGATTCACAATCCAGTAGCAGGCCCACTTGATCTTTTCTTGATGTATACACACCCTCCATTTGGTGGGGTCCCCTGTGAATATTGTTGGCCTTCATGAGATCATTCCCACTTATTTGACTAATTTTTGGGCTTTAGCAGGCCCAAGAAGCTGAGTGGGCAGAACGTTTATCAAGGGGACTCAAATGTACATTATTATGGTTGAAACTTTATTTGACATGGGACCCACCATATTGAGAACTTGTGTACGTGTTGCATGCTTAGGTTTTTTTATAATCTTTGGGCTTAATCAGTGCATTCTTTTGGGTCACCTTTAGTGATCACACGAGGACCCATCTTAAATTAGATTTTTTGGGACATCCCATGGGCCCAGAGTGGGTTGGGACGTCCCAGCTTGGCCCAACCATATATTGGGCCAGCTTCCACCATTTTGATGGACTTGTGGGCTAATATAAGGATAGTATTGGGCCCTTTATTGCCCACTTAAATTGCTAGTCATTAGGTTAATGTAGTTGGGTACATTTCATCATCCAAACTTAAACTTATTTTGGGCCGTATATTGTGTATACGGGCTGCCCACCAAGTCCAACTTAATACATGGATTCTATGGCCATTGGGAATTGAGCCTTGGGCCTTAATTTCTCTCTTGGGGCCCATGTTGTTAACAGTGTTGTTATATCTTTTTATGGCCTATTATGAGGAATGTATGTATGTGGTTACCTGTGTTCTTATCTTGAATGTAGGGCCTTGGGCCTTGTATCCATATAGTTCGTGGTTGAGATGCCTCTTTGGGAATGGTGGTTAAATGTCCCCATTATGGACCCCTATAGGCCCGTTTGTATCTAAATGTCATTAGATGCTCATCTTAAACTCTTGCTAGACTCACTTCTGTGTTACTTAGACATGTACTTGTATGCTTAGTCTTGTGGGCTACCCCAGGTAAATGGGCCCCCACTAGAGGTGGGATTCCTTGTGGATATTGTCTAAATACCTAGTCTTGGTCCCTTCTTAGATAGGAGGAGTGTACTACATTGTATATCGCCATATAGTGTGATTAAATTCATCTTCATGACCCATGTACATCATTGTATGCTTGGTTGACACTGAACCACTGTGCGTGTATGGTCATATTGTGTCATTGGGCATTGCATGTTACCTTCTTCGAGGGACATAGTATTCCCTCTTGAGCACGTTGGATGCTTGAAATTGATGCATGGTTGATTGTGTGATTTATGCATCTGGCATTGCATAACATATGAGCATTTTTGCCCTTGCTTCATCAGGGTTGTAGCCTTCACAGATATATCGTGGATGGCCATGTTTAGACACCGGAAATGTTACTTGAGCATACCGGGTGCATAGGATGCCCATGGGTGAAATTTCCAAAACTTCCATGGTACCAAGGATCTGCTCCAGCGCCGTGACCAGGTGGAATATATGAGCACACGAGGGCCTTATACCGTTAGGCCGCGACTCCAACTGTCGTGTAGTCGGTTGGATAGGGGTGTGGCCTTACTCGCCTGATGTAAGGGGGCATTGTTAGGCTGAGTCTGACCAGCTCGTGAATGGGTCCGCTACCATCAGGCCTTGCTAGTGATTGGTTGTCTACAGGCGGGTAGTGAGGTCTCTTACGCTCGTTTGACTGTGCGGGGTCTATAGAGCGGCAGTCATCCAGTAGTGTAATGGACTCTGGTGATTTCCTTATGATGGAAATGTACTTGATATGTGGATTGGATATGAGCACTGACATTACTTCGCATTGCATTTGCATCGGCTGTGTAAGCCTCATATTGCATCGCCTTGGTATGGTGCCCAGTACTCATTGCATTATAGTACTCATCACATTACAGTACTCATATTGCATTACAGTACTCATTGCATTACAGTACTCATCCTATTACAGTACTCATTGCATTATATAGCCTTGGTATGGCTTCCTGCATTATCGTACTGCCTTGGTATAGTTTCTTGCATTCATGATAGCCTTGGTAAGGCTAGTGGTATTGGTATTGATCATGACTCCCTTCTGCATTCTCTATCTTCTTCTGAGCACCATTGTCACACACCTTCACCACCCTCTAAGCTTTCTATAAGCTTATACATGATTGATGCGTGCAGGAGATCCTAAGCAGGCGTCGTAGCAGCAGAGCGTGGAGTAGAGTTGAGCTTGAGGACTCCAGTGTTGCTGACTCTTTTCTCTCTTTTCCCATTATCTGATGTATGTCCTTTCGGACCTGATGTAAGCTTGTAAAAGTTTAAATTCTTAGTGGATTTTGTGATGTGTATCCTTTGTTACTTCCAGATGTACTTGCTATGATCTTGGGTGTGCTCATATTGGTAATGATTATACTGTTATGAAAATCCTCCTTGTAGGATCCCAGGATCGAAACCTGCCTCAGGAGCCGAGAATGGGGTACTACGGAGGATGTTGCGGTCAGAACCGGCCATCGGGTTCCTTGTGAGTCCGGTTACCGAGTTTGGGGCGTGACAGTTCACTTTTTCAGATAATGATGATTCAACCTGTGAAGAAAATCGAAATAGTGATCATGAAAATGAAGAAGATCTTTTAGATGCTTATGATGCCCTATACAAGGAAAGTTACAAAATTGTTGTAAAACTAAAACTTCGGAAAGAAAAGTTTTCAAAACTAAAAGAAAATTTTGATAATCTAGTCTTAGAAAAATCACACATTTTAGATTGCTTTGAAAAAACTAAGTGCGACTTAGATTTCAAAACCTCCCAAGATGAAAACTTAAAATTTGAAAATGAAAAGGTAAAACTAGAAGTCTCTCACTTTTGAGTTTGAAAGACACATGGAGGTATGCCCAAGGTGATCCTAAATTAGAAAAACTCTTATCCCGATCCAGAAAATGTGGTGATCGATCTGGATTAGGCTATGATAAAAGTATTCCTCCTAAGAATAAGAATACTCCACCTAAATTTGTGAAAGGGGAGTCTTCTAACTTAAAAGGGAAAAGTCTGAACCAAAATTATTCTAAAAATTCTAAAACTTTTCAGATTTTTAATCCTAAAAGCAATCATATCAACTATAAAAATCAGAATCGTAATCCTTTAGCTGAGAAAATTGTTGATTTAGTTAAGGAGCTCTTAAAATCTAACTCAGTGGGTCAGAATTATAACAACTACAAACATAAGAAGACCAACTATACTCCTAAAACCAAAACTGTAATGAAATGTGTCCCTAAGGTTACTTGTTTGGTTGCCCACATCGCTTTCAAAGCTTCGAGCCATTCAAAGTGGTACTTAAACAGTGGTTGCTTCAGACATATGACAGGTGACAAAGGTCTCTTCACCAATCTTAAAGACATGACTGATGGTTCAGTCACATTCGGTGATGGTAGCAACCGCAGAATTGTTGGCTAAGGTACGGTTCAGCTCTTTAACCTCCCTCAATTTGAGAATGTTTTATATGTAGAAGGGTTAAAACATAATTTGTTAAGCATCTCTCAAATATGAGATAATAATCATAGTGTAAAATTTACTAACCAAGGGTGTGAAATTTTAAATAAAAATGGTTCTGTAATATTAACTGGTCGCAGAACTTCTGAAAACTGCTACATTATTTATGATTCAAGCTCATCTAATCTATCGTGTTACATAGTCCAAACCAATGAGACCGAATTATGGCATAAACGCCTCGGACATGTACACTACCGCAACTTTTATAGATTGAGCAAAAGAGAGTTGGTAAGAGGTCTACCCAAAATACAGAAAGTAGTAAATATGTGGTGAGTGCCAGATTGGTAAACAAACCAGTAGTGCTCACAAAAAGGTGAACTCCAAAGCCACATCTAAACCACTCGAACTTCTCCACATGGATCTCATTAAACCAACTAGAACGGAGAGTCGAGGTGGCAAGAAATATATTCTGGTAATTGTTGATGACTTTACCAGGTACACTTGGGTAGTCATCTTAAGAGAGAAATCAAAAACTCTCGATGAAGTAAAAAAGGATACTTAAACGTATGCAAACGAAAAAAGAATCACAAGTCTCTAAGATCCGTAGTGATCATGGTTCTAAATTCGAAATTAGGGGTTTTGAGAAATTCTGCAGTGATCAGGGAATATCACATGAATATTCTAAGCCCAAAACACCACAACAAAATGGAGTAGTGGAAAGGAAAAATAGAGTGCTTCAAGAAATGGCGAATGTAATGCTAAATAGTATGAAGCTTCCTAAAAATCTTTGGGCTGAGGCAGTAAATACTGCTTATTATATAATTAACTGCATTTACACTAGAAAATCAAACAGTAAAACTGCTTATGAAATGTGGTTTGATAAAAAGCCTACTATTAAATACTTTCGAGTTTTCGGCAGCAAGTGTTACATTTTACGTGACCGAAAAAATCTGGGTAAATTTGACACCAAAAGTGATGAAGGGATATTTTTAGGGTATGCTCTGAATAGTCGAGTATATCGAGTTCTTAACAAGAGGACTGGTGTAATTCAAGAGTCCATCAATGTTGTTATAGATGATCATTTGAATACACCTGCCTCAAGTTCAGAAAATGATGAAGTTTTTTTAATTGATAAACCAGACTCTTCATCAAGTCAAAATAACACTGAACTGAGGACAGTTAAAGACCATCCTTCTAATCGAATCCTTGAAAATCCTCTCACTGGTGTGCGCACTGGTAAACAACTTGAAGATATGTATAACTACATATGCTTTACATCTCAGATAGAACCGGCTAATGTAAAAGAAGCTCTTACTGACGAAAACTGGATTATAGCAATGCAAGAAGAGCTCAATCGGTTTGTAAGAAATGATGTTAGGTACTTAGTTCTAAGACTAAAAGATAAACACATTATCGGAACAAAATGGATTTTCAAAAATAAGTCTGATGAACTTGGTAATATTATAAGAAACAAGGCTAAGCTGGTTGTACAAGGGTACACTCAAATAGAAGGCATTGATTATGATGAGACCTTTGCCCCGGTAGCTCGTCTTGAATCAATCAGACTATTTATATCCATTGCATGCTTTAAAAAATTCAAAATATACCAAATGGATGTAAAGAGTGCGTTCTTAAACGGCGACTTGCATGAAGAAGTGTATGTTGAACAACCAACGGGTTTTGAAGACCTTAAGCATGCTAATCATGTCTACCGTCTGAAAAAGGCACTCTAAAGTTTGAAACAAGCTCCCAGGGCATGGTATGAAAAGTTGACTAAGTTTCTACTAAGTCATAACTTTATAATGAGAAGTGTTAATAAGACATTATTTATAAAGAAACATAATGATCACATACTAATAGTGCAAATCTATGTTGATGATATTATCTATGGATCTACCTGTGCTAACATGACTGTTGAGTTTGCAGATCTTATGAAGTCTAAATTTAAAATGAGCATGGTTGGAGAACTAAACTATTTCTTAGGGTTGTAAGTCAAATAACTCCCTGATGGTTTCTTTATCTCTTAAACCAAATATGCTCTGAACTTAGTTAAAAAGTTTGGATTTGAGAATAGGAAAAATTTTGATACTCCAATGAGTACTACTCTAAAACTCTCTAAGGATTCAACAGGTAAGAGTGTGGATCCTAAGTTGTATCGCAGTATGATATATAGTTTACTTTATTTAACTTCGAGCTGACCTGATATTGCATTTAGCATCGGAATTTGTGCTAGATATCAATTTGACCCTAAAGAGTCACACCTGATTGTTGTTAAGCTTATTTTGCGATATGTCGCTAGTTGAGCTAATCTTGGTCTTTGGTATCGACATGATACTAGTGTGCAATTAGCTAGTTACATGGATGTTGATTGGGTTGGTAACATTAATAATCGTAAATCGACCAGTAGTGGTTGTTTCTATGTCGGGAACGATTTAGTTTCTTGGCTAAGAAACAAAGTTCTATATCGCTCTCCACAGCTGAGGCTGAATATATAGCTGCGGATAATGCTTGTACTCAGCTTGTGTGGATGAAAAGAATACTAAGCGATTACGGAATTGCACATGAATCCATGGTTAGTGCATTATTTTTTATTTTCTTCTAGATTCAAGTCCTTTGCACTTCCATTTCTTCATTTGTATGGTTTATTTCATGCTTTATGATTGTTTTGGGAGTTTTCTAACAAAAAAAGAAATCTACTAGAAACCCTTCTTGCCTCTTTTACAATCTCTTTATTCATTGATTTCTTTATTGCAATGGAGGGTAGAACCAAGAAGAAAGGATCTCGTGGTCCATCTTCTTCTTGTTCGGCTCCTATCACGATGCGCTATCTTCAGTCACCCGAGGAAAATCCCAAGTTTGTACGGGATATTCACTTGCGCAATGTGATAGTTAAACGGACTGTTAATCCTGATCATTTGACACCATTCGATGTTGTTCTTCTCCTTTAGTCTGTAGGATGGGATAACATATTACATTGGGATGGACCGGCATACCGCTCCATTGCGCAAGCTATGTATACTTGCATTAGTGACTTCTCTTCTGAGAATCTGACATTTAAAATTACGACCAGAGAAGGTCCATTTGATGTGGACCGTCATCTTATTTCTGGGTTAATGGATATACCTGTCAATGATGATGGTATTCCCATTAGTTCTCTTGTAGCAAAACCTTCTGAAACTGAGAAGCGAATGCTCACTAGAGATTTATGTAATATGGATGCGGAATGAAGTACTGGGAATGTGCTCGCTTTCATGTTTATGTTACCCAGATATAAAATTCTTTATTGGATTTTTATTTCGAATGTTTATCCTCGATCTAGTAACAAAACCAAGCTTATTACATTCATGGTTCGTATTCTTCATTCTATCATTTCTGCAGTCCCTGTGTGTCTTCCTTCTCTCATTTGTTATATTATGATTCAGTTTTGTCTCCACCTAGGTCACAGTGACATACCTTTTACTTATCTTATGACTGTTTTAGCCACCCATAGTTTAGTGGTTATGCTCGTTGGAGAAGCTCTCACTCATCATATACCCTTCAACAACTCTAACATTAAAAAGATGAATTTGAAGTTGGCTTCAGGTCAAGTTAATGTGGGTGCTAGTGGAGCTATGGAAGCAAATGAAGAGGAAGATAATTTGCCTCCAGATGATGTCAATATGGATGACCTCTTCAATGAAATTGAATCCGATTCTGTTGGTGATCCTGATTATCAGCCATCTGATTATGATGCGCATTTGCGCTCACTTAAGGAGAAGGTTGCAGGCATGCATGTGTCCCAAGAAATGCAATTCAAATAAATGCGCAAATATCTTAGGCACATTTATAAGGGACTTCATCAAATTGATCCATCCATACCTGCTCATTCTTCTGGTTTGGATTAGTTTTCAGTATCTGTTATGTAATAACTTTTAATACTTGAATTTCTTCTTGTGCTTGGACATGTGGACATGTTTTTAATGGTTATCTTGTCTCTATGTTATCTTAACATCTCTCATTACTCTTGTGTTTCCTTCTTCATTTATATTTTCTTTCCTTTTGTCATATTGTGACAAAAAGGGGGAGAATTTATTCTGATATGCCTATTTCTTTTTTATATATGTGGAGAATGAATGTGGAACTGATAGGTAGTAGCAATTTTTTTTCTTATTCTCCTCTTGGATTCTATGAAGTATGGTATTAAGGGGGAGTATTGATGAGTATTGATTTGACTAGTTTATAACTGGTGCATGATTCTTTGACTAGTTTGTAATTGGTGCATGATTCTTTGTTGTACATGTATAATATTTTTATTTATTTTGTTTTGTCACGAATTTGACAAAGGGGGAGACTGTAAATGTTATTCTATCTAGCTCTTATGATTGTCAAATTTTGCAGTGCCAAAACCTCTTGAAATTTGTATCTTGTGTAGCTCATCTTCATATTCAAGATCAAGCAAATCAAGTACAAGAACAAAGGTCTTTACATCATGAACTTCAAGTGCAAGAATAAAAGATTCAAGTATAACATCATGTGATAAATCAAGCTTTCAAACTTCAACTATGTCAAGATAATGTGCTTTACTTTAAAACTCAAAGCTCAAGGAGAAATACAAGTCACAAGTACTTCAAGTTCAAGCTTCAAAGTACTTCAAGCTCAAGTTTCAAAGTACATCAAGATATCAAGCTTCATGTACTTCAAGATCAACTATCAACCAAAGCGAATGATGATTCAATGTTCAAATACCACTTATAAGGTATGAATGACCATAGATTGACCATAGGTTAGGTCATATTGATTGCATACTTAAATTGGGTCATTATATAATTTTATAGACTTTTTCTCGACTAGTCTTAGCCTATGTTCAACTAGTCCTAGTACTGGTTTGACCAGTCCAAGAATTTTCTCGACCAGTCCAAAAGTTGTTACTAATTTTTGAGATTTTTTGTTGGACCCTTGACCAATCCTAGAGACTGTTCGACCAGTCGAGTGAACAGTGCTCGACCAGTTAAGCAAGCTCGACTCAAAGTCCAGCAACCAAATTGGGTCCCACTCGACCAGTCGAGAGCAGGACTTGACCGGTCGTGCAGGCCACTCGACCGGTCATAAAACGGTCTTATCTTATCGCGCCCGAATTTTTGAATTCTTCTTGGTCCTTCGACCAGTCGAGCTGACCGCTGGGCCAGTCCAGTGAACAGTTTCTGTACTTATAAATAGAGCACGATTTTTAGAGTTTTTTATAGAATTCAAGAAAAATCAAGACACCATTCTGAGAGATAAGTTTGTGATATTCTTAAGTTATTTAGTGCTCATTTAATATTCTCTTTAATTTAGCTTTTTTGCATTTGATTTTAAGTTCTATATTTCAATCTTATTTGAAGAAGGGATTTAAGTTTTCCCCTTTCTTGAAATCAAAATCAAATCAAGCAAGCCCAAGGTGATTTAATCTAAAAATCATTTAGAACTTAGAACATTTTCATGAGTGTGGACATTGAACATCTACGTTGAACATCTACTTCGAATTGGTTCTACTGGGCTTCATCAAAGGAGAATATCCAGATAAGTATATTTACATTTTTGTAAATTTCTTTTTTGGTTTTTGAGGTTGTGCTAGGAAAAATCTCTCTTTCTTTTTTATTTGTCTGAGGTGATCCAGAAAACTCAGAGTGTAGGATTTTTGAATTGTGTAAGCCCACTTGAAAGACACAATTGTGAAGGTTTTAGGTGAACCTTGAAAAACCTATTTCATAGTGAATGCCAATATCCACTGTGTGAGGATATTGGGAGTGGAGTAGTTGTGTGGCTGTTTTTCTAAACAGTTGGTGTACACACAAGCGAACCACTATAATTTCTGGTCTTGTGGTGGATGATTAATTGTGGCTTTGTATGAATATTGTAATTTCTTTTTAAGCCTTTGTGGAGAATGTTATAATCCTTTTTATGCAAGTGTGGGAATGTTGTAATAGCTTAGTTAATTTTCTTTGCTATTTTTATTCTTTATTCCTTTGTATCGGTTTGAGATTTTTATAAACAGACCTTTCTAGAAATCAGGTTGTCCTACCATAAGCCATTAGTTTTTGGTGTAAGGTTGTCCTTAGAACAACATTTGTATCAACCTTTCAATACTTGTACATTTGAGGTTGTTATTCATTTCTGCTTTGTAGGATTGTTTAGTGCTTTCTTTATTTATATCTGTTTAATTCCGCAGTTAATTTTTTATTTTGGCATAGTCCTAATCACCCCCCCCCCCCCCCCAAGGACTCTTAGCTCGGCCTTTTCAAAAAAACACACCTAGTATAATGTGGTGGTGCGACACTTGTGCATAAACTCAATATGGGATCGATGATGTGGACCACTTAACCCTCACATATATGCCAATGAATATGTTGGCGATATAACCTAACTTTTGAGTAGTTAAAGCTCATTATATAGAGGATTTGATACATGTTATGGGTATGTGTGTTCTCCCTTGCACGTATTTGAATATACAACTTGTTATGATTAAGGCCGTATGTGATTTTGGTTACGTGTTTAGCACTAAGTGATGGCGTGATGTTAGTTGTACTATTGCGCAAAATGTACACACTTGTAACATGAAGGGTATGATCACTCGCATAGTCAAACCACTGTTTCACTTAATGGCGCCATGGTTGTTTATGGCTAACGTAGGGATATTACACATATTGTATCGGTACTCATGCATACATATATCTACATCATAGATGTAGAATGCATGGTTTGCATTGTTTGACCATACGGAGATCATGTGGATGTTATGGATCATGAAAGGATGTTAGTGTGTGGTCACGTTGTGGAGTATGTTCGGATCTTATATATATCCGGTTTAAGAGACTGCAGGTTGAGGTTGTAATTGGTTGGAAGAGGAGCTCAGTTGGCTTTAGGGTTGCCTCGTATTCGAACATGACTTGTGTACATAGCATTGTTGGGTATTACAATGTTGCATTTCTCATAACATCCTTGAGTACAGAATTGAGAACCACAACAACACCATAGATTATTTATGTGACCACTATAACGGTATCGTGGTCGTCACAAACTCTTGGGTGAAATTTTTTAAACCTCGAGTGGTACCATCGAGCCTCATCGTCAAGACCAGACAGACACCATAAGTCACATAATGTTAAATACCATAGTAGGCCTGACTCCCTCCTGTGTGATAGGTGATAAGAGGTTCAATCACACCTAGTTGAAGATTGTAGTGTGAATGTGGTTCAGTCTAAACAACTGCTAAAATGGGTCTACTGCTAACATGCCAAGTGGATTTGGTATTGGCCATAGGCCCTCACCAACAAGGCAGGTATGTGAGGCCCTTATCCAAGAAGCTTTGGGCTTTGATTGGGCATTGGTCCTAGTGATTTCTAGTTGATAATTGTGTCGAGACATGGATTCGGAGTTGAGGATTAGTATGTTTACATATACCCAACATTTTCTTGCATCGCATCCCTTGCATTGCATATTGCCTTCTCGGCCTCATATAACATTGCATTGTTCATCATGCCTTAGTTATATACTCTGAATTTACAGTAGTGATTGCATGTGTGGACACTATGCACACACAAGAGTCACTCACTAGGCTTATAACTCATATAATTCCTTCTCTATTTTTTTCAAGTCAGGAGTAGCCTGGATAATCTTGTCTCTTCGATATATCTTGTCTTTTTCTGTGTTGTCGCGATGAACAAGTTAAATGTATCTTTTAAAAAGTTTTGTACTTAAAAACACTTTGATATATAGTAAAAAGAAAATTATTTTTGCTTTGAATGGTGATCATGAACATGTATGCTCAGGTATTCTTTGAAAAAAAATCACTCAAAATCTTCTTTATGGTGCACCAAAACTAGGACACGGTGTATGGGTGTCAGGTGCCAGATTCGGGATACTACATAATTGTTAGCCCCAAATTTAGGGTGTGACAATAATTAATTATAAATATACACTTATTTCTTCTAAATCTAGTCTTAGTCTCTTAGATGCTTATATAATTTGACATGTATGGCATGTGATAGATCATCATGTGATCATGTGGTGGACCATATATGTTAAAAGTACCATTTAAAGTGGGCCTCACCACACAATCATAGTTGGTGATAGATCAGGACATGTTAGGTATTGATCTTTCACTTAGTTATATATATATATATATATATATATATATATATATATAGAGAGAGAGAGAGAGAGAGAGAGAGAGAGTAATGGTCTCCTGCGAACCATTCCGCAGATACCTTGGTGCAGTCCAATTCCCACCGCAAGAGACCCTTGTGCGGGCGCGGATTGGCTATTGACAGGTTGAGTAGAGAGACTGTTACTGAATTTGTGGCCCATATATGTTTTATATCGACACTGTTCATCCATTTGAAGAGATCATTTTAGAGTGAAATCCAAAGAATGAGTCACATCCGAAGCTCCAGTGGACCCCACTACAGAAAACAGTGGGGAGAGTGACGCCACCGTTAAAAACTTCTAAAGGCCACAAAAAGTTTTCGATCAAGCATATATTTATATTTTCCCTTCTTTATGTCTTTGTTAACTTTTGAACAGGTTACATTTTGAAAAAACATCATGGTGGACCTTAGAAAGGTTTCCATGGTGGGCATCAATCTTCCTACTATTTTTTTTATGGTGGGGTCCACTAAAGCTTTGGATCTACCTCATTCTCTGACTCCTGGCTTAAAATAATATCTCTAAATGGATGGACGTTGTGGATACAACACATACATCATAGTGAGGTCCACAGAACTTGGTGATGTCACTTACGTAGAGTGAGGTCCCGTGTTAGGGAGCGGATTACGTGGTAACTCACTACGCTTAGTGTACTGACTAAACTCTGTGAGGTCCACAATGATTTATTATTTATTTTATCCACTCCGTTCATACATTTTAACATATAATTTTAGTACTTGAACCAAAAAATGAGGTATATTCAATGTTCAAATGGACCACACCACAGGAAATAGTTGAATTGAATGTCTACCGTTGAAAAATACTTGGAGGGCCACAGGAGTTTTAGATCAAGCTTATATTTGTTTTTTCCCTTCATCCATGTCTGTATGATCTTATGAACAGGTTGGATGAAAAATAAACATCACTATGGGGCCTAGAAAGGTTTCAACGGTGAAAATCATTATCCCCACTGTTTCCAGTGGTATGATCCACTTGATCTTTGGATATGCATCAATTTTGGGCTCAACCCTTTAAATTAGATGGAAAAATGGATGGTCGGCATAGATAAACCACATACATTCAACATGGGCCCAACTTTGTTTACTCAGTACGATAAGAGCCTACTGAGGAACTCAATACGCAATCTGATTTCCCCATAGAGATTGGCGTGGTTGGTGGTCAGTGCTCTATGGGCCCCACCATGATGTATGTGTTTCATCCATTCCGTTCATCCATTTTTAAAGAAGGGAAAATATACATATAAGCTTGATCGAAAACTTTTTGTGGCCTTTAGAAGTTTTTAACGGTGGCGTCACTCTCCCCATTGTTTTCAGTAGTGGGGTCCACTGGAGCTTTGGATGTCACTTATTCTTTGGATTTCACCCTAAAATGATCTCTCCACATGGATGGACTGTCACGCCCCAAACTCGGAAATTGGGCTCACAAATTCCCGATCGCTGAATCCGGCGCCGACAACCTCCGTAGTACCCCATTCTCGGCTCCCAGCGCCCATTCGCCAGGTTCCTATCCTGGGATGCTACGAGGAGGATTTTCAACGTCAGTTTGATTCATAATAAGTATAACTAAAGGCATAACCCATAAACAACAACCAAAAACTCCATCACATTTCCACTATGATCAAAAACTTTATAAGTACAATGAGTATAAAGGGAAATACAATGATAATGAACAAAAAGCTCCAAGACGATCTGCCACACGCTCTAGCCTCAACACTGCTGCAGTCCAACGTCACCTGTACGTAACGGTCGTGCATAAGCTTTATGGAAAGCTTAGAGGGTGGTGAAAGTATATGCGCAAGGTAGTAATACAGTTATGTAGTATCAGAGTAATGGGGAACATGCTGATGAATCCATGAATACCATAAGCCGTACCAAGGCTATGCGATGCAAGACATGAGTGATGTCAGCCATACCAAGGTCATGCGATGCGAGATGCAACTCAAGCATACAATTCCTCATCTAAGTCCATATGTCAATACGGTTTAAATCTGGAATATCACCGGGGTCTAGTACACTCCAAACCGAATTGCCGCCCCATCTCACGCAATAAGGCGAGTGGAAGAGACCTCACTATCCGCCTGCCAATATCAGGCTCGGCAAGTCGATAGCGGACCCATTCCTCGAGCTGGTCAAACTTATCCTAGCTTTGCCCCCTCCTCTCGGGCGGGTAAGGCCGCACCCCCTTCCAACCGACCACGACATAGTGGAAAGCTCAACCGTCTGGTAATCGGCATTCGACGCTCATGCACCCACTCGGTCTAGACGTTAGAGCAACCTCTTGGTACCATAAGGGTTTAGGGACTTTCACCCAGGGATATCTATAGCACCCCATGTAGAACAAGATTTTCGGTATCCAATCCTGTTAACCACGATATGCCTGTGGAGGCTATGGCCCTGATGTCGCTAAGGCATACAGTAAACATGTCATACAATGCAAGATGCATAAATCACGCAAACCAGTCATACAACAAACATGTGCGTACCGCGCGCTCGATAATTAGCAACTTCCCTTACCAGGGAGTCCGTAACAATCTGCCCAATGGCATATGCTATGATTAATCGCTCATCTCATCACAAGCATACAGATGATACACATGGGCATGTATCATGATGTTATGTTGTCACATACTTATAATCGGTATCGATAACCGGCGTTGGCCTCGGCAATCGGTACCGATAATCAGCATCGGTAATCGGCATCGATAATCAGGGTCGATAATCGGCGTCGGCCTCGACAATCGGCACCAATAATCAGCATTGGTAATCGGCACCGATAATCAGGGTCGATAATCAGCGTCGGTGGTGGTCATGAAGTCATTCGTCTACAGCGAATGGGGCCCACTTATTTGGGTTAACCCATGAAGAGAATGGGCTTAACAAGGCCTAAGGAAAGGTCACAATGAGGACGTCTAACCATCATTGCCCATCAATGTGGACGTCAAACCAACATTACTCCCAAGGAGTGGCCTACATGAGGAATTCGTACACATTGTAACGACCACCCATACATCACATTGGGCCTCACTCATGGGCTTCACATACATCGCATTGGGCCGATCAAATGGGATGATCGAATGGGCCAAATCACATGGGCCAATCAAATGGGTCGATTCAAATGGGTCGAATCGAATGGGCCAAATCAAATGGGCTGATTGAATGGCCGAATCAAATGGGCCGAATCAAATGGGCCGATCAAATGGGCCTCAAGTATATCAGTCGGGCCCACCCTTATGTATTTTGAGATCCGATCTATTCATAAGTTAACATAGAGATAAATGAAATGAAAATAAATATCAACTTAATCGGAAACTACTGTGGTGCTTAAGAGTTTAAACGGTGGATGCTACAGTCCACTATTTAAATGGTGAGGCCCACTTGAACTTTAGATTAGACTCACTCATTTTTCCATGCTGTAAAATGACCTCACAAATGGTTGGACAACATAGATACAACACATGCATCATGGTGGGCCCTACCGTCCAAACAGTAGACGGTGTAGATAAAGCACATACATCATCAGGGCCCACACCACGTGGATGAAACACGTGCACCTGGAGTGGGTCCCACTACCAGAAGAGCTGGGAATGTACACGTACATCCCATGGACCTACAGAGCTCTGGACGGTAAGAGAGAGAGAGAGAGAGAGAGACCAGCTACGTGGCTGCTTGTACGAGCAGCATAGCTGCTGCTTACTTTTTATTTTCTTAAACAAAACAAAGGTGGGTCGCACGTAGGGCCCACCACAATAGGTACATATATCAGATATAATATATATATATATATGTATATAATATTATAATATATGACATATATCATATATTATATTATATATATATATATAATATGACGTTTAGGCCGTCCAGGGCCTGAATGGTCACATACACTAGGGAGGGCCCCACACGAGGGGGTGGGTCCCACCTTCCAAGGACAGTGGACACCACACGTGATGGTGTGGCCCACCAAAATGGATGGATGGCGTGGATGGGTCCCATGGACCCCACCGTTAGTCAACACTCCACGTCAGTACGCGTACTTCATGTTAGCCACCTCCACAGGGATCGATACCAAGACCTCAAGTGGTGAAATGAGGTATCTTTCACTCAGCCTACCACATGAGCCATGGATCTGTGTGTGTCTGGGAGGGCCCCACACGAACATGGGTCCACCGCCCTGGGGTGGTGGACGGTCTGGATAAAGCACATACACCATGTGTGGCCCATCTAAAAGGGTGGACGGCATGGATGGGTCCCATGGACCCCACCGTCAGCACACACCCAACGCCAGCACACACCCACCTTCAATACACCTCCACTATTAGCACACCCATTGTCAGTCTATACTTCACTGCTAGCAGCCTTGACTATCGGTTACATCCAGCACCCTTGGACGGATGGTGTGGATGTACACCTCATCAAGTGGGGTCCCACACGGCCTACCTATTTTGAAACAACCTGATATTTGTGTTTGTTCATCATCTAGGCCCACTGGATGGCCTGGATACAATAGATGGACGGCTTTGATAAAAAGGGTATGATCAAGGTGGGCCGCACCGTTTTGGATGGCATGGGTAAAATACACACATCATAGTGGGCCATGATCATGGAAAGAAAGAGAGAGAGAGAGAGAGAGAGAGAGAGAGAGAGAGAGAGAGAAGAGAGGAAGATGGAAAGAGGGAAAGAAAAAGCGTAGATAACGAAGGGTCCCCGCCACTATGGGCCCCTCATGGATACAAGCATACATCAAAGTGGGTCCCACTACATGTGGCCCTTTAATCACAAAAAATGTAAACGTGAGTCCAAGATCACCCACCTTCCACTTCTTCTTGCTCCCTAGGCTTCCTTTGCTCCTTAGCTTCAATCCTAACGGAGAAGTGGAGTTTGGATGGTTGAGATGGGAGATGAGAGGTAGGAAGTGGGCCACATTCAAAACTCTCTAATGGAGGTTTGGTAGAGCTTGGACTTGGGATTTTCTTGCTTGCTTGGGAAAGTGAGTTGAGAAATGAGAGAGAGGGTTGTAAAGAGAGAGAGAGAGAGAGAGAGAGAGAGAGAGAGATGGGTGATGGAGTGATGGATGTGGTGAGTGATGGGTGTGTAAGAAACTTTTCACTTTGAGGTTGCTTGGTTTAAGAAAAGTATGGGTTTGTGTAAGAACTTTTTGACTTTGGGGTTGCTTGGGAATGGATAAAAGGTGATGTGTACTTGACATGATGGGATTGATTGGTTGATTGATTGATGTGACATATTGTAGAGATTCTCTCGAAATTCGCACGTGCGGCGTTTTTCTCGCACCGAACGGTGGTCCACATCCCCTGTCCAGAGTATCGGATCGGCGCGCGAGATGCGGCATCGGAACCACGGCGACGGCGCAGTCGCAAGGGTACAAGTCTCGGTTTGAGTTGATTCACGTTGACAGCGTGTGATGCAGGGTCACGCGCAAATGCCGGTTAAGGGTCGAAGGTTGCCGGAATTCGATCGGGAAGACCGCGGAAGCCTACGGAATGGTATGGTCTAGGATACGGGGCTTACATGGACAACATGGATGCAAAACATATATCATAGTGGGGCTACAAATTCAATAGCAGCTAGCCAATCTGTGCCCGCACAAGGGTCTCTTGGGTGGAAATTGGACCGCACCAAAGTATCTTGCGGGATAGTTCGCAGGAGACCATTACTCTACACACACACACACACACACACACACACACACCCAAGATTTTGATCTTGGTGGGCCCCATGTGATAAATGTACATATTAAGCGAGCCTCGCCCCATTTGTGTAGATCTTAATAATACTTGATCTTGATTTAGTAGACCAAATCTTGGAACTTATAATCCTTCTAAATTTAGCCAACTTATAATTAAAGAAAATCTAGGATGAATATATTAACCCTTAAAATCCGGTATGATAAGTTTAACAATTGATCGAGGACTCAATCAACCAAATGAGTGAACAGATTGGATTTAGGATTAATGGATCTTAAGATTCACCCAATCTAAAATTAGATCAAACCATACAATTAAGGACCGATCGGGACCATCAAATTATATTAATGAAATCTTTAAAAAAAGCAACGGTTGGATCAGATGGATCCTAACATCTGATTAATCTAGACCTATATTCTCATTGACATGTGGAGCTACTTAAAGGTAAGACCATTGATCTATGGTTAGAAGTGACTGTAAGTTAGATAGCATTGTAAAAGATGATTTACAACTTAGATTTAGGAATCTAATACCAATTTTAGCAAGCATATAGTCATACCTTGTAGAAACTTTATTTTTAATAGTTTTACCAAAAAGTGTCATTTGTTATAAATTTTCTAAATAAGGAAAGTTTTCTGATTCCCATTTAGGAAGGTCCTAATTGTAGTAAATTCTTATATTTAGCAATGGTTAAGAAGTGAGTTCATTAAGAAGGAAAGATTTTATTTTATTTTATTTTAAAAAAAAAAAAGTAAGGGAGAAACATATAAATGAGAAGAAAAAATATTACATTTATCCCGGCGATCATTATTGGTAAGAAGTCTCATGCATAACCACATTTTTTAACCTAGCACACATGTCATGAATCATGCATGGTATTTCCTATTGTAAGTTATTACTTGAAAACCTATTAATTTTGCAATGTTATTTTAAATATATGCATTTGGCAAGTTGTATTATTTAAAAATGTAATTAATGATAAGAAGCATTCATCATAGCATTGTTGTGAACGCCTGACAACTCACGGACTTGAGGATCCTTTAAATTAGAGAATTGGGAAGAAGACCTCTAGGTGTGATTCCCCAACCCTCTATATTGTACCATTGGGGTCTCCGCATTAAACTATAGGTTGAGTGGCAAAGGAGTTTGACTAACTCAAAAAAGGTTGTCGACAAATATGGGCTAGTTAAGTGTGCACTAGGGTGGGTAGATCACTACTGTGTGTATTTACACCAGCACGTACACTACCACTCGAGTTAAAGATCAGCCTATGCAGGCTGGGTGGGTGTTAGTAGGCCGAGGCGAGAGAGACTGGGCCTTAATGGTTCAATGGCCATGTGATTTCAAGAATATTTACACGGATAAAGAAAAAAGAAAGGAATATTTGGTTGTCTATCAGTAGAAGAAGCTCTAAAAGAATGCTTCTTAGTTATTAGTTATTTATAGAACAATAATCCAATAATTTGGGATTATAACAAGATATTTTATTGTGTTTATTTGATAATTGATTCTGGATTTTCCTTTGATATTTGCTATGAATAATGTTCATTGTGGTGATTGTTTATGTGAATGTTTGTAAATCATTCTCGAGCCACACCCACAATTCGGTGACTAGGCCGAGTGTGCTTGAGTACCAAAATCGACGTGTGACAATTATTCTCCTAAAATGCAATTAAAGCCTTGTATTATATAATGGCCTAGAACATAATAAGAACTCATATAATGATAGCCTTTTGACTATATGTGTCTTTGTCTCTTGTGTGGATGTAGTGATATTATGATAATGTTTTATGAATTACAATAAAGTGACCTCGAAGTATATCTATACATATGATTCAAAATCTTATAGACAACTGGGGTAGGGTGTCTACAGAGATGATTATAGTTATATTTAAAAGATTGTCAAGTTTCTTTCCAATAAGCTCAAGATGTTTTAATTTGACTTGTAATGAGGGAGTAATGATCTTTTCGTAGGATCGCGCGATGCTGGAAACGAATGCGAACGCCAAAAAATTTGCTCTGACTTTCAATACACACTCGCTCTCGCTTTTAGTAGACACACTATAGACACCCCACCTAGGATGAAAGAACTGATCTGAGCACTATGGGACCCCTAGATCCATCACAAAGGCCTCAGCCCAATCTGAAGCTTAAACCAAGACCTAGGCCCATTCACCTTTAGGATTCAAATGAAGCAAAAGGGACTAAACCAAAGGGATACACTAACTTACTTGAGCTCCTAGCCAAAACTAGGACTCATCCACGAGGCTGACGACACATCATGCACCACCTTCCATGTTAAATTTTGTGATTTTTCTTTGCAGGTTAGGTGAAGGAGAGAACAAAACCCTACCTCAGGAGTCATGCACAAGCTGAAATATCCCTTTGCCCTTAGTTTTCCACCAAACTATGCCTCTTGCCATCTGATTCAACTAATCGTAATATAGCATGTAACACACCCATCCTAATAGCCAATCACAACCCTTAGATCTTTCTTTAGCCATTAAAATTCTAAAAACTTACAAAATTACCACCTACAGCACCTATTATTACCCCCTCCCTCTTTATTTCCAAGGTATCTTCCATCTTTCATCTTTCGTTCATTGTCTCACAAGTCTTATATCTCTTATCCTTCATTCGTCAATCTTCACCTTCCATCACTTGAGGATGAAAAGAAGAGAGGGAGAGTGGGTCTAGCCCATCCATCCACTAAGGAAAGAAGAAGAGTTAAATGAGAGGAAGCCATTCAGCCTTGGTCAACCTAGTTGAGGTCAAATCTTAGCCACCTGAGCCTTTTGAAAGGCCGATCTAATCCACTCCAATTGATCCTTATGATAATCCATTCACCCACTTGCCTAGCTCATATCAGTTTTATTCATATTTACATTAGCATTGTGCATCATCACCTCCACTCTCAACCTTCCAACTCATCCAGTCAACTCGAGTGTATGCTCTGCGACTTGACGGGATACCGGATCCTGCCCATAAAAAACTCGGATCAACTGGATTTCAATTGCTTCTCCAAGTAGGTGGGTCCAGGCAAAGAAGTCTTTCCCGATTGATCGCTGGAAGTAGGCACTGCATCTCCACACTGCCTACCATCACTGCATTGCATCATCCGTATGCAAGAACTAACCAAATCTCTTATGTTCCGTTAAGTCCTGTAAAGTAGAGACCGTACATTTGTACAGGTAAAGATAGTGTATGCACCTTCCTTCTCTGTCACCATGGTCTCTTACTAAGAATCCTAAGTCACAGATCAAGAGTCATTTGAACAAGGGAACCTTAGATTCTCTAGTTTGTAGGTTCTACAAGGTCTAGTTGATTATAAAAGCCTGAGTAACTGGCTAATGGCGACTCCAAATCAAATATACAATACCCCGAGTCATAAATATACTCGAAAAGTCTAAAAAGGCCCTTGTGAGTGCGATCCGCCCACGATCCAGTGTTCACACACATGCTGTCACTTTCAGTACAAACTCGCTCACACTTTTAGTATAAACTTGTTCTCGTTTTCAGTACAAACTCACATTCACCTTTGGGCTTGTTTCTAACATTGCACAGTCCCACAAAAATGTTCATAACTCCCTTGTTACTGGTCGGATCAGGGGGATCTTATGTTAGTTAGAAAGATAATTTAACGAGCTTCCAAATAGAACTAGAATAATTTCACTTGGAGACCATTTAAACTTTAAAAAATGGGCCCAAATTTGATGATGGTGTTTGTAAATTTCTCAGGTTCACTCTCATTCCTAGCATCGCATGATCCAACAAAAACATTTACAACTCCCTCATTACATGTTGGGTCGGGGTGATTTTAAGCTTGTTGGTAAGATAATTTGATAAGCTTTCAAATAAGACTATAATAATCTCATTTGGATACCATTTAATATTTTAAAAATAGGCCTAATATCCCTAATGACCTAACTCACATAACTTGCACAGTCAACACCATGTGACTTCGGTAAACAAGATGGATTTCCCTTATCGCACCTCAAATCTGAATGATCTTAGGCTTGTTAGAATGAAAATTCAGTAATCTTTCTAATGAGCCATAAAAATACATCAATAGGGATCCATTTGGTTTGTCATCAGCTGATTCGAAAGTCATAAAGAAGTGAAGTGAGACCTATGATACAAAAGGTACATTTCGAATCAGATTATGACATACTAAATGGTTCCCGATTGAAGTGTTTGATAGTTGATTAGAAATCTTATTGAATTACCATTCCAATAAGCTCAAGGTCACTCAGATCCAAAGTATAATGAGGGATATCCAGTTTATTTGCCAAAGTCACATGGTGTTAACCATGGAAGCAATGTGAGTACACCATTAGGAAGTTTGTGCCACTTTTGAAAGGTAAAAAAGTTTCCAAAATGAGATAATTCTAATTTTATTTGAAAGCTTGTCGAATTATCCTTCCAACGAGCTTGAGATCACACTATTATGACCTGCAACGAGGGAATTATGACTATTTTTGTGGAATTATGTGATACCGAAAATGAGATCAAACACGAACAATTTGCGAACACCATTAGAGAATTTGGGCCCACTTTTTAAAGGTCAAATGGTCTCTAAGTGAGATGATTTATAGTCCTATTTAGAATGACATCAAATTACATTTCCAACAAGCCCAAGATCACTTCGTCCGACCTATAATGAGGGAGTGGTAACCATTTTCGTGGGATCGCGTGATGCCATAAACGAAAGTGAATGCAAACACTTCACCAACGCCATCATGTAATATCAGCCCAATTTTTAAATGTCAAATGGTCTCTAAATGAGATAGTTTTAGTTCTATTTAAAAATTTATCAAATTATCTTTCTAACAAGCCTAAAATCCCCCTAATCTAACCTGTAACGAGGAAGTTATGAAATTTTTGTAGGATTGCATGACGTTAGAAATGAATGTGAACATGAGTTTGTACTGAACCGAACGCGATTTTGTATTGAAAACGAAGCGAGTTTGTATTGAACGATGACACGGGTTGTACTGAAAGTGAGAGCTAGTGTGTAATGAAAGTGAGAGGGAGTGTGTATTGAAAGTGAGAGCTAGTGTTTACTGACAGTAAGAATGATTTTTTTTTTTCGGACTCGTTCGCAGCATCACGTGATCTTATGAAATTGTAACTCCCTCATTATGGGTTGGATCAAGGTGATGATGAGCTTGTTGGAAAGATAATTTGACAAGTTTTTCAAATAGGACTGGAATAATCTCATTTGGAGAAAGTTTGACCTTTAAAAAGTAGGAAAAAAGTCCATGATGGTGTTCGCTAACGTTTGCATTTTCCCTCGTTTTTATCGTCACAACCTCATGAAAATGGTCATAACTCCCTTGTTAAAGGTTGGATCGGGGTGATCTTGGGCTCGTTGGAAAGATGATTTGATAAGTTTTCATATAGGACTGGAATAACCTCATTTGGAAACTATTTCACATTTCAAAAGTGGACCCAAACTCTCTAATGGTATAACTCACATTGCTTGCATAGTCAGCACCATACAACTTTGATAAACAAACTGAATCTTTTCCATTACACCTCAAATCTTAGTGATCGTGTGCTTGTTGGATGGAATGATAAATTGATAAGATTTTCAATGAGCCATAAAACTACCTCTATCAGAAACCATTTGGTTTATCATCTTTTGACTAAAAGTGTATCATTCGCAACATTAAACACCGAATGAAGCTTTCCCAAGAGATGCTCGTTCATAGGTGAAAACATAAAAGATTGCTAAAGAGAATATTCGGGAAGCATGAAAGATTGCTAGAGAGTAGTTGGAAAGCACAAAAAATTGTCAAGTAGCAGTGGTAAAAGAAGAGATTTACTTGAATTTTTTTGGGAGTATATGATATTCTCATAACATGCTTTGATTCTTCATATTTACCAAAAAATTTCCTTTGATTGTGTGGTTGGAGGATGAAAAGTCGAAACTACCCTTAATAAGGAGAATTTCAAAGAATTGAAAGCACCATCTTTACCCCACGCGGAAGGAAATTACATTCTGAAAAACCAAAAGCTATTTTGGGCCGAACTTGTTGTGTTTCCAAAAATCCAATTTGATCACTAGTTGCATGACCTAATTTTAGGCATACATATATATAAAAAAAGCCTTGTCCGTGATATAGATGGACCATACGATTGGAAACATTTTACATGGTGATGCCCCACCCTCCAAACCGTTTCCCTCTGTGTGACCCACCTAAATCGTGGACTATCTTGATTCTTGGGCCCAAGGCCTAAATGGGTTCTAATGATTGGAGTGGATTTCTTATAATCTTCACAGTGGGCCCTATGAAAAAAATCATCACTGGATGTCTCTTTTAATTGATTCCTTTGGTGTGGCCCATTTAAATCATGGGTCAGCTTGATTTTTTGATCTTAGGCTTAATGTGGGATTACACAAGAGTGGATTTCACATACACATTATAGTGGGCTTCGGTGTGTCTCCTATAAATTTTTTTCTTTTTTAATATATGAAAAGCTAGATCTCTTCAATCAATTGGAGGAAGGACGCCATCAAAGCGGATTACATGGTATGCTACACACGTGTGTTGACATCACCAAGTTTGTGGGCCCACCATGATGTGTGTGTTATGTCCACACAACCCATCCATATGGCAAGATAATTTAGGGTACGCTCCAAAAAAATGAGGTAGATCCAAAGCTTAAGTGGACCACATCACAGAAAGCAGTGGGGATAGTGATGCCCACTATAACCTTCTTAAGGCCCACCAAGATGTTTATTTACCATCTAACCTGTTCATAAGGTCACATGAACTTGGATAATGGAAGAAAAAACAAATATAAGCTCATCTAAAACTTATATGGCCCCCAAGAAGTTTTCAAATATATAGTAAGTGTTCCACCGTTACTGCTTTATGTAGTGTGGTCCGCTAAAGATGTAGATCTGCCTCGCTTTTTGGGTTCATGCCCTAAAATGATCTTGCCAAACTGATGGACAATTTGGATATAACACATACATTATGGCGGGGCCCATAGAACTTGGTGATGTCAACACACCACCTAGGTCAGCACACCTTACAATTCACTTTTGATGCCACCACATATACCAAAGCTAAATCTCTTCAAGCAGTAGTTGTGGGAAGGATACCATTGCCAATTTTTGGCAGGGCCCATTCTGATGCGTATGTGAAATCCTATGTAATCTGCTTTAGGCCCATGGCAAAAATAAAAAATAAAAATAGGCTAATCCATGATTCAGATGGGCCACACCAAAGGAAATAATTGGAGAGATATCTAATGTAAAATTATTTTACAAGACTCACGTTAAAGATGATAAGAAATCTACTCTAACCATTAGATTTCACAAAAAAAATATTTAAACGTAGGGCCCAAGATTTAAGACAATCCATGATTCGGGTGAGTCATACAAATGAAAATAATTTGAAGGGTGGGCATTGCCAATCATATGGTCCATCTAAATCATAGATGGGGCTTATATATATATAGTATATATATATATAGATATATATATATATATTATATATATATATATTATATATAATATATATTATATATATATATATATACACACACCTAAAATTAACTCATGCAACTAATGGTTAGAATGAATTTTCAGAAACACAACAAGTTAACCGCCAACAAAGCTTCTAATTTTTCGGAGCGTATTTTCCTTCCACGACGTAAACACAGGGATTCCGGTTCTTCGAAATTCTCCCCGTAATTTAGATTTTTCATCCTACATCGGTACAATTAGATAAATATAAAGAGTCAAAGCATGTCACGGGGAATATCATAAGCTCCCATTATCTTTGAGGTAAAAGATCCAAAGAAAAGTTAGCTTTAGAATAATTGATAAAAGAAGAAGAAAAAAAGGTTTAGGGCCATTTTTGTTTTGAAAAAACGAAAGTAGTCAAAAGACGCACAAATGGTCTAGAAGGGTAAGTTATAAAAAAAATGGTAATTTTGGCTTTAAAAAAAAACCCTTTTAATTATTTTGCCATTTTTAATAGTTTTTAATGTATTAAATAATAACAATTCAATTGTTAAGTGATCAAGGCAGGTCAATTAGAAACTCGGTCGAGTCTTCGAACTGAACTGATCTGCCCCGCCTACGCATAGAGTCGAGTTATTGAAGCATTTTCCATAACCAAACACAATACAAAGGTTTCCATGTCCAGGATTCAAGTCCCGGACATCCGTGGACATCTGTGGTCCACGCATCCAAACGGGCCCATGTAAAATCCCTGTTTTCGGCGGCGTGGGAGGGGTGGGGTTTCGGTGCTTGGGGAATGGGAGAGGACTACAGGGTTGGAGGAGACGCGGAAGGAAGAGCGAAGAATCAGCACAACAGAAACAGCAGCAGCAAGGACAAGAAGGAGGGAGCGATGGAGATATACAGGGACGTTTCGAGCTGCAACACATACAACTACGGAGACGCTCTCTACTGGGACGCTCGCTACATCCACGAGGCAGGCCCCTTCGATTGGTACCAGCGCTACTCCGCCCTCCGCCCTTTCGTCCGCAATTACATCCCTACCTCTTCTCGCATCCTTATGGTCGGCTGTGGCAATGCCGGTAACAGGACTACACTGCTCCCAATTTTTTCTTTCTTGATTTAAAAAAAAAAATTATTTGTTCTGTGAATAATGATAGTTCTAATTGCTCTTCTGCTTGAATTGATTGTGTTCACCGGACGATGCCGACCGCTTGATTTCTGGAAAACAAAAATGACCTCCTGCCTAATTTTGGGCCGTGTTTTGGTTGAGCTGTTTGGATTGCTTGATCGGTCTGTATGGGGAGGCCTACTGGATCAGCAGTCCATATGATTATGTCTAATGCAGATTTTGTAAGAAGGATGGGAAGAAGTGGATAAGAATTGATTTCTTTCCATGCCACACAATCACGCAATTCAAATTGAAAATATTGTTTTTTTGCTTTTCTTTTTTGGGGTTTTCTACCTTTGCAAGAGAATGATTTCTCCTTACCTTCTGCTAGGAATCTATAAAACTGTGTACATATAGAAAAAGAAAACCCTAACCTAGACCTAAGCTCAAACACTAGATGTGCCTCATCCGAGGCCTTGATTGTGACCTTTAAAGGAAAAAGGTGTTGTTGCATGTACCGTAGCTACACCGTAGCACATGTTACAGCGAGCATTGTAGTGCGATACTGTACAACACTCCATTTGTAGAAAAGCTGGTAAAAAATAATTAAAATATTAAAACTATAAATTAGCTCATTTTTAGGACTCAATACATTCTCGCAATACATGTGGCCCAATGGATGTGTGAACCATCAATCTCTCTAGGTTGAAGAGCTCACCCTCGAGTTTTGATCTCCGCATGTATCCACCAGCACGGCCCACCTTTGTAACGTCATAGGTTGGGCTTTTTGATGTGAGCTAGTGATGCAGGTCCACCCGTTGACTTGCCATGGTCTTTGTTGGACATTGTTTTGTTGTGCATCTTTGCTTTATCCATCTTTCCCCCAACCAAACTTTGTGTCATGTTCTCCATCTCACCCTTGATTCATGAACTTTTTATTGATCTTTGTCAAGTGATTAATGTGTCCATATCCGCTTCAACATACACCTCATTGAAATCCGTGATTTGTCCATTGATCCATCAATTAATTGAGTCATTAATCCATTCATTGAATCTTCATCATCTTGGTTATTGTCTTCCTCTATGATGTTTTCTTCATCAATGTTTTAAATAGAGTTTAGCATACATTGTAGCATTCAACCCTCCGCTACACAATACTTCTATATTTTTAATTAAAATAATGGACAAAATATAATAAATAGTAAAAATAAGTGCACAAAACGGCAAAAAGCCTTCACTCTGATGTTGGGATGTCCAAAAAATAGGTCTATCCAATCATTAGGTGGGCCACACCACAGAAATCAATGTATAGCCGCTCAAAAGCCTTCACCATAGCATGGTTGGCCCACATGATGGTTGGATCCACCTTACTGGACTGGGTCATGGGCCACGCCATAGAAAATTATGGCCAACTGTGAGCCACCTAAGAAAATCAAGTTTACTTCCCTTCCCATTTCAACCAGGGTTGTGACATTTTTTTTTTTCCTTTCTAATATCTTATAAGATGAGGTCGATGCAGTGTGCAACACATGGTGGGCATAATAAATTTAGTCTCTTTTCCATCAACATTTTTCCTAATACCTTGTATGTTAATTCATTGTCGATCACAATCTACATTGCATTTGCCTCTCCCATCTCATTCACCATCCTATCCATAAGGTTGAATATATAATCTGCATTCTTGACTTCACCTGATGCATCAATCGATTAATGGAATATTACACCCAAGTGGCAATATGCCATTAAATTGACCATGCTACGTCTGGTTGGGCCAGTCCAACTATCGCATATAATAGTGCATCATCTGCTCTACCATATGGGTTTAAAGGTTGTTACGTACGCTTTCCCATCTTCATATTCTACATCCGTCCACTTTCCCCTAATGTGACGAGCTGTGGGTGCCTTCTCTTTTTCGTTTGCCTCTGTCGTTGTATCAATCACCACTCGCTAGTATGGGGAGTTGGCAACATTTGGAGGTATGTTGCCATATATAAATAGCTTGGCCATTACCCTCCCAAGTTTCTCAATTGCATTTTTTGTCCACATTTGTTTGAACCTTTTTTGTTTTATCATCTCCTTCCTAAATAGAATTGGATTACATGAGGGCATCTTGGGCTCTATCACATCATCATCCACATCTTCCACAGGAACACATCGTGATATATCTTGTCGACTAAAGGCACGCCGTAAACCACTAAACGCACATCCACTTCCACCACTACCACCGCCCCTCGCACTCACACTCCCAATCCCACCACCTCCCCCTAAATCACATACAGACTCTTATCGCCAAACATGCGTTGACGCTCTTCATCTTCTTAAGTGGTGTGCACACTCTTCTCCTCGTTAGTGCAACCTCTCAATCAGAATCATCATCGGACTTAACACTATCGTCCGGACTAATACCCATATAGTCAGGTTTAGGACCGAACACCTCCTGTCAAGCCGCATCAAGAGCATCCTATCTTCTTTTCTACACCACTTTTTTTTTTTTTTTTTTTTTTTCTGCTTCGACCTTTGAAAATTCTGTTGCATCATTAACATTATTTATTTTGGCACACTAGGGCACCCCACAACCTATCCCTTTTGATGTGCCAAATGCTGCTTCACTCGCGTGATGCCTCTAGTTATTAATCGGTTACAATAGTTGCACCTCATGGCGTGCTTACCTCTATTTACTTTCTCACAATACTGCCATCCAATATCATCACTTTCCCATTGGCCAGCCCCTCACACCATCTTCTAAAAAAAAAAAAAAGTCACAAAATACAATCCCCAAACTACTCTGCAAAAGTACAAAACTACAAGTTACACACTTGCACTTTACATATTTACAATACTTAAACAACCGTTGCAATTACAAATTCCAACTTACAACCCCAAGTCCCAACCTAAATGACAAATGGACAAGTTACACTTTACAATATGATCCTAGTCCTGCACGAGAAATTGAAAATACAAAAAAATAAAAATAAAATAAAATAAAATAAAATTTGGAGAAAGCATAAAAAGATTAGATCTATCGCATGTTATGTTGCATTCTACCATTCTATGCATTTGCAACTATAAGACTTTGGAATCGGAAAAAACAATTTTTTTTTTTTTTTTTTTTTTTTTTTTTTTTTTTTTTTTTTCAAAAATCACAAAATATTGGTGTGAAAATACAAAAAAAAAAAAAAAAAAAAAAAAGAAGAAGAGAAGGAGGAGGAAAAAGCATAAAAAGAATAGGTCTATTGCATGTTATCTTGCATTCTACCATTTTATGCATTTGCAACTATAAGACTTCAAAATTGAAGAAAAACCAATTTAAAAATCACAAAAGAAAAGTGTGAAAATACAAAAAAATAAAAAAATTGAAAAAAATATGAGATTTATTGCATGGTATGTTGCATTCTACCATTCTATCCTTTTGTAACTATAAGACTTCAAAATCGAAAAAAAAAAAAACTTATTTTTTTGTAATTTTCAAGAATCACAAAAAATTTGTGCGAAAATACAGAAAAAGCAGAAGGAAAAAGCATAAAAAAGATTAGATCTATTGCATGTTATGTTGCATTCCACCAATCTACATGCATTGCAATTATAAGACTTCAAAATTGGAAAAAAATAAATTCAACTTTTTATTCCATTAAACAGTTAATTTTCAGAAAAAAAAATGAAAAATCAAGAAAAAGAACATTAAATCGACATAAATTTCAGCAAAATTATGTCGATTTGGTGTTTTCTCCCTATGTTTTCATCAATTCCAGCAAGAAATCACAAGAAAAACAGGTACTAACCTCTATTCCAAATGTCCTCAAAATGGCCCACCGCCCACTCAATCTTCGATCCGTCAAAGTGTTTTGATCTCAAGTTTTAATGCTCAAAAATAGGTTGAAAGCAGTCGAAATCACCATATAATGAGTTTAGGAAGCAAGAAAAACTGAGAGATGGGAAGAATCAAAGAAAAAAGTCCCCCTATATATATATATATATATAATATATATATATATATATATATATATTATATATATATATATATATATATATATAATTTGCCCCCTTTTTTAACCGCTACAGGGAGTTACAGCTATTATGGTGACGTTTTTTGGGGACGGACCGTTACAACCCCATATCGTGTAACGGCTACTGCCGTTACCATTACGTAACCTTTTTTAAATAACTAGTTTTAGAGCCTTCAACATGCATAAACTCACTCCTAAGCATTGCGGTTCTTGGTCTCTGTTGCACATGGACAAGCTTTCTAATTCTACTTTCCATCGTCTTGTTACCTATTGGTGCTACTCGTTAGTTCCCTCAAACGAATTCATTTCAAATTCTATTCCTCCTCATCTTGCCACTCGCACATCTCAAGTCAACATCCTCATTTCAACTACACTCATCCGATGAACATGCATGCCTTACTACCCAACATTCTGTCCCATGTACAAAGAAAATGTTCTTGAATGTAGCAATGCTCTCTCATACAAAATTAACTGAATCATGTCCGACAGTTCAACTTCATGGACCCCAGTGTGCTACTTAAAAGCAAATTGAGTGGATTGATGTGCGAACTGGATTAAATAGGCCTAACTAAAGAGTGAAGTGATTGGATTGAGAGTGAAACTCCTTTGAGCTTAGTTCACCTGATTTTTACAAATTCTGGAATATTGAAACTGTGACTAGAATCAAATGACTCAAATAGCAGTTCATGAGGATGAGTTTGGCAAGTTCTTGTGGTAAATATGTAGCAAGTTTTGCATTGTCTTTCTGAGTAAGATGTTTCTTAATTCACAGCATAAATGACAGTGACTCTGGATCTGATGATGCTGCCTTTTGATGCTCAATTTGAATTGAATTGTAACAATTCCATTCAATGAACTGAATACGACTAGAGTGGGAGCCGCACATTGAGTTCAAACTCAAAACCCATGGAATTGCAGATTGGGATTGGTTGTGATTATGAATTACAATGATTCCCACCTCCATTCTTGTCATTTCATTTATATTGTAAATGAATTATTGTGATTCAATTCAACCGAGCATCTAAACACATCCAAAATTGTAAAGGCTTTATATCTGTTGCTGCCTTTTTTGGCCCGGCTCTAGGTGTCATTATCATATTGATGGGTTCTGTTTTGTAGTTATGTCCGAGGACATGGTGAAGGATGGGTATGAAGACATAGTGAACGTTGACATCTCTTCGGTTGTCATTGATATGATGAGAAAGAAATACGAGTATCTCCCTCAACTGAAATGTATCCTTATCAAATGAAACTTTTCTTAACTATTTCAAAAGTTCTTAATACTTACTATGAAACTAGAATGCCCTTTGTCTGCTTGAGATATCCTTCATGCATCTCATAGACTTGCAGATTGATGTTAGAGATATGAGCTTCTTCCAGGATGAAACATTTGATGGTGTCATCGATAAAGGTATTCACCAGTTCTTACTCATTGCAAATGCCAATGATTTGTCAAAACTAGAAAAGTTCCACCACTAAATTGAGGTATTATACGATGGTTGGGTTTTCAATTTGTACAAATGGGGCCCTATTGTCCAGTTGTCTGAACCATTGATATTATTGGCATCACTGTGTATGGCCGTGCACCTAAACTCCACCAGATTGAAAGATCCTAACCATCAAATGATTGGCCTTCTTTATGTTGAAGGTGAGCATCATCATCAACATCATCTAAGTCTTATCCCAACTAACTGGGGTCAGCTGCATGAATCCTTTTCCGTCATCCATTCTATGAAGGACCATAACTTCAGTTAGACCATAGTTCATCAAGACTTTTCTTACTATCTACACCCACGTCCTTTTGGACCTTCCCCATGCACTTTTAAAGTCTTCAACCTGCACCAACTCACCCCTTGTCCTTTTAGAGTCTACTTTCCCTCATCTTATGACATACTGGGCCTTTTTGTTGAATTTGAGCGATTGCTGTATATTATTTCTTAACCGTCTATTTTGCTGGCAACCAATTGAAGGATTAGTTCTCTCCCTTTTGGGAGGCTTTTGATGCATGGGCATCCACATTGTGGCTCTCATGGTGTCAATGGTTTGGATCACCGAGCCATGGTTTTTTTTTTTTTTTTGAGAGATATCACTGAGACATGGATGCTACTTGTACAAACAGAAAAACTGAGCTTGGCGTACAAACTCTTGGCTTGAACTCTCTAGAATATTTCCACTAAATGAATATGCTAAAAAGCTGTTGCTGTTCTGTTCCTTTTGCTGAATCTGTGCATGATCATGTTGATTTTCTTTGTAGGAACTCTTGATTCCTTGATGGTAAGACTCATACTTGGGATGTTGTCATGACGCCTCCAATTGACTGCTAGGCATATTCTAATTCAATCGTTATGCTTTTGGATTCTAGTGTGGCACCAACGCTCCGATTAGTACTTGCCAAATGTTAGCAGAAGTGAGCAGGTTTAGGCTTCATCCACCTCAGGAGTCGAATCTGATTTGTAATTACTGATATGTTGTAGGATTTCTCATCTGTGGTTATGTGGGAATTCTACTTGTTCAGATTGATACTTGATTGTCACTGAAATTTCCATTACTAACAAGCATTTTCTTCTTCCATGTAGGCTTCTTAAACCTGGAGGGATCTATATGTTGGTACACCCTTGTGCTGAAAATATTTCTTTTTGAAGGGCTGTGTTTAATTAAGTTTCTGAGATAGCAGTGTCATTTTCTATTTATAGATAACCTATGGTGATCCAACAGTACGAATTCCTCATTTGAACCGGTCAGGATACAATTGGAAGATTATATTGTACATCATACGTGAGTTTCTTCTACAGAAAGATACGTTAGTCTTTTTGTTTCATGTCTTGGTAGCTAATGCTCATTGAGTTTTCTGCCTTTATTTCAGCTGATTTTCCTTGGCAACTCATGTCACTCCTTTAACCTATCTTCAATTTTTGTGTATCCTCCCTTGTGATTTGGTTGGATTGAAAATCTTCGTGTTTTAGGCTGTGTTTGGATGCCCAGCTTGATTGAATTGTGTGTGTTTGTTCAAACAAAGAGGAAATGTGCAAAATTTAATGGAAATATTTAGTATTCAAAATGATGAAGCTGCCCTCAACTTGCGGTAACATTCTTCTCAAGTCAAACTTGAAAGTAATGCAACTGCAATTTGAGACCTTGTCCCTCTATATAATCTGATTTAGTCTTGCCACTTTGCTATGCAGACCCCCAAATTAACTAGGACAAGGCTATGATAATTATGATGATGATAAATCAATGCAATTGAACTCACTAATGTATCCGAAGCCATTCTTAAAATGGAGTGGAATAGGCTGGTACAAATTGCATACTTTAAAAAAGGTAGGTTTGTATTAGTTACATTGCCAATGTTAATTGTTCTCTTTAGCTTATTTTGTAACTAGAGGTTTAAGATTTTCAGAAAATTTCTACATTTCTCGCCTGCTTAAAGAGTTTGGATAAATAAATGTATCAAATTTGTATCTGATCTGGATAATAAATAATCCCTTTTGACTAAGTATCTTTGGATGTTCTTTGCTTTCCATTTTCTGGTGAGGTGCATGGTGAACGAAGTATGAACTGCAAAATATGAACTTTGAAGTATATGATATACCATTTTGTTCTAAGTACCTATGTACTGCAAACTTTTTACTAGCATCCTTGCCTAATGTTTCATGGGCTTCCCATAATTCTCTAGCCTACTTAGTGTAGGAGTAGAATCCTAGGAAGAATCATACACCACACACAAGATGTGGTTGGAACGTAACTAGTCATCCACTCTCAATTTCTTACTTTTCATGGAACCAGTAGGTTCCATCTCTTTAAGCAACTGTCGTGGATCAGTGAATTCCTTTTTAATTTTTAATTTAATTTAATTTTTTTAATTTTTTTTTTAATTTTTAATTATTTATTTTTTATATACTTTGATAGTTGTTGATAAGAAATGGGCCTTCTATTGCCACCTCTTGGAGTTGGTGCCATCAAATCAGTCTTATGTCTTGAAACTTCTTGCTTGTTAATGGGTGGGTAGAAAACGGAATCTGTCTTCAAATTATTTAGGTAAGGCATGAATTTCTATTGTTTAAAAGAGTCACAGGTGATCCATTTCAACACTTCTGGGGGGTTGGCTCTTCCATGATATCTCTATCACAGCTTCTACCAGATTCCATTTTAACACTTATTTCCAATGGATGGAACGGAGGGAGGCCAAGATTTTCCTTAATTCAACAAATTTTTTCTATTATTTTTTTTAAAATAAATTTTGTGAGGAAACAACATTTTATCAAAAAACCTAAAAGAATACAACGCTAAGAAATAGAACAAGAAAGATTAAGCGCAACTATAGTTGCATCTGCATGGGGGATCCATCCCAACAAATGATTGATGATTTTCCCAATCAAATCCTCTATGGAAGTGCCTTTGTCCTGAAAATAGCAGTCGTTTTGTTCCTTCCAAATGGACCATGAAATCACCATAATAAGTAACCTCCAAGCAATTTTCCTTGATTTCGTACTAGCTCCGCCATGCCATACCCCAAGGAGAACGTCCATTGGCTTCGGCATTACCCATGGAACTTGAAGCACATTAAGCATATTAAGCATGTATTGGGAAGGATTAGGAATCTTTGCTGTAAGTTATCGATCGTCAAAATTCTTTTCCTTCTGACTAACCAAACGAAAGCAACCACTCTTAGAAGAGCCCCATAAAACCAGTGTTGAAAAGGATGAGCTGGCCCAGAGGAGTTTGAGCTGGAAATTGCATGGAATAGTGATCGGACCGAGAATCTCTCGGAGGGGTGGCCTCTCCAAATCAAGCTGTCCACATCTGTTGAAGGAACCAAGTTCTTTAGAAGATCCAGAAGAGCAGTGAAATCCCCCACTTTAGCGTTGTTCATGTTCTTGTGAGAAGGAGGGCTCCAAACAATCACATTTCCTACTGAGGAGTAACATTTGGCCACATAAATATGGCGGTTTGGAGCAAGAAGAGCCAACCTAGGGAAGAGATCCTGAAGAGTCGTGTCACCGCACCAAACGTCCTCCCAGAAATGGATGTGAGACCCATTCCCAAGAGTAAACGCAACCTTGTTGTGGACTAAATGTTCCATTGCGCAATCCCTTTCCAAATACCCGAGGTGCGAATAACCACCCTCATCCACTCTATGCTTGCCACGATTTCCTTCCACAACCTCCCATCTTCAGTACCGAATCTCCAATGCCATTTCTCAAGAAGAGCGAGATTCATGTCGCTCAAGCTTTTAATTCCCACCCCTCCCTTTGACACCGGTTTGCAAATCTCACCCCCCCCCCCCCCCCCCCCCCCCCCCCCCAAAAAAAAAAAAAATAAAAAATAAAAAATAAAAAGGTGCTTTTCAAGTCTATCAACCACCTTGGCTAGCCATTTGAAGAGAGGCGTGAGGTTTATTGGCATGTTCTAGAAAGGAGCTTTGATAAGAGTAAGCCTTCCCCTGTAAGAGATAAACTTGCTCTGCCACGTTGAAAGCTTTTTCTCTATCCTTTCAATCACCTTGTCCCACAAATGGATCTGTGTCTTTCTAATGCAAAGGGAGAGACCTAGATCTGTGGCTGGGAACGAACCCATCTTGCACCCAAATACTCTATCCAAGAGATGGAGGTCGTCTTGAGGAACATGAATCCCTAACATTTTGCTTTTGGCGACATTCACCTTCAAGCTTGACATTGCCTCGAAGCAAATAATGATCTTCCACAAGTTATTGACCATCTCCGGGATTGCATCGTAGAACAATAAGGTGTTGTTGGCGTACTGCAGGTGAATGAGAGAAAGTCCATCATCTGTCACCCTGAAACCCTTGATTAAGCCAACCATCTTGGCCTTATACATCATTTTACTAAAAGCCTCCCCCACAACCACAAAGAGATAGGGAGAGAGGGGACCCCCTTGCCTAAGGCCCTAGGAAGCCTTGAAGAAGCCATGGGGGAAGCCATTGACCATAACCGAGAAAGATGCTATTTGGATGCAAGCGCAGATCCAACTCCTCCACTTATCTCCAAAGCCCAGCCGATGAAACATATAGTCCAGGAATCCCCAATCAACGTGATCATATGGCTTCTCCAAATCAAGCTTACATGCCAGCCCGGGCTTCCACTGTCTGTGTCTTGAGTCAATACACTCATGAGCTACTAAAGCTCTGTCGAGGATCTGTCTGCCTAACATGAATGCCCCTTGATTCTCAGCTATGACCTTAGACAGAACTCCAGGGAAGCGCAACATGAGCATTTTGGCAAGGATTTTATAGAGCCCCCCTATAAGACTGATCGGCCTAAGTCTTTAAGCTGTTCTATGCAATCCATCTTCGGAATAAGCACAATAAAAGATGCCCCACATGTCCAATGACAACCTGCTACGACCAAGAAATTCGGCCACAAAGTCCACGATGTCAGAACCTAGAACATGCCAGAAAATCTAAAAGAAAGCCACAGGGAAACCATCCAGGCATGGAGCTTTATCTCCACACATTGAATCTACTGACGCTTCGACTTCTTCCATTGAAAACGAAACTTCAAGAGCAACAACTTCCTCTTCCGAGATAGAATCAAACCCCAAATTGTCTAGGTGCGGTCTATTCCAGTCTTCAGCCGAAAGCAATGATCTATAGAAAGAGACAATAGAGTCGCAAATTTTTGCCATCTGTAGTTCTTTCACCATTAATACGCAGACTGGATATACGATTAAATCTTGCCCAACCACCAGCCATATTATGAAAGTATCACGTGTTTTTATCCCCTTCCTTGAGCCACACCTATCTTGACCTTTGCCGCCACTTGATTTCATCTTCCTTAGCCTTAGAAGCATAAGACTGGGACAAAGTTGCCCTTTTTATTCTCCCCTCTTCCATGAGAGTATCCCTCTCTTCTAACATATCTAGATCATGAATTTCTTCAGCTATCGCCTCAAATTCAGCCTCTCGGGCCTCAAGGACTTCCTTTTTCCACTCTTCGAGCTTTTCTTCCAACATCCTAAGCTTCTTAAAAAGCCGAAAACCAGCAAATCCCTCTACCTGAAAAGACTTCCACCATTTGGCAACCAACTCTTTAAAACCTTCAACCTCCATCCAAGCCAGCTCAAACCTGAAAGGCCTTGGACCCCAATTGTCCTGCTGGACCTCCAAAATAATAGGCCGATGATCCGAAGCGATTCGAGGCAAACCCTGTTGAGCTACCAACGGGAACTTATCAATCCAATCTACAGACACTAAGAATCTGTCCAACCAGGAGAGAATAGCGTTTTTCTATCCATTCAACCACATGAAATAGCCCCCTGAAGTGGCAGATCGACAAGGTCGTGCTTAGACAACCAATCTGAAAAGTTCCTCGTGCTACATGTGACATGTCCCCCATTAGATTTCTCATAAAGGAAGCGGACCACGTTAAAATCCCCGCCAACGCACCATGGGTTATCCCATCTGCTCCTGGTTGCGTCTAGCTCGAGCCAAAAATTGTTTCTACTGGAAGGAGTGCAAGGGCCATAAACAAATGTAAAAACCCACTGAAATCCTGTGGCCACCTCATTGAATTTAATTGGCAAAGAAAAATTCCCTTGGACTGAATCTACATTCTTCCAAATGTCTGTATTCCAAGCAACAAGGATACCCCATGACGCCCCATTTGCATCAACCGTAGCCCAGCCTATGTTTAGATATACCCCATAAAGAGACTATAGTACCTCTGTCGAGCAGCTGCATCTTTGTTTCTTGCAAAGTGATGATTTCAACCTTAGTCTTTCTGTACATCTTTTTTCACCTGAGATTGCTTGTCTCTGCTTCTCAATCCCTGATATTCCAAGATAGAACAATCATTGAGAATTGTTCCTACCCGGTCTTGCCCTCTTACCTGTGCTTGTTTTCCCATTAGCATCGTAGTTGATCGAACACTCAAGGCTGAGAAGCTCTCTCAAAACTTTAGGTGACTTCTTAGTGACAGACATCTGGCCTTGCCACATTCTCTGCATCACTTTCTTCCTGACAATGTGGTAGAAATCAGTTACATCCTCATCTTGAGCACCAAAGGACAAACCGATCTCCCCCTTTACCATTTGAGCACATCCTTCGACCACTTGTGCTGTTCTGCAGATATCACGTCACTTGCCATTTCGAGTTGCATGCTATCTCCCTCTGTTGAGATTTCTCCCCTGGCATTGAGCACATCTGGTGCAAGCAAAGGTGAAGCCCTTAGAGGCATGATCACCACTGCATCTTCCAGAGAGGCCCCCTCTTCGAAATCGTCCCCTCAACCCCACCATGCCAAATTTTTTCAACACCTTAGCCAACAGAAGATGCACGAATGGACAATAGATGAGGAGGTGGTCCACTGTTTCCTCATTAGTGCAACACATTATGCACCTTCTAGGCATCACCATTCCTCTCTTCTTAAGATTATCAACACTCAGGACTTTTCTAGACAAGGCAGCCAAACAAAAGCCCTCACCTTCAATGGGATTGGTACTCTCAATGGGCCATGAACATGGTTCGGAGTTGAGGAATGAGAGCCACTTAATTCTCTGGCCATTGATCTAACTGAGTAGAACCCATTAGATTCTAGAGTCCACGTTTATGATATGTGAGATCTACTGGGGAGTCTCGACAGCAAGGTTTTCAAACTCGGTTTCAGGGTGTAGCTCTTCCTGGGATCTGACTGAGTCATATCATTGATATCTTATCAAATGAGTTGCCTGGATGTTACAAGAAAAAAGTTGAAAAATTCAAGAAAATTATAAAAACATCAGAAAAATAAAGAAAATGTGAGAAAAAATATGACAAATTTAGGAAAAAATTAAAACACAGATATATAAATGAATTAAACTTACATTCAGTTAGTCACACAAATTTTAACTCAAACTGAGAGAAATCTAGATGCAAATATTATGTTAACAAACTCAAAACTAAATCCACAATAATTAGCCAACTCATGGAACAAAGTAGTTCCTAAAATTAAAAACCACGTGTATAAACAAATTAAAATTATATTCAGTTAGTCACAAAATTTAAACACACATTGATAGAAATCTAGATGCAATATTATGTTATTAAGAAATTGAAACCTAAATCCATAATAATTAGCTAACATGGAACTTGAAGCAGTTTGTGTTAGAAAATGGAGATTATTACCCAATATAAGTAGGGTTTTGCATAATGATGTGAATCTAACATGTATAGGCAACTTAAGGGCCTGTTTGGATTGACGTATGCTAGTGTATTGCATTGTATCCATCTACTGTTCATGTATACGTTCGACAAAAATCATTATACATCCAAATCAATAGATGACAGGCGAGTGTTTGGATTAGAATGCTGGTTGGGCAGGTATACAAATGCTGATCAATGTTTGGATACAACGTATTAAGGCTACGTAGTGTATATACGTTTTATATTGAGGCCGATACGAGTTGGCTATTCCCACTGCCCGGCTTCAACGGGTTGATGGTCAGTGCTATGTGGGCCCCACAATGATGTCTGTGACCCACCCCACAACGATGTCTGTGACCCATCCAGGCCGTCCATCTATTTTACACTTGTCAGATCGTGAATGAATTAGGGCCATGTAGCCAATTGTTGCCGTTCGCCCAGAGTATTGGGGCACATATAGGATCCATCATTAGCAACGGATTCAGGTGAGGGAGGTAATCCGATTCCAACCGTGCATCTACTAATTGTGGGACCCATCAAGATAATGAAAGCTAGAAACTCATATTAACAGCTGTTTTTGTAAGTTGCCGATATACATATTCATAGAATATTTTTGTAAATCCTACAAGGCACATCATACACTGCATAATCATGGGAATATCACATAGAACAGTGTACGCACCCGCTGACCGAAATGAAGAATGCAGAGAGGTGACTATTTTCCACAGAGTCCACAAGGGGGTGTACTGTCTGCATCGTCGCATCAGGAGTCTTGTGGTTAGGAAATAATTTAATGAATATCAAGAAGATTAGAGTGGTGGTTTTTAAAATTATGAACTCTGGTAGTATGTCATCATAGAACGCATGCGATCTATAAATATTCACAAACAGGTGAAAAAGGAGAACATATAATGAAGGGAAGGTCGTCTTAAGAAAGGGCCTACAGTTTGGATTTTCTCAAAAGGAATTGAGTCCAAATAAAGAAAAAAAAATGAAGAGATGAGTAATACCTCCACCAATGATCAAGCCGGATGTAGCACAGCCTTACCAAAAAAAAAAAAAAAAAAAACATTTCCCAAAAAACAGATGGTGTAAAAGAAGAAAAAGGAGTGAGGGTTTTTATAAATCGTAGCCTTCTTCAAATCAATTATCTACCCACGCCCTTCACCTACCTTTAATGGTCGCATGCACTGGTCATATCCAATCTTCCACACTGACTGAGCGGAGATTGGAAAACCCTTTGATACGATGTCCTGAGATTTGCCTGAAAATCTCCTCAATCGGCAGTATAGCCAGACCTGGAAAGTAAATAGGTCTTTCACAAATAGAGGTGTATACACAGACCGTATACACCCCACTAGAAAAGGGGCTACTTGCATTCGAAGAGTGAGGTGCCACTTCTGCCTTGAATCGGGTCATATTTTCAGGGGAGAAGCGTATCGATATAGAATCGGGAAGGAGGACATCAATACCTGAACAATCTGCTTTCAGGCCTCCGATCTGGAAAATAAAATCCCAGATCGCCCCGATCCAACTCTCCGAAAAGAGTTTCGACTATAATATGAATCCCAAACCTTTGAAAGAGAACCGGAGGAGGTGACTGACCACATGCAATAGAAGGCGGACGATTGGGAGCGATGAGGGAGTAGAATGCAATCGTCGTCCATAGATACAGCTTCCTTTTAGAAAGAAGCTTTCAAACGCCAATATTGCATCATGAGTGCGCTGCACTGCTCGATGCACTGGCGTCTGACTTTACTGCACTGCCATTTGATAAATTTGATTCCGTGAGGTATTCGTGGGCTTCGTACTCCTTGGACTTCAATTCCATTTCAAACATTGTATATTGTATATTTTGACCTTTAATACAATACGAATTAATCCTGACCGTCAATCCAAACAGCCCCTAATTGTAATTATATAGTATCTGTATACCTATGTAGTTGTCATGTCAATCAATACCAAAGGGAGTTGTGTGCTGGCTGAAACTCATCTCCATCTCCATGTGTATATATATGATGCCGATAAGGTTATTGTCCTCCTTATCCATATCCAAAGATCATATCAATGTTGCCATTCTCCATCTCCATCTCTACGATGTGGTCAGGATATTGTCCTCCCTGTCTATATCCGAAGATCATATTTGTTAATGTACACAGTTTAAATACTCCTGCGTTGCACCATACCCCATTCTTATCTTTATTTTTATGTTCTCTTTATCTCTTGGAAACATTCCTTCTATAAATAAAGATGGTAGGGAGAGAGGGAGGATATGCAAAACCTCTCCTCTTTTCAGGTTCTCTCTCTTGCTCTTCTTTCATCTTGCTCCTCATGGCATCAAAGCATAACTAATCAAATCCCCTTCTCTTGCTTCTCCATTTTTCTTTCTTCTTCTTCATCTTTTCTTTTATTCTACATAATCCCTTTTTGAAGCATTGTCTTGCCCCTATTCTCTTTGTAAGATGGTGAGGAAGAGAGATTTTCCCATCACCATCCTATAGTTGAATCAAATGAATCATTGAAATACTTTGGAAGTGTCTTCTCCACCGGATTTAATTTCTGACACCAAATTCGTGTTTTGGCAAGTTTTCTGGTGCTAGATTTGAGTTGGAAACTCTTCAACATAGTTGTATTTCTTTTTCCGACATCAGAAATCTAGATCCCTTTGCAGTCAACGGATTTGGGTCCTAGACTCCTTAGAGCCACCGGAATCTCTTCGAGATCCCTTTGGAGTTTCCAGATTTGGATTTGGAACTCCCTAGAGCCGCTAGAACCCCTTTGAGATCCCTCTGCCGTTGCCGAATTTAGGCGTAGAACTCCCTAGAGTTGCCAGAATCTCTTATAGGGCCCTCTACAGTTGGTGGACTTGGATCTGGACCTCCCCAGAGCTACCGATATTTCTTCTAAATCCCTTTATTGTCATCGAAATATCTGCTGGAGCCCTCCACAGTTGCCAAAATCTCTTTTGGACCCCTCTACAACTGTTGGACTTGGGTCCAAACCTCCTAGAGCTGCCAGAATCTCTTATAGACCCCACTTCTGTCACCGAATTTGGGTTCGGGCCTCCCTAGAATCACTGAAATATCCTCTAAAGCCCTCTTTAGTTGCCGAAGTGAAGTCCATGCCTCCCTAGGATCCCGGAATCTCTCTAGAGCCTTCTCTATATCTAGAACCTTCTTGTGGGCCATCTGGACACCAACTGCTGCCAAATTTGACACACATGATTCCGAGGCCTTGGAAAATCGGTTTGATTCTATTCCATTTTTTTTTTTCTGGTACACATTATCCTTCCTATAGTTTACATCTAAATGGAAAATGATAAAAATAATCAGATTTCATTTGGACAAGTGGACAATAACTATAGTAAAACTGCTTTAAAAAAAAATAATAACTATAGTAAAACTAAATGGCACAAATTATTTGGTGTTGTCCCAAGTTGCTTCGATGTATATTAGCACACAAAAAAGACTGGGATACATTACAAGAACCAAGAAACAACCCCAATCTAATGATCCCACTTATGATGATGGGAAAGTTGCAGTCAATGAATAGAGGTATGCTTCACTTTACTTGGGGGGTTAAAAATTCTGATTGGGTAGTTGTTGATGCTTGGGGGGTTGGGGTGATTTGGTTGCGTGGAAGTCCCAAGTTTGGAGACCGATAAATTCTTTTTATGGTAGAATTTTTATTTTTTTTCTTCTTTAGGAGATAGCTTTAGGGTTTTAGTGGGTTTTTTTTTTTTTCCTTTTTCCTGCCATGTATGGTCCTTGCTGTTACAATTTGAGCGATCAATTCTGGGCTGAACTCGACAATGTTAGACAGACGAGCGGCCCCCTGGTGTATTGTAGGAGATTTTAACGTCGTCCATTTTTCTTTTAAGAAACCTGGTGGTGGTAGGGTTACCTAGAGCATGTCCTCCTCTGATTGGGTGGCTTGCCATGAATTGGTAGATTTGCTGGGGGGGGGGGGGGGGGGGGGGGGGGGGGGGGGAGTGTTTGATCATAGGCTCATTATTTTAGAAGTGGAAGTGGATGATGAAAACTGGTGTTCTTGTTCATTTAGATTTGAATTAGCCTGGATGCAAGTGGACAATTTTGATCAACTTGTTGCAAATTGGTGGTCCTCATTTTCGGTTGACGGTTTTGCTAGTTTCAAAATTAGCAAAAAACTCAAAATGTTAAAAGAGAAACTCAAATTGTGGAAGAAAGAGGTCTTGGCCGAGGGAGAGAGTTTGATAAAATAGCGGAAGAAATTCATCTACTTGACCTCTTAGAAGAAAGCAGGTCTCTTTTCCTAGAAGGTAGATTGAAAAGGGTTGATTTGTCAATTTCTTATGCTAACAAGGCCAAAGAGGAAGAAATTAAATGGCGTTAGAGTTTGAGAGCAGTTTGGCTCAAGGAAGGTGACAAGAATACTCACTTATTTCATAGCATCGCCAATGCTTGAGCTCGGGGTAATAAAATTTCCTCTCTGGTTGCTGACGGGGTAAGTGTCATGGATAAGGATAGGATATATGATTCTATAGTTTCTTTATACCAAAATCTGCTTTCTGGTGAAAAATGGGGGTGGTCGAGATTGGATAACCTCCAATTCCGTTGGCTTTGTTCGGAGGATGGCACCTGCTTATAAAAACCTATCTCGAAGGAAGAGGTGAAATCGACTCTAGATTCTATGTCCAATGACAAGGCTCTTGATAGTTTTCCCATTGCCTTTTTCTAGAAGTTTTGGCATATAGTGAAGAAAGACGTCATGGATTTTGTTGTGAAATTCTCAAAGCGGGGTCGTTTATCTAAGGAGCTTGGGGCTTCATTTATTGTGCTGATCCCAAAAGTGGAAGGAGTCGAAAGGTTGATTGAATTCAGGCCAATTAGCCTTATCGGGGCTGCTACAAGCTGTTGGCTAAAATTTTTGCCTTCAGATTCAGGGAGGTTTTTTCTAAGGTGATTTCAGAAAATAAGGGTGCCTTTGTGGCAGGAAGACAGATTCTGGAGAACGCTCTCATAGCCCATGAATGTATTGGTACCAAGAACAGGGAGAAGAAGAGCTGGTTAGTCTGTAAGCTCGACATCGAAAAGGCTTATGATCATGTCGACAATGACTTTTTATACTACATGCTCCGTAGATTGTGGTGTGACCGAAAGTGGAGGGCTTGGATTGGAGCTTGTGTGCAGTTTGCTTCCTTTTTAGTTCTTGTTAATGGATTGCCAAAAGGGTACTTCAACACATCTTGGGGTCTTAGGCAGGGTGACCCAATCTCCCCATACCTATTTGTCGTTATTGGTGAAGCCTCAAGCATGATGCTTTAGAAAGGTGAGGAGAATGGGCTTTTTAGTGGTTTTAAAGGCACAGGAGAAGGGGAGACCTCAAGCCATCTTTAGTATGCTGATGACACATTGCTGTTTTACGAGGTGAAGGCAGATTCAGTGGACAATCTTTAGAAAATTTTAGTTTGCCTTGAAGCGGCTTCGGTATTGAAGATTAATGTGGCTAAATTTGAAATGTCGGGAGTGCATGTTGAAAGGGAGGATCTAAGTCCTTAAACACATGCATTTTTTGTTACAAATCTAGAACCTTTCCGCCATCATATCTTGGCCTTCCGCTCCGTATTGGGAAGCCTCCTAAGCACTTATGGGGCAAAGTTATTTAGAGAATTAAGCGGAAACTGACTTCTAGGAAATGTTGTTATATCTGCTTGACGTGCATGGCAAACGAGGAGACAGTTGGCCATCTTTTCATTCATTGTCTGTTTGTTGCTAGAGTGTGGAATCATTTTGTCCTCCTTTAACACTACTCTTGGGTGATGCCTATGTGGTAGAAGACTTACTTTGGGCATGGACGGACCTGGTAGAGGCAGTAAAGCTGTATGGAGGTTGACCATCATGGCTGTCCTTTGAGCCATTTGGGGGTCCAGAATGGGCATTGTTTTCGAAATGGGAGGGAGGGTCATTTAGAGGTCATTGCTAGAGTTAAGGGCTTGGTGTCAAAATATGTGGTGTATGTTAAATAAGCACTGACTAGCCTTATTTTTTTTATTTTTATTTTTTTGTGGTTGTCCCTTGTTTGTATTTTTCTCGCTTTTCACGAGATTTTAATAAATTATTATCTCTAAAGAAAAAAGATGAATGGGAAAGTGAAAATTGGCTTGTGATGTCTTAGTTGCAATTCCATGCAACCCAATTTTAGTCATGGTCTCTATCTCTTGAAAACTAGAAAGGATGTGTGGGATGAAGTAGCAAAAATGTACTCTCACTAGGAAGACTTAGCCGACCTTTATCAATTCCACATAGAGATTAACAATCTCAAACAAAGTGATGGAACTGTAGAAGAGTATTTTGCTAACTTTAACAAAAAATGGGAAGAATTGGATAACTGTCTAACAACTATTCTTGAATTGGATGATCTGAAGAATTTAAAAAAAAAACAACTAAAAATCTTTTAAGTTTCTTCCTGGTCTTCGTTTGACTTCGAACCTCAACGTATACAGATTCTTTGGAGAGAATCTCTTCCTAACCTTGAATCAGTATATAGCTACATATGCACAGAAGCTAGACGATGAAATGTCTCTCAAGCTATCCCTTCCAGAACGATCAACCTTGACTATAGACTCTAAAAGTGCTAAAGGACAAGAACCTGAACAAAGATAAGTTCAGATGCACACACTGTGGAAAAAGCTGACATCTAAAATAATTCTGTTGGGTTCTTCATCCTCATCTTTGGCCAAAGGACATTAGAACGAAGTCTTCTACTGATATGAGCACTGTTGAAGAATCTTCCACCAAGGGACAAAACCGTACTGACCAAGACTCAAGGGACAAAACTACCAGTGAACTTGAGACGATCCTTAGATAAACACAACTATGTGATCAAAATTAAGAAGAAAAAGCTTAATAATCATTACTTGTAGCATGAATATCTTGATGAAGTTAACTATTGCACCTTGTCTATAAGATTCTAGTATCTTTTATATCCTCTTGGTTTTCTTCCTCTCATATCCAGCTTTGCACCCTCAAGTGCAGCACATAAGTACCCCATTCTTGGTTTCACATTGTTGGGGAGCTGCGGAAGCAAACCTCGAATTCAAATCACACAATGATAAGCAAACGCAAACAAAACATGCACAAGTACACGGATTTTACGTGGAAAAACCCTCGCGAGAAAAAATCATGTCACAACGCGACAAGCAATCATTATGAAAGCGAAAAGTACGAGAGATGGATGCACTTACAATTCCGAAAACCCTTGTTTTCTCCTCTCCAAACCCTAGAAACGACTTAACCCCAATTATAATACCATAATCCCTCATTACACCCATATATATAATATTACACCCGGAATAGGAAACAAAAGCGCGCAATTATGCAAAACTGTGCGCGCTGTCGATCTAACCATTGATCGAGCAAACCCTCGATTGGTTTAGCTCCCATGTTCGATCAATCGAACATGCTCAAAACTGTCTAAAGAGTTTACATGAAAATTTCGAATTATGTCGATCGATCGAGCCGAGAATTCGATCAATCGAACTTGTCTAAAAGTGTCCAGAGACCAATATGTAAAATCTGGGGTGCTCTCGATCAATCAACCAGGCTAGTCGATTGATCGAGCCCCTGTTTTTAGCACAAATTGAAGACATTTGACAACACACACTACTATCAGCTAGTTCAACCCTCTGACAAGTGGTTCATTCAGCTTAATTATGTTCTTAGCTTTCATCAACCTCACTAGATTCCGTTCGTTGGCCTCCTTCAGTGTTTCATCTGATTTTTCTCCCTTCTGGGCTTTAGGATTCCAACAATCCTTCTTCATATGCTCGTCTCCCACAATTCCAGCACTTTATCTTTCCCTTGCCCTTAGACTTGGACCGAAATCATGAGTTTCTCTTCTCCTGCTTAGAATTTCTTTCCCTAGCGACCAACGCATCCGTAGAGGACCCTGCGCCGCTATCCTTCTTTCTCAACATCTTCGACTAAAGGGTTGAGATAATAGTCTCGACATCAATGGTCTGCTTACCGTGGCACATAGTGTCTACAAAGCTTTCGTACGACTTCAGAAGAGAGTTCAACGAGATTAGGGCTTGATCTTCTTCACCAATTTTCACTTTCACACTTGTCAATTTGCAAAGTAACTGATTGACTGCGCCGATGTGATCATTAACGTTTGACACTCCCGCTATTTTCAGGTTATAGAATTGCTTTTTCAGGTACAGTCCAGACGATTCGAGAGAGATTTCATCAAGTAGAAGCTATCTAACTTTGCCCAAAGTCCCGCGGTGGTCTTTTGATTGAGGACATTGTAAAGGACGTTATTCGCCAAACACAATTGGACCGAGGTTTTTGCCCTCTTATCCAATTCTTCCCACTCTTCATCGTTCATAGATGCCTGACGCTTCACTACATGCCTGACGCTTCACTACACCAAGGAGTGCATGTTACAACTATTGTTCGAATTATCCCTGATATTATCGAAATATCCACGATGTTATCTCTAGCTTGGCGATACTGATAACATTGGTAGCGATATCGATAACACTAGTAATATCATAAATTCTAGGTATCAACAATGTATTGCCAAGTATCGCCAACGTATTAATATAGCCAATATTTTCAGCTGTGTAAATTCCGGGTGTCGCTTGTATTGCCAATGTATTGATATCGTCATTGTATTGCTAATATCTTCGACTGTGTAAATTCGAGGTGACTCTTGTATCGCAAGTGTATCATCGATATTTCAATAATATCGCCAACATAGAGATATCACAAAAAAAATGTTTATTAAAAAAGAATTCCATTTTTTTTTTAATGGTCACATGGTTGTGTGCAGTGTTCAATTTGTTGTTGATAATATCTTGATATTATTGTTATTGCAATACGCACGATATCAAAACTACAATCTTTTGTTTCCTTTCCGGTTGTTGATGATTTCTTGGCAAAATATCGTGAGTTATTGATATTCTGCAATATCGATGGATGTTTGGATGGATGGGATGGTTAGACTATTTCTTATGACGGCACATGCTTTTAGGCCCCTATTAAATGTGAACTTATTATGCATACATTCTTTTTGCAATTTTTTATTCCTAAATATGCAAATGTGTATTTTAGCTATCCTGAACTTTCACTGAAAATTCCACCATCTTTCGCATGTTTCTCCACATTTCCGGTTATTAGCGATATTGGTGATATCGATATTGTTTCCGTATACCTAGCTAAAGAAATTTATAGCGAAACCGATACTTCGAACACCGGTTGCAACCCTTGTTGAAGTAGAAGGCCTCTTATCTTCACCTTCCATAGTTCAAAGCTGTTTTTTCCGGTGAACTTGTCCGTTTCATACTTAACGTTAGATCCCTTAATTGTCGTGTCTCAGATCTAAACTCGAATTGCAACTTGTATATCTGATACCACTTGTTGGGGAACCACGGAAGCAAACCCCGAATTTAGATCACACAACGAGAAGCAAACGCAAACAAAGGATGCACAAGTGCACACAAATTTTATGTGGAACAACCCTCGTAGGAAAAAAAACCATGGCACAGAGCGACGAGCAATCACTATGAAAGCGTAAAGTGCAAGAGATGGATGCACTTACAATTATGAAAACACTTGTTTTCTGCTCTCCAAACCGTAGAAACGACTTAGCCCCGATTAAATGCTCAAAATTGTCTAGAGAGTTTACATGAATTTTTCGAATTATGTCAATCCATCTAACTTGTCTAAAAGTGTCTAAAGACCAATCTGTAAAATCCAGGGTGCTCTCGATCAATCGACCAGGTTGGTCGATAGCTCGAGCCCCTGTTTCTAGCACAGATCAAAGACATCTGACAACAATCTCTACCATGGCTTCAATCATTATGAACCACAACTCCGGGCTCCATCTCTAATCGCCTCGTCATAGCTTCACTATTGTCGTGGTTTCTCGTGCGCACTTCATCTTCATCAAACCTTTGTTAGACCTAGAGAAGTTGAACATAATTTAAACTTCTTTGCGGGAACCGCCTTTGTAAGCATATCTGCTAGATTCACGCTCGTATGGATCTTTTCGAGAGTAATACTACCTTTCTTAACATCTGTCAGATAAAATGATGACGAACATCAATATGTTTAATTTTAGAATGGTAAACTGAATTTTTTGCCAAATTGATTGCGCTTTCGCTGTTACAATTAATTAGGACGACCTCTTGCTGAAGCCCAAGCTCGTTCATCATTCCTCTTAATCAACACCTTCCTTGAATGCCTTTGTCACTGCCATATACTCCGCTTCGGTTATGGAAAGAGCAACCGCAAGCTTCGACATCTAACTGATCAATCCACCCGCAGCACAAATGAGTAACCGGAAGTTGACCTTCTATTGTCCACATTTCTTACGTAGTCCGAATCCACATAGCCTACTAGTTTTCCTTATGATTTTTCAAATGTCAAGTCGTAGTCCACTATACCTCGTAGATACCGAAGTAACCATTTCACTACCTCCCAATGTTGCTTGTCGGGTTTTGATATGTATATGCTCATAACACCGACTACATGTGAAATATTTGGTCTCGTAGAGACCATGTCATACATTGAATTGCAACCGCTCTCGAGTAGGGCACGCGAGACATATGTTGCTTTTCTTTATCTGTAATGGGACATTGCTTTGAAGAAAGCCGAAAATGAGTGGTATGGGGTGTGTTAACTGGTTTAGCCTTGCCCATTCCAAACTTCATCAACACCTTCTCAAGGTATTCTGCCTGAGACAACTGTAACCTGCTCATCTCAATATCTTTGTGTATGTCAATGCCATGAATCCTCTTTGCAGCTCCCAAATCTTTCATTTCGAATGTCTCTAATAACTGAGTCTTCAATATATTGATTTCAGACATGCTTTGATTGGCGATAAGTGTATCATTAACATACAATACCAGTAGAATGAATCCTCCACCACTTAGAGTCTTGAAGTAGACACAATGATCATATTCACTCCTAGTAAACCGCTAACTCACCATGAAAGTGTCATACTTCTTATACCACTGCCTATGCCACTGTTTCAGGCCGTACCATGACTTCCTCAACCTGCAAACCTTATTCTCCGACCCCTGAACCTCGAATCCCTCTAGTTGCGTCATGTAGATTTGCTCTTCCAATTCCCCATGTAGGAAAGCAGTTTTTACATCCATCTATTCTAGCTCTAGATTGTATTGAGCAACCAGCGTCAACACAAATATGATAAATACTTGCTTGACAACAGGCACAGAGATCTCACTGAATTTGACGCATTCTTTCTGAGCATACCCATTCATAATCAATTTTTCCTTGTACCTCTCCTGTTTCTTTCGATAGATCCACTTACAATCGATCGCTTTATGCCCAACGGGAAGCTCTACAAGTTCCCAAGTTTCATTCTTGTACAAAGAGTCCATCTCGTCTCACATTGCCGCCATCCACTTCTTAGCATCAGTATCTTCCGATGCTTCCTGAAAGGACGGCGGATCCCCCTCATCCGTAATGAGAATGAATGCAACATCTGAGTCGGCTCTCTGCATGTTATCAGTAATCTGCGATCTCTCGATGGATTTTTCCTCACAGATTGCTACTCCACCTGTTCTTGTACCTCTTCCTACGGCTTGGCTTCTTCCTGTGTTTCACCCTAGTTAATTTCAACATCCATCACTGCTGATTTTTCTGTTTCCTTGGGTTCATCCTTGTGGTACAAGGAATCCTCATCAAACCCGGTGTCGTGACTAATTATGATCTTTCGTGTAACTCGGTCATATAGCTTGTATCCCATCACACCATCACTATAGCTCACAAAGATACACTTTTTAGCCCTTTGGTCTAGCTTATCTCTTTCAACTGATGGTACATGAGAGTAAGCATCATAACCAAATACTCGCAACCCTTAGTAGTCCATATCATGACCACTCCACACTTTTTCTGGAATTTTACAATTTATAGGAGTAGACGGGGACCGATTCACTAAGTAACAAGCCGTAATGATGGCTTCAGTCCATAGCTCTTTGCCCAATACAACATTGTTTAACATGCTTCGGGCTCTCTCCAAGAGAGTCCAATTCATCCATTCACCATACCATTCTGCTCTGGTGTATGTCTCATTGTATTGCGCCTTATACTCCCCTTATCCTTACAAAATTAGTTAAATTCCTTAGAACTGAATTCACCACTATTATCTGTCCTTAACACTCTCAATTTTTGTTGTTTGTTTTTCTACCATTGGCTTCCATATCTCGAAGGTGCCGAAAATGTCGGATTTATGCTTCATAAAGTAAACCTAGACATTTCTAGAGTAGTCATCTATGAATGATATTAAAAACTATGACCCCCCCTCCAGAAACAACGGGCGACAACCTCCTATACATCTGAATGTACATAATAAAGGACCCATTTACTAACATGTTTTCCTAACTTAAAAGATAAGCTTAATTGTTTACTATATATACATATATTAAAATCAACGCTTTTAAATGCAAGAATTAGATAACGATTAAAAAGTACCTTCATACCGTGCTCGCTCATGTGGACTAGATGCGCATGCCTCAAACGTGCCGATGTGAACTCCGCTACAGACATTGCAGCTCAACTTGACATGATATTCCCGATCAACTTTTAGGACACGATCAAAGTCGATGAATTTGCACCAAAGTGCCTCGAGAGCTCCCAGAGAGATCAAATTCTTCCTTAGGTTAGGAACATATCTTACGTCAGTCAGGATACGTTCCATCCCATTGAACATTTTGATGTGCTTCGATCTGACACCAACAACCTTACAAGCAACGCCATTACCCATAAACACTTGGCCACCATCGTATTCCCTGTAATTGGTGTAACCAATTTCGATGTGAGGTCATGTGGTATGACACCCTTGAATCCAAAATCCACTCATTGCTGACATAACTGTATTTAGATGCGGTCAGAACATCACTACTGCCCACCTCCTCACTAGATTCTGCTGCGTTGGTCTCCTTTGGTGTTTCATCTGATTTTTCTCTCTTATGGGCCTTAAGATTCCAATAATCCTTCTTCATATGCCCGTCTCCCACAATTCCAGCATTTCATCTTTCCTTTGCCCTTAGACTTGGACCCAAATCGCGATTTACCCAAATCGCGATTTACCCTTCTCTCGTTCAGAATTTCTTCTCCTAGCGACTAACACATCCGTTGAGGACCCCGCGCCACTGTCCTTCTTTCTCAACATCTTCGACTAAAGGGCTGAGATAACGGTCTCGACATCAATGGTCTCCTTACCGTGGCACATAGTGTCTACAAAACTTTCGTACGACTTCAGAAGAGAATTCAACAAGATTAGGGCTTGATCTTCTTCACCGATCTTCACTTTCACACTTGTCAATTTGCGAAGTAACTAATTAAATGCGTTAATGTGATCATTAAGGTCTGACACTTCTGGCATCTTCAAGTTATAGAATTGCTTTTTCAGGTACAGACAATTCGAGAGAGATTTCGTCATGTAGAAGCTATCTAACTTCACCCATAGTCCTGCAGTGGTCTTTTGATCAAGGACATTATAAATGACGTCATCCCCCAAACACAATTAGACCGATGTTTTCGCCTTCTCATCTAATTCTTCCTACTCTTCATCACTCATAGACTCGGGACGCTTCGCTACACCAAGGAGTGCATGTTTTAGATCTTGCTGAACTAGAATACCTCTCCTCTTCACCTTCCATAGTTCAAAGTTGTTTTTCCTAGTGAACTTCTTCATTTCACACTTCACGTTAGATCCCTTAGGGCCTATTTGATTTTAAGGGAATAGGGAAATACCCCTGAAAAAGGTCATTATTACCTTTTCCCCTATTTGAAATTTCAAATACATTTTCTTCTCGAAAATTGGTCCGAAAAAGCTGACTTGCATTTGTGGACCCCACTGTGATGTGCATGACATATCCACACCGTCCATCTGTTTTATCAGAAGATTTTAGGGCCTAAGTCCAAAATTGAGACAAACGCAATGCTCAAGTGGCCCATATCATAGGAAACAATGGCCTTAAACGTTCGCCATTAAAAGTTATTTTGTTTATTGGCCCCACATTAATGTTTATTTGTCATCTAACCTGTTCATGAGGTCATAAAAACATTGATAAGGGGTAAACACAAATATTAGCTTCAGCCAAAACTTCTACGGGCCACATAAATTTTTATACGGCAAGCATTCAATTTCCACTGTTTCCTGTGGTGTGGTCCACTGGAGCTTTGGATCTGCCTCATTTTTGGGTTCATGGCCTAAATCAGGCTGATGTATAGGATGAACGGTGTTGATACATCATGTACATCACAGTGGGCCCTATATTCATTTGGCAGCCATCCTCGATTTTAATGAAAAAAGCCAAGCCGTCAACATAGGCGCAGGAAACGATGGGGTAATTCCCTGGTAAGAGTAGAGAATGATTTGATGAGGATAATGTGAAGAAGAGATGAGAATATTAAGAGAGAAGTAGGAGAGTTTGGGAGAGATGATGTGTTGGGTTTGCTTGCCCTAACACATAATATTTTATTATGATTAAGCATGTAGTACACCGCAGGAGAATAGGGAAGTGTGCACATGCACTTACACTAAAAAGGGTCACTAACCACACACAATACACAATACAATACACTAGCATTCTCTATACTCCCCCTCAAGTTGGAGCATAGATGTTGATCATGACCAACTTGTCACGAACACGATGAAGTGCATCTCGACTCAAGGACTTTATAAGAACATCAGCAAGTTGATCCCTAGATCGAACAAAAGGAGTGACGATTTCCTTAGAAGCGACTTTCTCCCGAATAAAGTGACAGTTGACCTCAATATGCTTGGTTCGCTCGTGAAAAATTGGGTTACGAGCAATATGGATGGCCGCTTGATTGTCACATTGAAGAAGAATAGGATCCGAAGGAGGATAGCCAAGTTCTTCAAGAAGATTGCGAAGCCACACGAGTTCACACGTGGCATGAGCCATAGCACGATATTCTGCTTCAGCCGAGGACCAGGCAACAACTGGCTGCTTTTTACTCTTCCAGGTTATAAGATTGCCACCTATGAAGGTACAAAAGTTGGATGTAGAGCGGTGATCAAAAGTACTACCTGCACAATCAGCATCGGAATAGTCAGAAAGATGAAGGTGACCATGCAATTGAAAACGGAGGCCAAGACTCGGGGCTGATTTTAGATACCGAAGTATGCGGTAGACAGCCGTGAGATGAGAAGTACAGGGAGCTTGCATGAATTGGCTAACAACCCCCACTGCAAATGAGAGATCTGGGCGAGTAATAATCAGGTAAATAAGTCAGCCTACAAGTCGTCGATACATCTCGGGATTAGTAAGGAGAGCGCCATCATCTGGTCGAAGCTTTTGTGAAGTATCCATGGGAGTGGTAGCAGGCTTGCACCCTAACATGCCGGTCTCCATGAGAAGATCGAGCGCATATTTTTGTTGTGACAAGACCAATTTGGATGATGAGCGAGTAACTTCAATTCCGAGGAAGTAGTGAAGAGGACCAAGATCCTTGATCTCAAACTTGGTCTTCAAAAAATCTTTGACCTCCCTCATTCCAGCAGAATCACTACCGGACAAAACAATATCATTCACATAGACAATGAGAACCATGATGCCCGTCGATCGACGACATATAAAGAGAATGATCGGCATGACTACGAACAAAGCCAAACTCCAAGAGAGCCTGACTAAATTTTTCGAACCATGCACGTGGAGATTGTTTGAGTCCATAAAGAGCCTTCTTCAACCGACATACAAGTGTAGGGTTGTGAGAAGCAACAAAGCCAGGAGGTTGATGCATGTAAACTTCCTCTGCAAGATCCCTATGGAGAAATGCATTCTTAACATCAAGTTGAAACAAGGGCCATGATAAATTAACGGCCAAGGAGAGCACAATGCGAATTGAATTAAGCTTAGCCACTAGAAAGAATGTCTCGAAGTAATCCACACTATGAGTCTGTGTGTAACCTTTAGCAACAAGACGGGCTTTATAGCGATCAATTGGGCCATCTGGAAGAAACTTGATTGTATAAACTCATCGACAACCAACAGGTTTATCGCCTATAGGAAGTGGCACAAGATCCCAAGTATGATTCTTCTCAAGAGCAGACATTTCTTCCATCATCGCCTTTGTCCAATCAGGACTCTGAAGAGCATGTGAGAGAGATCTAGGAATAGTCTATGATGAAAGGGAAGCTGCAAACGACTGAAAATACGGTGAAAGATGATCATATGAAACGAAATTGCTAATGGGATGTTGAGTACAAGATCGTGACCCTTTGCGCAAGGCAATGGGAAGATCTAAACTCGAGTCGGAGAGTCACCTGAACCAACATCCAAAGTGAGCGGAAGGGTGAATGGTTGAGCTTGTGAAGATTTATCTCGACGATGATACACCCGCAGAGGCTTAGGCGCACCCATATCACTAACAGGATGCTGAATAGAGGGGAGAGGAGTTTTCCCATGATCACTAGTGGAAAGAGAAGGATAAGAGTCATACTCCCCCTGACTCGCAAGAGGATCACAGAGGGATCGGCCTGAAGAGGAAAAAAAGAAAGATCCTCAAAGAAGGTGACATCGGCAGAGACATATTTCTTGCGAGTCAATGAGTCAACTCATTTATACTCTTTCTGACTCCGAGTATACCCTATAAAGACACATTTAATTGCCCTGGGGCTAAGTTTATCATTACTCCCATCTAAAACTGGAACAAAGCATGTACAACCAAAAACTTTAGGTGGTAGAAGAAATGGATTATCATGAGGATACAATATAGTAAATGAAGATTTGTAAGACAATACGGGAGGGTATACGATTAATAAGAAAAGTAGCAGTTAAAAGAGCATCACCCCAAAAATGTTTGGGTAGATGCATACTAAGCAGAAGGGTGCGATCAACTTCAAGAAGATGACGATTCTTTCGTTTTGCCATACCATTTTGTTGAGGAGTGTGAGCACATGACGTCCTAGACAAAATACCACGTTCCTGCAAGAAGGACAGAAAGGCAGTAGATATGTATTCTCTCCCATTATCAGAATTGAGGGATTTGATGGAACAATGAAATTGTGTGCACACTTCATGATAAAACACTTTAAACGCATCAAACACTTCACTTTTAGATTTCAAAAGATAAATCCAAGTCATGCAGGAATAATCATCAATAAAGGTAACAAAATATCTAAATCCAAAAGTCGAGGTAACTGGAGCTGGTCCCTAGACATCCGAGTGAACTAGAAGAAAAGGTTGAGATTTCCTCCCAGAAGAGCTAGGAGGAAACGTAGTACGATGATGTGTAGACAATTCACAAATATCACAGCATAATGGTTTAGTGACAGATTAGGAGGGAAACAAAAGTCTCAATCTAGCAATGGATGGGTGGCCTAAGCGGCAATGCCACCGAGTCATGGACTCTCGATCTAGAGAAAGGGTACTAGAAGCGGCAACAGGTGTATCATCGAGAAGATAAACGCCTCCTCGCTCTTGCCCCCCACCAATCACTCTCTTCGTTTGTAGGTCCTGAAACAAACAATAAGAAGGAAAAAAGGTGATGGAACAATTGAGCGATTTAGTAAGAGAGCTAACAGACAATAAGTTTAATGGAAAACGAGGCACATGCAATACGGAGGACAAAGACAAGGAAGAAAAGAGAGGGATGGAGCCAATCTCAGAGATGGGAGATTGGGTTCCATCTGCGACTGTGACATACTGAGTGGGAGAAGCAGGAGAATAGGAAGAAAAGAATTGCAACTTGCCAGTCATATGGGAGGAAGCTCCAGAGTCGATGACCCAGGAGGTAGGAGAGGATGGTGCAAGAAGGGCAGTACCTGACTGGGCCGAAGCTGCGTGAGAAGGCTCAGGAATATCCCGAATGTGAAGCCGCATAAGGGCATCATATGCCGCCCGAGAAATGATAAGAGACTCTCCTGAAGTAGACTGCTCAGCTGTCGGCAGTGTTTGAATTGTCGACGAGAAATCGATAATATCGGCGATCTTATCGGTGTCGCTGAATCGGCGATACCGAAACCCCAAGTTTTCGTTTCTCTTCCAAATATCGAAGAAATATCGGCGATATTTTCGATTTTATTGAAAAAATAGCTATCGTTCTCCTTATTATTGAAAAAAAAATTGAAATAAATACAAAAAAATATATAAAAAAAGATCTCTTACCTTCTTTTTCTCCCGATCTACCTGCGGAAGTGGATTTTGGCTAGATTTAGTGGGCAAATCGCTGTTGATAGCTCTGAATTATCCGAGATAAGAAAACCCTTTTTAAAAAACCCTTTTGTTTTCTTCAAAGAAAGAGATTTGAAAGAAAACTTGATTTCACCAAGATTTACGGAGATTTCGGTTCGGATTTGAAAAAGAAAAGGACAAATTTCTGGAAAGATTTTTTACGGTAGATGAGATTGATTGCGATTTTCCGGAGAAGAGGAGAGAATTTCGTAAAAATGAAATCTATCTCGCGTCCGGGAGGGGATTAGCCACTGACGGGTTGAGTATATTCCCAGGTTGAGTTGCGAGACTACGTCGGCAAGTTCCGTGGGCCCCACCATGATGTATGTTTTGCATCCACACCTTCCATCCATTTGGAGAGATCATTTTAGGACAATATCCAAAGAACGAGTTAAATCCAAAGCTCCAGTGCACCCCAGCACAGAAAATAGTGGGACAGTGACACCCACCGTTAAAAACTTCTAGAGGCCACAAAAGTTTTAGATCAAGCTGATATTTGTGTTTTCCCTTATTCAATATCTTTTTTAACTTTTGAACAGGTTGGATTTCAAATAGACGTTATGATGGGCCTTAGGATAGTTTCAACGGTGGAAATTACTCTCCCCGCTGTTTTCTTTGGTGGGGCCCACAAAAGATTTTTATTTGATTCATTCTTTGATTCATACCCTAAAATGATATCTAAAAATGGATGGACGGTGTGGATATAACATATACATCATAGTGAGGCCACATAACTTGGTGACGTCACTTCAGTAGCCGACTGGCTACTCAACTTGTTAGTACCCATCTAATCTGCGACCTCTCACACCCGCTGTATAGTTGCTGTATACATAAGCAAGTTCCGTGGGTCTGATCTCAAGGTATTTGTTATATCAAACCGTCCATCAATTTGGCGAGCTCTTTTAAGGCTTGAGACGAAAAGTAAAACAGATCTAACTATCAAGTGGACCACACTGCAAAAAGCAGTGGGAGATTGAACGTCTACCATTGAAACCCTTTTTGAGGTCACAGAAGTTTTAGATCAATATGAAATTTGTTTTTATTCTTCATTCAGGTCTTTGTGACCTTATGAACAGATTGGATGGAAAATAAACGTTATGGTGGGCCCTACAAATTTTTTAACGGTAAAAATCATTATCTCTGCTACTATTTGTGGTGTGGTCCAAATGATCTTTGGACATGATTCATTTTTTGGATAATGCTCTAAAATGATCTCTAAAAATAGATGAACGATGTAGATATAATAAATACATCACTGTGGGGCCCATGTAACTTTGATCTCCTTTGAATCGTTCGTACAACTCGGAGCTCAAGCAGCGTCAGTGCATGTCTTCGCACTACACGAACCTGCAACAGCTATCTAGCTGGTGTGTGGTACACCAGCCAATCCGCTTCTAGTTTTAAGGTAATGGAATGCACTTCCAATTTAATGGTGGGATTTAATAGATGTTGTTTCCTTTGATGTGGTCCACTTGAGATTTGGAACTACCTCATTTTTTGGACCATGTACTAAAATAATATGCTAAAATGGATTAATGGAGTTGATTTCTCGCATATATCATGGTGGGCTCACGGAACACTCTCCAGTAGCCACCTCTATATTCACAGCATCATAAAACACATGAGAGACGGTGGGTACCACAAAGTCCTTACACCACCTGGAAGACTTGATTTGGCTAGTCACCTTGCCACTGTCAAGATGGCTAGTGGTTGGTGCTATGTGGGCCTAATCATGATGTATTTATTTGATCCATGCTGTCCATTTATTTTTTCAGATCATTTTAGATCTTGATCCAAAACATCAGGCATATATAACTCTCAGGTGGACCACACCACAAGAAATAGTAGCAATTGAATGTCCACTATTAAAAACCTCCCAAGGTTCAATGTAATGTTTATTTGACATCCAACCTGTTAATTAGGTTATACAAACTAGTTTGATACAAAATTTATGGCCCTTGAGAAGTTTTTAATGGTGTGCATTCAATCAACACTGTCCTGTGATGTGGTTCACTTGAGATTTGGATCTATCTAATTTTTGGGCTTATACCATAAAATGATATGGAAAATTGAATGGATGCGTCAATATGTCAAACAAGTGCCATATCCAAGCCATCAATCACCAAGTACACCAATATATAGATTCCATGTCCCAAAAAAGGTGTACTTTTTTAGTTCATTAACTTTTACATGTCCTAATTATTATATGTTAACTGCATTTATTATTATGAACTCATTTTGATTACAATTGGAGCGATTTCTTGTGCAGCATAGCATATGCTTTTTGGGTCCCATTAAATGAAAACTTATTATTTAATGTATTTTTGTAATTTTTTTTTTATGTAATTTTGTTTATATTTAATATGGATTATGTAATTATGATTTTTGCTTGCCCTATGTTTTATGAAAATATATATCATTTTTTAATTATTGTCATTTTTTTTTGCATTTTTATCGCAAATAGTATCATGCCCTGAAGATGAACAATTCCATATTTTATTATCGTCATTTTTGCATTTCCGGATCGGCAATATTATCGGCGATAACGATAAATATCTTTATCTCTAGTCAGCGAAACTTGTAGCGATACCGACAACTTGAACACTGGCTGTCGGGGTGGAAGACTGTGTCTTAGAAGCAACAGAAGCAGCGACATACGTAGGACGACCATGTAACTGTCAGCAATAATCAACAGTGTGATTAGTTCCACCGCAATGTGAACAAATGCGGGAACCATCACGTCCTCGTCCACGTCCACCACGGCCACGAAGACTAGGGCCACCACGACTGCGATCTCGCTCGCGGCCTCTACCACGACCACCAAAACCAGAAATGTGCCCTGAGCTCAAGGATGGTACCCGAAGACCAAGGAAGGACTGATCGCCAACAAGATGTGCCGAACGCTCGAGTGGCACAAATTAATGAGAAGGAAGAGTAGAGACCATAGCACGCTGACACATGGCATAGACTGTCGTCAATGAGGGAAGAGGATCCTGCATAACAACCTGATCGCGAACGTGAAGATAATCAGAACTCAACCCAGCGAGGAACTGCATGATACGAGTATCATCCTGTTGGTTATGAGCATGTTCATGATCCTCTTTACATTTGGAAGGAAGAGGCTGATGCATATCCAACTCATCCCACATACCCCGAAGCGTCGAATAGTAGTATTTTAAGGATCTGGAGTTTTGTTGAAACCGACCAATTTCTTGAATAAGCTGGAATACCTGTGAAAAATTCTGAGATTCCGAGAACATATCATGAAGCGTATCCCAAATGCTTTTAGCCGAGAATAAAAACATCACTGAGTGGCTAATCGAGGAATCCATGCTATTTAACAACCATGCAATAACTTGATAATTCTCCTTTGTCCAAGACTTGTAGTTAACATCTGTAGAGTTTGGGGGATCATCCAAAATATACGACAACTTGTCACGGGCTCCTAAAAATACTTTTACAGATTATGCCCATTGAAGATAGTTGTTACCATTCAACTTAATGGAGGTAATCTGCAAGGGGTTGGATTCAAGAGACACTATGCCAAGAGATGAGGGCCCTTTGTCAGCCATAGTAGAGTCCAAGAGAAATAAACCTAAGCCAAGAGACCCCCTATGCCAAGAAGGATTGATTCAAACAACTCTATCTCACTCAATCCTTCAAGATAACAATAGATAAACCCCAAACAAATATCAATCATCCAAAAAACCATGAAACGCAGTAAAAAAGGGCCTGACTAAGTGAAAAACAGCCCAGCCGCACGCCCGTTTGAGGTTAAAAACCCCTCAAACATTGATCTTAAGTAAAAAATCCACCATGGATAGCTTGGGAGGAAGATTTCGGTCCATCTTGAGCAAAGAAACCAAGAAAAGCTTACCGATTTGAGGTAGATCGAAGAAAAACGGAATCCGGGACTGATTTTCGAATTTCTCTATTTCGCCCAAAAAACCCTGAAATTAGGTCCAATAAATTCTGAAAAAATCATGACAAATCTTCTACAATCAAGATCTATCAAACCCCTAAACTTTTAGCTCAAACGGAGTCCATGCGTCCGTACAACACTGACGTCAGCAAAGTGACGTGTCGCCTCTCAACCTGTTGGATGCGGAATGCCTGGATCTTTGCTCTGATACCAAGTAGAGAATGATTTGATGAGGATAATGTGAAGAAGAAGGAGGAGGAGAGTTTGGGAGAGATGATGTGTTGGGCTTGCTTGCCCTAACACATAATATTTTATTATGATAAAGCATATAGTACACCGCAGGAGAATAGGGAAGTGTGCACATACACTTACACTAAAAAGGGCCACTAACCACACACAATACACAATACAATACACTAGCATTCTCTATAGTAAGTAATTATTACTTATTTACCAGGTAATTACCATTTACTTCAAAAATCAAACAGGCCCTTAATCGTCATGTTTCAGATTTAAAATCGAAACCCAACGTATATCTCTGATACCACTTGTTGGGGAACTATGGAAGCAAACCCCGAATTCAGATCACATAACGATAAGCAAACACAAACAAAGCATGCACAAGTATACACGAATTTTACATGGAAAGAATCACGACACAAAGTGATGAGCAATCACTATGAAAGCGAAAAGTAGTTCATGTTAGATCCCTTAATTGTCATGTTTTAGATATAAAATCGAATCCCAACGTATATCTCTGATACCACTTGTTGGGGAACTATGGAAGCAAACCCCGAATTCAGATCACATAATGATAAGCAAACACAAACAAAGCATGCACAAGTACACACAAATTTTACATGGAAAGAATCACGACATAAAGTGATGAGCAATCACAATGAAAGCGAAAAGTACTTCATGTTAGATCCCTTAATTGTCATGTTTCAGATATAAAATCGAATCCCAACGTATATCTCTGATACCACTTGTTGGGGAACTATGGAAGCAAACCCCGAATTCAAATCACATAACGATAAGCAAACACAAACAAAGCATGCACAAGTACACACGAATTTTACGTGGAAAGAATCACGACACAAAGTGATGAACAATCACTATGAAAGCGAAAAGTATAAGAGATGGATGCACTTACAATTCTGAAAACCCTCGTTTTCTCATCTCCAAACCCTAGAAATGACTTAGCCACGATTAGAATACCCTAACCCACATTACACCCATATATATAGTGTTACACTTGGAATAGGAAACAAAAACCGTGCAATTATGCAAAATTGTGCGCGCCGTCGATCTAAGCATCGATCGATCGACATCAATCGAGCAAACCCTCGATCGATTCCCATGATTGATCAATCGAACATGCTCAAAACTGTCCAAAGAGTTTACATGAATTTTTCGAATTATGTCAATCGATTGAGCTGATAGTTCGATCGATCAAACTTGTCTAAAAGTGTCCCGAGACCAATCTGTAAAATCCGGGGTGCTCTTGATCAATCAACCCGGCTGGTCAATCGATTGAGCCCTTGTTTTCAGCACAGATTGAAGACATTTGACAACACACATTACTATCAACTAGTTCAACCCTCTGACAAGTGGTTCAATCAGCTTAATTATGTTCTCAACTTTCATCCACAAATCATCCAAGCATATAATTGCAGCTGTCGGCTTTTGTACACCCTTTGCACATTTTTAAATTAGCCAGTCTTTAAACGTCAAGATCCACATGGGGGCCAAATTTTCTTCTACAGTCTTGGATGAGATGAAGTTCATCGCAGATCTGGTGGTCTCTGATCGAAGCAACTTGTGATTGCTTGATTAGCACCTCATCAAATTCACCAGCTAGTTATGATTGTAGATGAAGTGATAATCATATTTACCATGCCGATTACTTCTTTGACCTCATTCAAATTTCCAATGTCCTTTAGCATGATGTCAATGCAATCTGTTGCGCAAGGAGTCTAGAAGAGGTGTTTTCTCTTTGCCATCAACTTTGTTACAATTGCCTTGTAAGTATTTGGAATGACCTCAATCACTAGATGCTCCCCTATCACACTCACAACCTGATCGATGAGGCTAAAGATATAGTTGCCATCTTTGACATGTCTAGATGCATCAACTGACTTGTGGAACACTATTTGCTATGACAAGTACACAGTAAGATTATTGACTTCCTTGTAGTATGGGTCCACCCATCAGACATGATTGTCATGCTGTTGTGTTCCTAATGATAAGTTGCTATATGACTCTTTAGGTCTTCAATAATTGAACCAAGATGTTTGCCAATAATTTCATGCGGCTTGTTGCCTTTAATTCCTGGGCCTGAAGCTATGGCATCAACCATCAGCTAAGAATAGGAAGGAGCTGCTACATTTGGAGAAATGGAACATAATTTGGCTCACCTTTGTCTGTGTATTCTATTTCAGAGATGAGTGAATTTTTGCTTGCTTCACTGTGCATTCTAACTGAATGTGGATCCATAGGACCTAAACTCCAATCCCTGGGTGTGCCATAAGGCTGACGTTGTCTGAAACATTGCTCTTCTGTGTAAGAATGTATGTTGGCTTGAATTTTTATTCTCAAATTCCTGATTTCTTCATCTAGATCAGTCATCAGTGTCAATATTGTTGTCGTTGTCATCAATAATGTAATTAGCCTAAAACCCCAACCTGGCTGCTCTTCTTTTGACTTAAGTCATCGCCAATATGTCTTCTTCTATATTTTCTGCATTTCATAACCATTGTTCTAAGTATTTGACAATATCAACCGAAGTATTAGCCGACATCTTGGTTTTCCCACATGGGCGACATGATATCTTCCCGAAACACACTTTTTCCATGATATTAATGATAATATCATCAATATTGGCTGATCTACCACGATACTTGTGGTATTCTCAATATTTCACGCGATATCTGGGATGTTTCCTGTGATTTCTGTGAAATTTCCTGTGACCGTGCCACCCAAGGCCCGGAGTTAAATCCTTTGTTAGATAAGGGTTTTCTTCCTTTTGTTTCTACTTAATAAACTAAAAGACTATTAGAAATTAATTTAGATTTGGGTGTCAACAATTACATTTATCCTCATCTCGACATGGGCAAACCGAATGTGTCCTTGAAGTCGATGCTTGCAGTTCTTCAAACATAATAGAGAATCTCCACGAGGTGGATAACTCCACATGGATCTGAGACCAAGGTATATCTTTGGTTATTTTGGTTTGTTTTGTTGTATTTTATTTGTGTTTTATTGCTTGTATTGTATGAAATTTGAATGATATGAACTCATTTTGGATATACTTGCATCATTTATGGCCAACAACATATGGTTTTGTTCCCTAAGAAATGGGAAACTATCATGCATAGTTTTTTTTGTAATGTTTTGAGCTCTAAGTGTGTAATCATGTGTCTTTGAACATCTTCTGAAGTTTCACTAAATGATTCCTCATTTCCCTTAGTCTGTGATGCTTTATGCGACATCTACAATATTTCTCGAAATGTCCTGCGATATTTCTCATTTTCGAAGACACATGCGATATCAAACACTAAACACCCTCTTATCTGTTGTCTGGTATCTGTCAGCACACTTGTACACCCTTGTGGGACGCTTTTAATATACACGGGATAACCTTTAAAACGTGTGATTACTACAAAATTCACACTTCCAATATTGCATTTAACCTTATGTCTATCTCCCCTAACTTTATCTTCATGCAAACATCCAATATCATCAACTTTATCTGCAGCCCGCAGCTTTTTTTTTTTCCAATTTAGAAATGTCACTAGCTTTTCAAGCGGCCATCTGCAATATTATTAAAATGAAATTATAAATACATAATTGAGAAACAATTATTACAAAAGCAAAAACCTTTTTATTTGGAAAGTATTTTCTTTTTCAATATGGAAACTAAGTTCAAAAAAATCTTAGTCTAAGGCTAAATCTTAGCTGCAGGATCCTTCAAACTAGGCGTCGTTTCCACTTAGAATTACCCTTCAGACTCTCATTCCTGCTCCCACTTCCTACCTATTTATCCTTGTGTATATTTTGACACAAATGCTTCCCCATTCTCGCACCTGAATTTGTTGTTGCTTCGCTTCACAGTTTGTGCAATTATAGGCCAAATCATTCTTATAATCATGTACACAAATAATAAACTTCAATACAAGTTAAAAGCAAAAGAATTTGAAAAAATAAAAATCGCGATAATAAATATATCAATAAAATACATAGATGGAAGGTGGTATCTGTCTGAACTTAATGGCAGTACCATAATAATATCAAAACAAATTTAAAGACAAACAATAGAAAGTAAGAAAAAAGAATGAAAGAAAAGAAATTTTTTTTTTTTTTTTGGGAATTCTTAATCTTTTTTAATTAGAGGTAATTTAAATATAATATCAATGGATCCATGCCCAAGTTCATGTATCGATGATTTTGATGTTCTTTGAGTTGAAATTTGAAAACCACCAATACACAACAAAAAAATTTACAATTTTCATCTGATTTCATTGGAAACTTTGGATAGCGAATCTGAAGATATTAAAGTGTTTTTCTCATGATGGATGACGGTTGTCTCTTAAATCTGATTTTCTGTCCTCCCCAAGCTTAAAAAAAACAAGAAAAATAAGCGAAAATGGGTTTTAAAAAACCCCCTCTTTATATTCACCAAAAGAGTTGCAGTTTGCAACTCATCTAGACTTGTTCCACTTTGGGTTGATTCGTCCCAATTCAGTATGAGTAATCTCAATTCAAGAAGAGTTGGACCGAGTCAGGGCCCAATCCCCTGATTTTAACCTATAGGTTGCCCGACTTGTCACTCTATCAATCCAATATTATCGTACCGATATTCTACTGGCATCTCACCAAAAGATTTACAATTTCCTTCGAAGTAAAAGAAAACAAAAAACATTCATTCTTCATCAATTCATCTTGACCAGTCCATGGTACATAGGTTTAGATTGATTGGTTATCCCACACACCAACAACCACCCCCCCCCCCCCCCCCCCCCCCCCCCCACACACACACACACACACACACACACACACACACACACACATGCACACACGCACAACAAATCTAGATTGATCGATTTACCACAGTTGAGGATCTTTGTCTCAATTCATAGGTATGCCAATAAACACAATGCTTAATCTAAAGGACGATATCCTGGATTTCATAAAACATGGAAGCTAGGCCCCACTGTCGATAATCCCTTTAGATGCCCAGGCTGTAATCAAGTGACAAATTGAGGACAATGTGAAGTATTGTAGATCACTATTTGAAGGAACTATTTGTTGTCGCCACCAGTGTTCGAGTTGTCGGTATCGCTACAAGTTTCGCTGGCTAGAGATAAAGAAACAGTTTCGTTATCGCTGACAACATCGCCGATAACCGGAAACGGGGGGAAATGGTGGAATTTTTCAGTGAAACTTTAGGAGATGCCTAAATACACATATTTGCATATTCAGGAATTTAAAAAAAAAAAAAAAGAAATTGCAGAAAAATGCACACATAATAAGTTTTCATTTAATGGGGGCCCAAAAGCATGCATTGTTGTAAGAAATCACTCCAATAATAACCAAATTAATTTATATAATACAAGTGCAGCTACCATACAATAATTAAGACAAATCAAGCATTCTATTACACAACACCCAGGCCTGACAGTTATTACAATCCCCATGCACCCGTACATTATCCTTTAAACCATGTCACTGAAGCTATGGACTGCACATGGGTGACCCATGCAACAAAAATCTCCCTTATGGAAAAATCCCATCCCTTCAGCTGGCAACCAACAAATACAGCCACATTCAATCAGAAAATGAAAAATATTCGATGGCTAGGATCTCATTATCTTGGGTATTTTGGTGTACGGGTTGTCTGCATTCAGTCCCATAGTGCCCCATTTTGAATTGGAAGTTATTCGATACTCGCTGGAGGTTGATGGTTGTTGATGCTCTGGCACTTAAAAATTATACACGTGGCCTCGATTAACTCAATTACACTGACTGGATTGTGGAACCCATGGTCGTTTACAGTCCCAATGGTTGAATAATCCTAACCTCTTATCTGTGGAATCTGTGGACACTTGCTTATTGAATAGAACCATTGGATATCTTTCATTTTTAACCATTCAATACAATGCCCACCAATTGGATGGTCAAATCATAAAATATACCTAAATCTTATTTAATGAGAGAGCTAAACTGAAACCCACAATGTGGATAGTTGAATTGGAATTAACTATATGCCATGTATGCAAATCCAAATCAGGTGGACCACACCACTTGAAACAGTGGTGATTGAACACCCACCCTTAAAAACTTAGGGGTCGTTTGGCACCATGGATTTGGAGTGATTTGAGGGGATTTCAGATCCCCTTGTTCTTTAGCACCCAATGTTGTCAAATAGCATATGCGATCCTGTGCGATTCCATATGCGATCGCATATATATATATATATATATATATATATATATATATATATATATATATATATATATATATATATATATATATATATATTCACATTTTTTCAAAAATTTTTTAAAAAAATCAGAAAAATCAGAAAAAAAATCAGAAAAATCAAAATAAATTATTATATGTCATTGGACATGAAATACATTTAATTTAAGTAAAAAAAAAAAAAAAACCACCCAATTACATACATATGATAATGATACATTTACAAATTACAATATAGTTAACTTCTTAAATCTTAACAATTAACATTTTACATTTAACAATAACAAATATGAAATATCAAATATCAAGTATCCATATTCAACATTCAACACTACATGTACATGATACATAATATATCAAGTTATCAACAATCAATGTCACGCCCCATACCCAGAGATCGGATTCACAGGAATCCCGATCGCCGAATCCGGTGCTGACAGCCTCCGTAGTACCCCATTCTCGGCTCCTAGCATTCATATCTCGGATTCCGATCCTGGGATCCTGTAAGGATGATTTTTATTTATTTATTTTTTTTTGTACATTTATCTCGTAATAAGCATAACCACAAGTATACCCAAATCATAAAGGCAACATCATCATCACATATCTACTAATATAATCATTTGAATACAATGCTGAAAGGGAAATACATATATCGAAAATCAAAGCTCCAGAGGTCCGCTGCATGCTCCAAGCTCAACGCTACTGCAACCTAACGCCACCTGCACGCATCTATCGTGCATAAGCTTATAGAAAGCTTAGAGGGTGGTGTAGGTGTGTGCACAAGATAAGTGCCAAGTATTTAATACAATGCCATAATCATAAAATGTCAGAAATAAGCGGAAATACTGACAAGATTATGAATCATACGATATCAGATTAAGCAGAAATATTAACAAGATCATGAATCATACGATATCAGAGTAAGCAAAAATATTAACAAGATCATGAATCATACAATATCAGAGTAAGCGGAAATATTAACAAGATCATGAATCATACGATATCAGAGTAATGCGAAAACATACTGATAGGCCCATAAATACCACCAGCCTTATCCAGGCTATGTGATGCAAAAATATAATAAAAACAATATCATATACTGATGAAACTGCAGATCAGCTATGCAATGCGGAGATAGTAAGCCAAATATCAGATGCCGATGATGCAATGCAATATGCAAATCCTGATGAGTCCACAAATATCATCAGTCGTATTTAGGCCGTATAAATGCAGAAACATAGCAACCCAAAATGTCATATGTTGCGGATATAATGCGATATGCGGCGCGAATGTAATGACCCTGCTGGAGTGTGAAGTCGGGATGATAGTACGTAGAATCGCAGGCTATGGGGTCCATCACAAGAGACTTTTATCCAAACCAGTCCCATACCTAAATTTGGATAGTCAGACTCAATGTGGTAAACTCCTGATCTCAGGTTAGTCGCGGGCCCCAACCAAAATCCTGGCCATTGCGAAGGTACGCGTAACAAATAGTTGTACACCACCAGCTCGAGTGAATAGTGAATGAATGAATGAGTATGTAACTCCTGCTCAATAAGTCCACATATCAGTACGGTTCCTCTTTGGGATCATCATCGGGGTTTAGTGTACTCCAAATGACACTGCCTCTCTCCCAGCAGCACAGTCCAAGTGAGCGTAAGAAACCTCACTATCCGCCTGGCCAATAGTCTACCAATACCTATCCGGCACGTCGATAGCAGACCCATTTACGAGCTGGTCAAACTCAACCTAGCTATGCCCCCTACCCTAGGGAGGGTAAGGCCACACCCCCTCCCAACCGACCACGACACAGTGGGAGATACGGCCTCCTGGTATTCGGCACTCGGGCGCTCATGTATCCACTCGGTCTCGACGTTGGGGCGTCTTCTGGTACCAAGAGGGTTTAGGGATTTTCATCCAGGGCCATCTATGGCAGCCCAACGCTAGAACAAATTTCTGGTGCCCTGTCTGGCTATCCACGATATGCCTGTTGAGGCTACGGCCCTGATGTCGCTAGGGCGTACAGTAATCATAATGCAAGATGTATGAGTCATACAATCCAGTCATGCATCAATCCTGCGCATACCGTGCGCTCATGTGAGATAACCTCCGAGTCTCATAACAACATGCTCAATGACATATGCGATGATCAACTACATCTCATAACAAACATGCAGATGATGCGTATGAGCATGTATCGTGATGCTATGCTGTCACATACTCATAATCGGTATCAATAATCGGCATCGATAATGTGGACATTTAACCAACATTGCCCCCAAGGAGTAGTCCACCTAGAGCCTAACATATAGTGGACCCATGACCTCACACAAGGGCCCAATACACATCACGATGGGCCTCAAATACGGGCCGCATATACATCACATTGGGCCTCAAACACGGGTCGCATATACATCATATAGGTCTCAACAATCGGCCTCGGCAATCAAAATCGGCCTCAACAATCAGAATCGGCCTCGACAATCAGAATCGATCGATAATCAGAATCGACAAATTGGTCACGTCAATTACAATCGGCAATCAGTCATGATAATCGGAATCGGCAATCAGTCATAATAATCGGCCGAACAAGGCCTAAGGGAAGGTCACAATGTGGACATTAAACCATCATTGCTCTCAAGGAGCGGTCCTCATAGGGCCAAACATATAGTGGGCCCATAGTCTCACACAAGGGCCTAATACACATCATCATGGGCCTCGCTTATGGGGCGTATACACATCACATTGGGCCTCACTCATGGGCCAATGTATATAACATCGGGCCGTATCAATGGATCAAATTAAATGGGCCAAGTAAACGGGCCGAATCAAATGGGCCAAGTCAAATGGGCTGGAAATACATCTCAATGGGCCTCATCATATGGGCCATAAACACATCACATCCGGCCTTGCCCATGGGCCTCGAATACCTCACAACAGGCCAAAACCTATGGGCTTCAAATACACAATAGGTGGGGCCCCATACATGAGCCTAATATATATCACAGGTGACACGCAGCATGCGGGCCCTACACATGGGTCTCATAAACATCAAGTGGGCCACGTACCTAGGCCTCGAATACATCAAGTGGGCCACACGGCATGGGCCTAATTCATATCACAATGGGCCTTGCCCTTAGGCCACGAATACATCACAATGGGCCTTGCCCATAGGCCTCAGATTCAAGCAGGTGGGCCCCATCATATGGGCCTCAAACAAGGCAAGTGGGCCTTGTCACATGGGCTAAATTACAAACAGGTGGGCCCCGCACATGGGCCAAAAAATACGTCATGATGGGCCTCACTCAAGGGCTACATATACATCACATTGGGCCGCCTGACGTGGGCCACAAGTACATCCAGGTGGGCCACACCAATGGGCCTCAAGTGGGCTTGGATTACACCAAAATTCATTTCAATAGTTATAGGTGTATCATGTGTATCACAGTACACTATCAATCCATGGGGCTCATGGCCTATCAATGAGGACCAACACTGCTCAAACATTGTCCATATAAATCAGCACCATCCAAACGGTGTCCAGGTGCATCAGCACCATCCAAACATTGTCCAGCACTGTCCAGTGCAATCTGGACGGTGTGGATGAAATAAATACATCACAGTGGGTCAACGGCCCAGATGGGACCCACAGAACTTGCTGACATCGATGTAGCAACTGCTGCTGCTGCCTACTAGCCCACCGTCCAAACAGTGGACGGCTGGGATTAAAAACACATCACATGGTGGGTCCCCACCGTCCAAATCCGATGGACGGTGGGTATAACACATACAGCAAAAGTGGGTCCCATTGTCCAGCCATTTGGACGGTGTAGATGAGACCCACCGTACCACTGATGTCAAGCAGCTACAAAGCTGGTGAGGTACACCAGCCAATCCGCCTCTATCCACGTCCTTGGATTGGATGGCGTGGATAGTAACATATCAAGGTGGGCTCCACCGTCCAGTACCGTCCATAACTGGACGGTGGATGGACGGGGGAGATGCATACATCTGGTGGGTCCACACGTGTGGGACCCACCAGCTATAATATTTATTATATATATAATATATATATATATATATATATATATATAATATATATATATATTATTCAACGCCCAACTATGGACGTCGAGTGACGGACGGTCTGGATTTCACATGGATGTCAGGTGGGTCACACCATCCAGTGACGGTGTGGACAGATCATGTACATCACACCCATGTGGGTGGGCCACATGAGCTGGGCCAAGCCGATATTTGTTTTCTCCCTTCGTCCAGGGCTTGTCCAGGAAGGACGGCCTGGATACAACATGTACACGGGGTGGGTCTCACCGTCTAGATCTGCTGGACGGTGTGGATTCCACCCACTCATCTAGTGGGTCCCGTCCAGATGGACGGACGGCCAAAACACATGCATCACAGGTGCGTCCCATGTCCCAACTGGACGGACGGACAGCGTGGATTCCATCCACACATCAGGTGGGCCCGACTAGATGGACATATGGTGTGGATGAAATATATATATCACAGTGGGTCACACCGTCCCACACAGTGGACGGTGTGGATCAACATCAAGGCGGGCCACAAAATGGGAGAGAGAGAGAGAGAGAGAGAGAGAGAGAGAGAGAGAGAGAGAGAGAGAGAGAGAAGGGGAGGGACCCCGCCACTATGGGTCCTCCCTAAATACAAAACATACATTAAGATGGGTCCCACCATATGTGGGCCCTCAAATAACAAATTCAACGGTTAGATCACCCACCTTAGGATCTTCTTCTTCATTCTTCCACCATCGCGTTGTAGAGCTTCAAGGGAACAAGATTCAACGGTTGAGATCTATTTTAGAGGTTGGGATTGGGTGATAGGAAGGTGGGCCACACATGGCTTCTCCATGGAAGCCATGGACGATTCTTCTCTTGGGGTTGCTTGGGAGAATGAGAGAGAGAATGTGTGTGTGTGTGTGTGTGTGAGAGAGAGAGAGAGAGAGAAGAGAGAGAGAGAGAGAGATGATGGGAGGGATGGTGAGTGATGGGTAGGTGGACTTGGTTGTAAGAGAGTGTTGACTTTAGGGGAGGGGTGGTTGTACTTGGGGATGGGGTGTGAGGTGATGGGAGTACTTTGATTGATTGATGGATTGATGTGACATTTCGTAGAGATTCTCTTGGAATTGCAACGTGCAGTATTTTTCTCGAACTGGACGCAGACCCACGTCTCTTGGCCCGGGTATCGCCTCAGCGCGCGAGACGCGGCGTTGGAACCGCAGCGACAGCGCGGTCGCTAGGGTGCAAGTCTCGGGTCTAGCCGACTCTTAAATACGGGATACGACTCAAGATCAAGTGCAAATGCCGATAACAGATCGCGGGTCGCCGAAATTCGACCGGAAGGACCGCGGAAGCCTACGGAACGGTACAGTATAGGATACGGGTCTTACAATCAACAACATCAACATCAACATCAACATCAACATACTTAGACTTATGAGACAAGCATTAAACAAAATTAAGAAGTTATGTATTTATTATTTATCTAATCAATAATCATTAATCATATACATCAATAGCGTAACTTGTAAGTTGTAACTTGTCACTTGTAAGTTGTAACTTTAAACTTGTAACTTGTAAGTTGTAACAACTAACAACTAACAAAATAACAAATCAAATAACAAAAAAATAATAATAATAATAATAGAAAGAAAGAAGTTGTTAGAATTAGAAACTTAGAAGTTAGAACTTAGAAAACTTAGTTAGAACTTAGATATTATGAAATATAAAACTCTAAATGAAAATGAGATAGAAAGAGAGAGTGATGTTATGTATGTTCCCTTGATTGAACTAGAAAGTAGAAACTAGAAAGAGAGTTCAATCAATTCAGTGGATGGAGATTGGAGAGGAGTCTCTTGACTCTTGAAACTTGATTCTTGAATATGGATGGTATGATGTTATGATGTATCATGTATCTTGGATTCTTGATTCTTGATTCTTGTACCCTTCCTTGATTCTTGATTCTTGGAAGTTGAAAGAAAAGAAAAGAAATATGGATGGAGAGGAGTGGATGTAGAATGCAGATTGTAGAGTGCTTAGAAGTTAGAATTAGAAATATGTAAGAGAGGATGTAGTAAGAGAAATAGAGAATAGAGAGAGAGTTTGAGCTTTTTTTGCATTTAGGAATGCTTAGAGTGCATATTTATAGAGAAAATCCGGATTAAAAAAAAAAAAAAGGTAAAAAAACGGTCAGAAATCTGATCGTTGGCCATTATGCGATTGCATACATCGTATATGTGATCACATATGTTGGCACATGAGGCATATGCGATCGCATATGTGCAGGGATTGCATATGCCACTGCCGCATATGTGATTGCCCCAAAAATATGCGCATATGCGATCGCATATTCGCATATGCGCTCACACATGACAACACTGTTGGCACCATAAAGTAACTGGGGGTTTCAAATCTAGGGGCTTTCAAATCCCCTCAAAGAGGGGGTTTGAAATCCACGGTGAGAGCTTGGATTACATGTAAAATCCTTCCAATAGTTGCATGTGTAATATGTGTGTCACTAGACTATTAAACTATTGGGCACATGGCCCACTAATGATATCCCAAAACAATTAGATTATCAATTGCATCACTATAATAACTTTAATATGATGATCAACGCCGTCCAAACATTGTCCATTTAAATCAACGGTCAAAGATCGTTGGTTAGTCACTCGGACTTGATCTTGTGATTGTGGCCCATCTGAGACTGGAATTTCATCATTTTCGGGCAAAATATATATTTCAACGGGCTTATTACAACCACTGTGTCAAATATTACATACTTTAACTAATTAGAGATATTAAAGTTGATTTAGTAATTAAGTTCAAAACCTGTAAATATACCATGCATAGCTACTTTTGGATTAAAGTTGATTCCCAATCCAGGGTGCCAAACACAATAGGAGGATTTCAAATCCAGGGGGTTCTGAATCCACTCTCCCAAACGGGCCCTTATTGGAGGCCACAAAGGAAACAATGTATGTGTTGTACATTACGCTGTCCATCCATTTTTCGAGATCATCTCAATGGCATGGGCCCAAAATGAAGAAGATCCAAATCCCAGGTGGACCACACCACTATAACAATGTTCATTTAATGCACGCCATTTAATGGCCACTTTTCTTGTGGTGTGGTCCACTTGAGATTTGGATCTGCTTCATTTTTGGGTCAATGTCATAAAATGATCTGGCAAAATGGATAGATGGTATAGATATATAACACATACATTGAGGTGGGCCCCACACTCAGGGTCCCATTACCACACACATTGGTACAACAACTAAGTTGCGTCCGAATGATGCGGAGGATGCCGATTGCGTGTGAAAGCCTTTCGCGGGAAAGCTAGGTGGGGCCCATCGTCATGCTTGTGCGAAACCCACCCTGTCCATCCGCTTTGCTAGATCATTTTAGCACATGGGCCTAAAAATGAGGTAGATCCAAAACTCAAGTGGGCTGCACGATAGGAAATGGCAAGGATTGAACGTTCACCGTTGAAACATTTGTGGGCCCATAGAAGTTTTGAATAAGAGGTGAACTAATATTTTTGTGTTTTCAGTTCATCCCAACGAGAATGACATTATGAACGGTATGGATGGCATATAAACATCACAGTGGATTCTAGGGAGGTTTCAATGGCAAGCATTTCCCTACCCACTTTTCCTGTTGTGCGGCCCACTTGAGTTTTGGACCTACCTCATTATTGGGCCCATATCCTAACATGGTCTAGTAAAATGGATGGACGGGGTGGATTTCTCACAAGCATAATAGTGGGCCCCACCTAGCTTCCCTTGTCTAGAAGTTCATGTGAAAGGCTTTTGCAGGCAATCCGCATCCGGGCGGGGATACCCAATTGATGATGTTGCAGGTATGGTCGGTTGTTTGTGGGCCCTACCATGATCTATATATTTTACCCACAATGTCCATTCATTTTGGCAGATCATTTTAGGGCATGAGCCAGAAAATAAGGTTGATCCAAATCTCAGGTGGACCACACCAAAGGAAACAACAATGATTGAATGCCCACCATTAAAAACTTTTTGGGGGTCATGAAAGGTTTTGATCAAGCTGATATTTCTATTTTCCCTTCATCTAGGTATGTGTGACCTAATCAAGTGGTTGGATGGAAAATAAACATTACAGTGGGCATGCGTCCAAAAGTTTTACACATGTAATATATTAAGTCAAATTAAACTAATTAAATTTTCGAACCCACCGTCACTAAGTCACGGTCCCAAAATCAGATTGCTTGAATGATATTGGCCTTGATTCTTGAACGCTTGTTTATTGAAATAGGACCATTGGATATTTTTCCTTCTTAGCAATCCAAGAAGTGTCCAACAATCTCATTGTAGGATGAGGAAATAAACCTAATTTTGGGTTGTAACTTTTAAGACATAATATGGAGAAATTAATTTCAATTACTTGTACGCCACGTGTGCAATATTTAAATATAATTAATGGGTTGTATTTTCATACATGTCTTCTATTATTTATAAATTATATTAGTTGATTTTGAATGTAGTTGCATCACTCTGTCAGACAGGTATAGTTTAGGACCCTATACAAAGGAAACTTATTATGAGCACTTATTTTTTTGTGATATTTTGATTTCTAAGTGTGTAATGATATCCTTTTTAACATCCCCTGAGGGCGTGTTTGGCCAGGCGAAAGCCGCGAAACCCATGGGATTAGGAGGGATGGGATCAATTTTAAGGTAATGATGGTGATGTCAGTGTTTGTCCGTTGATCCCATGGGTTTGCAATAGCCCATGGGATATACAGCAGCATGTTTGGACCATCACAAATGGCAAGTCCCATGGGTTTGCATCTCCACTGCTTCTTGTGGTGTGCCCCACTCACTGTTTTATATCTGCCTCAAAACAGGTTCATGGCTGAATGTAGGCTAGTGAAAATGATGGAGGGAGTGGATATCTCATTGATATCTCGGTGGACTCCACATAGCGGTGAAAACTCGCATCCCGGGATTGGCCAAATCCGTCTCAGAGACGGGCGGTGTTTACGAGGGCACGGCGGATGAAATAAATCCCGCCATCCCAAACAGCAGACGGGATGGGATGGCCCGCAATAACCCTCCTATTACCTCTTAATACCATACCTAGCGCCCGGCCAAACACGCCCTGAAGTTTCATTGAAAAATTCAACCAATTTATCCCCAAAAACAGCGAAACATTATGCAATACATCCAATATTTCCTATGCGATAACCAATATAAGGGTGCGATACATGCATTGATACCGATATTGAAAACATTGATTACAACTTGATTTGCTAGGCCAAAATGATGTTTTGGGCCCTAAGCATTCGGGCTTGCAAGAAAATATGGCCTAGGCCAGATCACGGGCCTCTGATTATAGGCTATGCGAGCTTTGGGCTCGTTTCCATCGACTTTTCTATCAAGTTGAATGTTTGATACCTGTCGTAATGGTCGAGATTAAGTTGCCCGAACTCAGCTGCTGAAATCCATGGCAATCAGGCAAAGGCCTGCTCTTCCACTTGACTATGTTTCTTTATCCCCTCATGCTGCAAAGTGCAAATCGTAAATAACTTGGTCCATAATGAAGTCTTCGGAAGACGGATGTTTTACAAAGAAGGTTCTTTCTCTTCCAGCTAGTTGTGTTGTATCTTCTTTTTCAAGTTAGCTCATTGAGCACGCATCTCTTCCTATAAAACCATGTAAAAGACTCATCCAAAGAGAGTGAAAGTTATTCGTAGCTTGCCAAAGAACCTTTCTTTATGGGTGTGACTCTTTTCTGTATCTCCATAGAAATGACTCTTTCTTCAAGGGTGTGACCATCTTCTGTATCTCCATAGAAATAGTGTGACTTTCTCTATAGCCCTTACTGTTAACCTTTTAGAGCCATGTGCCTCTCTGAACCTTTCCCCTTGACCTAGAAAAAGCAGCCCAGTAAACTGAACCCCTACCCATTCATCCTGCAGAGATGCTTGACAAGATAGAAGTTGCATGTATGTGATCATTTTATGCTGAAGTCAACTCCAAAGATACAAGAATGGATTGGAAAATGATGTTCTAGAAGTGGGATAAGACATAAAAGACTGACGCAAAAGTTTGTCTTCGGGATACGAGTCAAAACTCTATCACCACTTCTGACAAATGGATCTAGGCATTCAAGCATATGAGTTCTACTTATGATCTAGAACAATATCATTGAACTGGAAGACCAATACGTAGTGAGGTTTATTTTGGGGTTGGTTTCCTACTTAAAAACCTCCATCTCTGGAATTTATTTGATTAGTGAGGCACGATAAATTGATTAAAGTCAAGGGAAGCATAAAAAGGAAATTTTTGCATTGAATTCTACCCATAGGTTCTTAAATAGAAAATGGAGATGAACCCTGTACAAACCTCAACCCACCAAACCATAGACAATGAGGAATGGGGATGGAAGTGGATCAAAGGCTACCATTTGGTCATAAGCAAGAAGAATGAGAAGTGCTAGAAGTTCCGGAGTTCTTGTTATAGGTCCGAGAATTTATTCGATTATTGAGGTTCAGTTACTTCAATGAAGTTGAGGGAAACATTAGAAGGGCATTATAAACTTCAATTCCTCTCATAGCTTTGTGAAGGTAAAGAGATAAACCCCTTACATACATCAACCCACCAAACCATAGACAATGAGGAAATGGATAAAAAACCACCATTTGGGAGAATGAGAACTGCTAGAGGTTGCAGAGTTTTGTCATAAGTTCTGTGTGTGCCCTCAAAGAAGATTCTGCAACCATTTTCACGTTATAGAAATGTAGGGAAACAATCAACATGAAGATGGGAGGTACTATCAATGAAACCTTCATGGAGATGTTGGAAGTCTGGTCATCTGACAAGTATTTCTGAAAGTGCCACTTGAGGAAGAAGATTGAAGGAATACCCACAAGCACTTGGCCATCAAAGTGGAAAGTGCAAATGGGATTTATGGAAACCACTGCCTGAAAGCTATTTTGGAAAGCTGAAGTCAGATATTGAAAGGTTATCATAACCTGATAAGATGTTGTGGTTCAGAAATATAAATGGAATCAAAGTGGAAAGTGCAAATGGGATTTATGGAAACCACTGCCTGAAATCTATTTTGAAAAGATGAAGTCAAATATTGAAAGGCTATCATAACCTTATTAGGTGTTGTGGTTTAGAAATATAAATGGAATCAAAGTGACCTATTGTTCTTGGTATCACTTTCCATCGTCCACAAGTGAACATGAAGTTTGGTGCAATTTTGTTTTGATGGATGTGTTCCATCTCTTACTTGGAAGGTCATAGCTTTTATTCAAAATTCTTCCATTTATGATCTTAAGAAGGATAAGTTGAAGTTTGTTTCACATCCTGTAGCTCAGTAAAGAAACAAAGAAAAGATTTCTGGTGTAATTGTGAATAATAGTATTTAAGACGTCAGGTGCTCTTTCCAAACATCCCAAGACCCAAGAAAATTGACATTCTCAAATTCCTTCCCATCCAGGCAAGTGATCAGAATGGAGTTGACAGTTTAAAGAAAGTGAACATGTAGGTTCCAGAGGATCAATTACCAAAACTTTGCTGCGAAATCGGCCCAAACATACAGATGCCCAAAAACTCTTAAGGGGAAACCAAGGGCCATATTTTTTTAGCTATTTATCCTAACCTATTGCGACCGTGTGTACTACCCCAACGCATTAGCCTTTAAAGGCTCCATTTTAGTCATTGGAGGGTGTTATTTTTTTTTAAAAAAATTTTGTATGTGTGTTTAGGGGCCATTTCACCTAAATATCTATTGGGCTTTATTTTATTTATTTTTATTTTTTTTATTTTTTATTTTTTTGTGTTAACATCACCTTTTAGGAACCCTTCTGTATGTTTAAGGTTTAACGGTTTGTTGAGAATTACTAGGAGTTTATTTTTCTGTATAGGGAGACTTCTATGCATAGTTTATTGGGGTTTATTTCTACGGGTTCTAACACCAACTTCTTAGAAATGTCCTTCGCAGTGATGGTAGGGAGAAGTGTATAGGTTAGCCTGTAATAGTATCCTTATTTGGGCATCTTTGGTTGAATTGTAGGGTCCAGATGGTTCTCCATGGCCTTCTTCCAAGATTGTTGGGGCATTATTAAGGCGGACATAATTTGCTTTATGAAAGCATATCATGACAAGGCAAATCCTGAACAAAGGTCTAAATGGTACCTTTATCTTGTTTATCCCTAAGGTTGAAGAGAATATAAGAGATCATAGAGCTTGGAATTTGGCATGTACATAATTCTTGCGAGACGCCTTTCGGACTAAGGGAGGCTCTGAGCCAAATCATATTTTCGGCCCAAGGGGCATTCTTTAAGGATAGGTAGATTATGGACAACGTTCTAGTGGCCAACGGATGTATAAACTTGAGTAAAAAGAAAGGCAAAGCCAGCATCCTTTTTAAGATCCACATGGACGAGGTTTATGACCACACATACGGGGATTCTTTTATCATACTATCTTCATGGAATGAGCTTTGGCTTCAGGTGGATCAGAATGCATTTCCTCATTTTTATTAACAGCTTCCCCTCTTGCTTCTTTTCTTGCCTAGAGATCTTCAGCCAGAAGATCCGTCATCTCCCTTCCTCTTCTCCATTGTATTGAAGAGTCTGTGGAGGTAATTGGAGAGTCATCGATCATGGTCTCATCACTGATCCATTATCAGATAGCCTGAATTATCGATATCTCATCTTCAGTTTGCAGATGACATCCTTATCAAGTGTGGTGACTGACTCTCTGTAGCAGGTGAAAAATATCAAAGGATCCACTAATGCTTCAAAGCAGTGTTGGGTCTTGGGGTGAATGTTAGAAAAAGCTTCATGCTGAGTTGGCTGAGCATTATCATTCTGTCTTGTCTTGCATGATTTCCACAACTCTTCCTTTAAAACTGCTGACTTAAAGAAGAACCATTCTAGCACTGCTAGTTAAGCATCCCTTCTTAATAAAGAGAAAAATGCATTTAGGGTAACTAAGCAATTTTTTCAAACTTGGAATAGACCCCACCCCATTCAGCTGGTCCAACCTGTTCCAAGTTAGTACATTTGTAGTATTATTGAATAAAATGATAAAATGAAAGGGATAAATGAGCTGCCAAGTGCACAGCAAGATAGAGTGTCAGTTTCTAAGTGAAGGTTGTAGGTCCATGAGTTGGTCATACATTTTTTTACCAAGAAGAAACTCGACCACCAACCGACCCTGGTTTTTTAGGGACTCGGCCTGTTTGGTGGTTCCAGTCCGAACCTGCCATGGTCGTTCAGTCCTTTCTGGGTTTTTCTGGGTTTTAAAACTCCAGTAATCATCATAGCCTGCCTCAACATATCAAGTTCCATTCTTGTGGAATAGTTGCATGCAACAACCTTTCACATGACATTACATCTCCAAATCATAGTTCAAAAACCCAAAAACTCAACTCGATATTCTGCGGGGTTGGGTTAATCCAAACATTCGACCCAACTCGACTTGACAATTATTACTTAATTTGACATAGTTAAAAATAAGGAATGTCAAATTTTAAAAAATGACATCAAACCATTGAAAGATGCACTGGTTGGGTCAATCTCTATGTGATAAAGGTTGTGGGTTTGATTCCCTCCCTCCCCCATTTATAATTTTATTAATGTTTGCATGTGACTCGGTTTGATCACCACGGGTCATGTCGAATCTACCGAGTGGTCTAGTTAACTCAATAAGTAATCCTAAGTTGCTGTTGAGTTAGGCCCAGGATTGAGTTTCCTAGCAACTTGGCTCGAAATCTGGCTGAGTTGAGTTGACTCAGCCATGTTTCGAGTCGATCCAACAATGTTTATAAGTATGCTCCAAACATGATTATAGGAAAAGCCATCTACATAAAAGAATCACATAAAGACTCCCATGAAATAATTTTTTAAATTGTCTTATATACGGAAGCTTTGAAAGTCTTGACTTGTTGTGTGCTACATTACCAATCAAAATAAAGAGCCTTTTTGCTACAAGGAACATGAATGCTTTTGCCATGTTTGAATTTAGCTGTTCATCTGTTGGACCTATAGCAATGACATATTGTAGCTTGTTTCTTGCAGCCAGACCAGGATTCCAAAGGCCAGGAGGTTGTAGTTCTTCATCAAAATCGTACATGGATCCTGTCCCCATCACAGAGAATGGTCTGCTCCCACCAGATTTTGTTCTAGACGACCCTGATTCTCACTTTATATATGTATGCAAGAAGATGGACGGACTGATGGGGCTTCCTACTGAAACCATCCAGTGATATAAAAATGGTGTATCTACTGATTAGATGTCCAATTACACCACACTTAAAATATGTGTCTGTGTTTATTAAAACATTTTCCGCTTGTCATTTGTATAATGTGAATTGGATTCCCATTCATGGCTCAGCACTGGTCATTATTGACATGCAAAGATAAAAGAAGGATTGCATCTATTGATCAAAGCTCCAGTTTCTATTGGTGACATTTCTTTATTCACACCGAGGGTCCCACTTGCGTGAAAAGGTCATGCCCTAATTTAAAGAGATTTTTTAAAAAAACTCCCTTCTCCATAATTGTAATAACTACATGCATTTTTCAATGTTATATAAAACAACTCATTCTATCACATTGAATTAACCCCAAGTTAGTTTAAAGAGAAAAAGGCAATGTTGCAGTCCCTCAATCTGTCCCCCAAATTCTCTCCCTCCCTCCCTCCCTCCATAAAATGTTGCCATCCCTCCCAGTTTTATCAGATTGATTTTTCTGTTACAAAAGAGTTAACTTATGGCTGTAATTTGCACATATACAGTAGAAAGGAAGATGATGTTCTGCAAATACATAAATTGAAGTTGGTTTTTCACGGTATAGGAAAAGTGGAGGAGCAATATGCAAACAAAAACAAAAACAAACCAAAAAAAAAAAATCAAAAAAGAAAGAAAAACCTAAATTTCAAATGCCCACAATGAGTATACGTGAGGGACTGCTTTTGTTTTGGGAAGAAAGGAATGTGAGTTCCAGTTGCCTTATCTTCAAGCACCAAACACAAACATGCCCACGTGCACAGAGGAATGGGTGGTCATTTAACATGCATGTGCCGTTCACCAGACAAGTGGGCAGGCCTGACTTTTGGGATAGGATATGCACTGAGGGGAGTGTTTGATGAATGTCCCAGATCCTACGCCTGCCCATGTGCCTGGTGTTGGGGCTTTTCTTTGGCACTTGAAGATGGGTGTTTGAAACTAGCATTCCTCGTCCTTGTTTAAGGCCCCGTTTGGATACCATCAAATAAGTTACTTTTTTCTACTTACTGCAACATATAACTTATTTGAGATAAGTTTGGTTCAAGATCAATTATAAGTAACTTTTTTACTTAAAGGTATTTAATCACTTTAGCTTAATAAGTAGAAACCAAGATAAGCTACTTGAGGCATAAGTAGTTTATCTTAAATAACTTATGATCCAAATGCCCCCTTGGAAACCAATCAAAGATTGAACTCTTTTGTTAATCTCAATTCTATGTGATTAATCTGCCTATAGCCCTTGCCGATCCAAATGCCCCCTTGGAAACCAATCAAAGATTGAACTCTCTCTCTCTCTCTCTCTCTCTCTCTCTCCCTCTCTCTCTCTCTCTCTCTCTCTCTCTCTCTCTCTCTCTGAGTTACCCGCTTCAAGTCGTTAATTCTCTCTCTCTCTCTCTCTCTCTCTCTCTCTCTCTCTGAGTTACCCGCTTCAAGTCGTTAATTTGCTGATTTACCTGCTTCAAGTCGTTAATTTGCCTACAGCCCTTATCCACAGCAAATGTTGTTTTGAATAAAAAGACTCCAAAAGAGCGTGCGCCATAAGGAGAGTGCATCTGAACAATTGAAAAATATTTAAGTACTTAAAAGAGCCGGTTGCATCCAACTTACTGTGCTCTGAACAAGTGGAATTTCAGCTCCCAGTTCATCCTACACTTGTTCGTTTAAATAGGACCATTTCTCCATTTTCAGCCATCCAATAGAATCTCCATCAGTCTCGTTTTTTGGAATGGGTTGAGGTTGTTGGTTTGATTCCCACCATCCCCATTAAAAAAAAAATAAAAGGTAACTACAAAGCTTATTTAAACTAATTACAAATGATATGGTAACTACACTGAAGATATGGTAACTACAAAGCTTATTTAAACTAATTACAAATGATATGGTACACTATGGGTGTTCACACAAATGTATTCACTAATTTGATTAAAATAAAATCTTTATGCTAATTTGATTTTTACAACCCTTTTAAAGGACATTAAAAAAGGTATACACGAGGCAATGGACACAACCAGTTAGACACACTATGTCACGCTGCAACCACGGCCCGATTTGACACCTGTGTGTGAAAATTTGCACAAGTATCTTCACGTTTCTCATTGCATAATTTGTACAAGGGGATGAAGCTCCTAAGAAGACACCTTTTATTATAAAGGTGATATACAACTCTTCTCTATCTAATGGGACAAAATACAAGAGCTAAAAGACTCCTTGTGTCTTTTGGAAAAAACTATAAGCACAACAATTCCCACCACCTCCCCCTGTTCCATATTAAACTTTTTTTTTTTTTTTTAATTACTATTATATAACTTTGTATTATAGAAAAACATGAATAGATATAGATATCGGATTATTTGAACTTATATTCGTGACTTAACCTAATTCTTATAAAAATATTAGTGAATTGATATTCATTTAATATTGTCTCAAGTTAATTCAGTCTTACTTTTAGCCACTAGATTTCCATAACCAACTTATATTTAAAACCATATAATAAATTTTATTTCATGAATGCTTTAGGGATTCAACACCAAATCCATTAAGAAGCAGCCCCACTTCCAAACCCATATAGGAAAGTTTATCTAAGATTATTATATATATATATATATATATATATATATATATATATATATATATATATAGATATATATATATATATATATATATATAATCTCCCACATAATAGACATAAACTCATTTAAATTTTTAATTTAACCTATCTCACGTTAAAGTAGTAGTGCCATTTAGGAACAAGACAATAAGAATGTTAATTCTCAGTTACGTAGTTGCTCTCTAATTAAACTTTCAATTTTAATTACCTTTTGAACATAGATTGTATAGTATCTCTAGTCACTAGGTTGGGTCTTGAGAATGGAATTTATTTTAAAAGGGCTACAGGCTCATTTCCGTAGATGTTGTTTTTTAAAATAATAATTGAAAAAAAAAAAATCTTTTTCCCTTACAATGCCTTTAGAAAACCAACTTCTTCCATGATATAACAAAGTCAACAGTTATCATTTAATACTTTAACAATTGTCTTATATAGTTTTGCTTTATTGTACTTGCCTGGATTTTCAATCCATATTTTATTTTGAGTTCAATGATTAGCTGCATTATAATCACAGTGTATTATAATAGAAGAAATAAGTTTCAACACTGAATGCAATAGTGGAAGGGCTTTTCAATTAACATTTTTTGTATAAGACTACTCACCTAAAGGGATTTGTTCGCATGGGTGAACATATCTCCACCCCGCCCATTCCTCTTCACCCACTCTTGCTTCTCTCTCCCTTTCCTTGCAGGGTATCCTCTCCGAATAAATCTTCTTTTTCTTTTATTCCTTTCCTATCATATTTTTACACACAACTTTTTCATAAATGAAGCTTTTCAAAAATAAATTTTCGTAATTTGAATTTTCAAAAACTTCTCTTATGTGGAATTTGCTAGAAATATTCACATAAATATAATGGTGAAAATGGAACAAGTCATTGATGGCAAGATTTCTACTTCCTTGGCATGGAGTGTTTAAATACATGGTTCATTAATAGCCACATTGTGCTTTTCACAAGAACCATCCATACTTAGTACAAGGTAGCAAACAAATCTAATCGCCATAAGGCTCAGATTTGGGTGTTGGTGGGGTCCATGTTTGATCAGGCTGATGGTCCCTTGGGACAATGTGCCTAGATTGGGAGCTCTTAGGGCACCATACAAGCTTAGATTGGTAGCCAAAATAGGGTCTGCATCAAAATTTAGATTTGGTAGTGGATTGTCTCAAAAATGTGTCTAGATTGCCTAGTCTATTCTTAAACCACATCAGTGGTCAAATTTTCCATTTTAAGGCCCACCATGATGATTGGATTTGGTGGGCCGATTAGTCTGCTCAACGTGAATAATTTAGGGCTTCTTCTGGTCACCAACTTTTTTTTTTTTTTCAATAGTGTAATTCTCTTCTTCTATGCCCAACTCACTAAACGAAGGAAGACTTAAATCTAGGGCCTCACCATCTACACCAAAGACATTAGATAGTTGGGAGATACTTTTGTAAGTTTTTACTTTTATTTCAATTAGTGTAATTGGATTCCTTCTACTCTCACATTGCATGAATTAGATTATTTATGCTATTATGGTGACAAAAAGTCTTTTTAATTGAAAGACAAAAGGAACTCATTAGAATGACAAACCCTCCTCTTCGTAAATCACTTTATTACATATGCAGGTGGTTGAACAGACAATTGAATTGCTTCAATTCTTAGTCATAGATGACCACCTACAATCTTTCTGTTTATCTCGGCGCTTGGGGTCACAGGCGTTCAGTCCATATCAAGCTATAAAAGGACCTGTCCAGCCCTGCACAATACACACATACTAATAGCCAAAATTTGAGCCAAACAATCCTACCCATTATCTATCACAAGTAAGGGTTCTAAGGGGGCCCAATGTGGTGTATGCATTTTATCCACACAATCCATCCATTTGGCCATATCATTTTAGGGTATAAGCCCAAAAATAGGCAGATCCAAGGCTCAGCCACACCATAAGAAGCAATAGTAATAATGACGCGGACTATTAAACCTTTTAAGCCCATTGTGATGTTTATTGGCCATCCAGCTTGTCTACAAGGGTCGTATACACTTGAATGAAGGGAAAACACTTAATCCAAAACTTTTTATGGCTCCTAATAAGTTTTCAATGGTAAGCATTTAATCCCCACTGTTTAGTCCACTTACTGTTTAGTCCACTTAAGCCTTCGATTTGCCTCAATATTGGGCTTATGTCCTAAAATGATATGACAGAGTGGCTGAATAGTGTAGATAAAGCCCATACATCATAGTGGCACCCTTACTTGTGCCAAACTAGGGATAGGCGAAGTAGTACCTAACTCCCATACTTTTTGAAACAACCACAAACACAGCGAAGTCTAACAAGTGTCCATGTTCAATGGGACTTCAACCCATAGTGTGGATCTACTTACTTAAAACAGTCTAGATCTATTATGCGTCTTACGTGTATATATGGAGATAACGTGACTACTTCTTCTTCTTCTTCTTCTTTTTTTTCTTTTTTTTTTAAAAATTAATTAATTAATTTATTTATATCCGGTTAGTCTGCATGAATTGTAGGTCCTACTACGAGCAATTTATCATCTCAAAACAAACTAATCCCCCCAAATTGTGGCCCCTACTATGGACAGGTCATTGTCTCAAAATTAGATTGATTGAGCAATCCAAAGCTTTGATTAATAGACTTTTTTTTTAAAAAATTATTATTATTGAACCTGAACTAGTTTTCATTTCAACTGTCAATTAGATGTCCACCACTTGTTTATTTAAAGCTAGAATCAATCGTAACTTATGGTATATGACCTATCTAAATTAGGGTTCATGTTCAACTTAACTGTACGCTCATGAACGATTTCCTAGTGTCGGTTGTTTGGCTTAAATTCCGTCAAACGTGCTATGTATGTACTGGGAGTGCAAGAGTTGGAGGCAGCCCTCAAATTGAATCAAACACCAATAAACCCATGCACCGAAAAGACCATGAGACCAAGTTCCACTAGGATCAGCTATTTGTCTAGCCGCCAATAGTGAAAAATCGGGCAATTTACGAATGAGAGGGGTTTATCCTTTGGATGAGTTCTTTTTATCTTTTGATTGAAATAACTTTCAGTTAAGTTTGTGATTTGTGAGCGTGGTTCAACAATATGATAATAAGAATAGAAGAAACAATTAGTCCAAGCAGTTGAAAGCAATTTAATTACTAATTTGAAATAATTACACTTACAATTAACCTAGAAATAAATATGAAAGTCTGTTTGTTACTCATGAGAAGCTGAATTTGATAAGCGAGACAGTCATGGTGTGTGAAGGCTTTTTATTCGTCTCGCGGCTGGAGTCGAACTTTGTACGCAAGATGGTCTTCTTCACACAACAAGAACCAAGCTCCGCAAGCAAGATTGTTGATAGAATCTCCGAAGACTTTGACACCGCAGACTTCCATTCAAAACTTAGGAATTTTCCTCACATTTTAATAACATAGTTGTTAAAGAAGGATGATATTTAGCGTTGCGTTGGCTAGCAGTAGAGGAGTTAGACCAAATGTAATTTTAAGGTGTCCGTGAGTGTAGCCTGGGCTAGACCTCTTGGGCTTTGGCTTTATCTATAGACAGGAACAACTGTTGGATATTTATGTTCATAATCCTTGTATGCTCCCTTCTCTTCTGGCCGGTGTAAAAGGTGGTTGCTTCCTTTTATCTACGGCCAACCTACCTCATCAGGAAATATCTTTCGGCCAATCGTATGACCTGTAAAGATCTTATATTGTTTTTCCTACAATGGTGCTGCCACGTGTGAGATTCTGGAAATTCTGGAAACGGATTGGCTACTCTCCCTGCCACCCGCCAATGGCTGGTGGTCGGTGCTCTGTGGGCCCCACCATGATGTATGTGTTTCATCCATGCCATCCATCTATTTTACTAGATCATTTTATGATACGAGACCAAAAATGAGGCAAATCCCAATCTCAAGTGGACCACATTACAGGAAACAGTGTTGAATGAACGTCAACCATTAGAAACTTTTTGGGGACCATAAAAGTTTTGGATCAAGATGATCTTTGTTTTTTCCCTTCATCCGGGCCTGTATGACCTAATCAAAAGATTGGATGTCAAATAAACAGTAGTGGGCCTCAATAGGATTTAAATGGTGGATATCAATCACTATTGTTTTCCTGTGGTGTGATCCACCTGACATTTATATCCTTCTCAATTTTGGGCTAAAGCCCTAAAATGATATTTAAAAATGGATGAACAGAGTGGATGAAAGACATACATTATGGTAGGGCCCACAGTGCACAGACCATCCGCCACGGCGCTGGTGGCAGGGTGAGTAGCCAATCCGTTTCCCTTTCTAACCATCTCATCTGGCAATGTCAGGTCAGGTACAAACACCGGCGTATCAAACATGACACTTTGGCGGAGTATCAAAGTTTTTTTCATGTTTAGCTTTAATGCATCTCAGCTTTGGCGGCACAATGAAGATTTCATGGTGTGAAAATCAAAATCAGGCACCGTTCGCTCATCATTCGTCAGTAATAGGTCTTCCTTTAATCTTCATCGTACGGCCTATATTACGAGTGGAATAGCCGGATTTTAAGGGTGGCTGTGGATCTGTAATCGTGGGACCACTATGATTTATGTGTTTTATATCCACTCCGTCCATCCGTTTGAGCATGAGGCTAAAAATGACACAGCTCCAAATCTCAGGTGGACCACACCACAGGAAATACTGGTGATTGAACGGCCACAGTTAAAAACTTCCTAAGGCCACCCTAATGTTTATTTGGCATCAAGGTCACACAGACATGAATGAAGGAAAATCATAAATATTAGAGTCCCAAGGAGTTTTTAACGGTAAGAATTCAATCACCATTTTTCTTTTTTCATGTGCTGTGGTGCACATGAGATTTGGATCTGCTTCATTTTTAGGCTCATGGACTAACATTATCTGAAAAAGAAAAAAGAAAAAAAAATGGACGGCGTGGATTTAAAATACATATATCAAAGTGGCCCAACAGCCATGGATAAGAGGCACAATCAGCTGGTACAGATACATATTATGCTTACTGTGGAACCGGAAAGATGTGGGGCCCAGTGATGACATCACAGAATCTAATCCATTCATGAGATGCATCACATCAGAAAACCTCTAGGGCCAAAACATCAACCTGATCCAAAACTCAAATGGGCCACAGTACAGAAGCATATTGAGAGGGAACTCTCACCGTTGATTAGCAGGGGAAGCTCACCGTGTTGCGTATATATAATCAAGGCCATTCAGACCCGGTACGGCCAAGATAAAAGGTTGTTTTCCCTCTTCTATTCTCAGTTAAACGTGATCTAGACCATTGATCTGATGGAATGTACCATCTTTCGGAAATGCTTCAAAATCTTTCCGATTGAAGGATAATAGCCCTTCCATTGGATTCGGTGAGGCCGTGACCATGGGCCCACCTTGATGTATGTGTTGGCAGGCCAAAAAGGAAGATCGTGTGGGAATTTTCCGGCATTCGCGCATTCCTATTCAAAAGTTGCCCTTGACATCAACGGTCTGGATCACCGTGGTAAGTCTCCTTGTAAGAAAAATATCCTGCGCCTGTGGCTCAAGACATGAATATCCTGTGGTAGCTAAATGCCTCCACATGCGGCCCATGATTGTTTGATCCAGACGGTTGATTTGGTAGGCCCCGCTGTGGATGGGGGATATACAAAATATCTGCAGAAATAAAAATATCCTAAACCTGTGATCAAAGGCCAACAACTAAACATTTAAGATAAAATACAATAACGGCCCAGACTCAATCCAGAAACTTGCAAAGGTTGGAGACTCTGGCCATGAAATCAGAAGCGTTTATTGGGCAGATCCCCCGTCCAAAGTGGGTCCTATCAAATAAACGGTCCAGATCGAAAGCTAAAAATGTCTTCGTGTGAAAGCCGCAGGTGACCGTTGGAAAGAGGAGAGAGAAATAAAGGATCACTGCAACGAGACAGAAGTGGAAGCGAAGAGGGAGAGAAATATCAGAGCCACCGTACAATTTCTCCTTTTTTCACGGACTCCTCTTCTTTCCAAGGATACGGTGCACACACAGGACGAGCAACTTCTCGTATGTCTAAGTTGGGCCCATGTTTCGGTGATGGAGACCGCTGATGGGCCATAGAGTGGATTGGACATGCCTGAATATTCGTAGTCCTTTGATTGAGCGGTATGTAGGTTGTACTTCAACGGTCCACATTCAACTGAACGGCTTTTGACAGGAGAAGGCCAAACACTGGGTGGTGGGTCCCATTACTGGATGATAACAGGCCCACTTGTTTATATGGAAAGTTTTAAATGTAAGAAAAGCAGTAAAAAGCTCATCGAATTTCAATTGTACTAGCCTACACTCTATCCTTCCGAAGGATAGGAGCCGGTCAAAGGAAAAGTTTTATAGGGCCCATTATATATATATATATATATATATATATATATATATATATATATATATATATAGTAATGGTCACATACAACTAGTTGGACGATTTAAATTAGCACAGCTAGCTTTGCATTAAATATAACAAATTTTTATTTCAACTCAATGGAATGCATTGTGTGAGGATGTGTGACGTCAAGTTTTACATAAGTGTGTTGGAAATTGTGTGTTAAAGATCCAGTCCATTTATCAAATAAAGTTCATTAATTAAATTTTATCTACTAAAAATTAGTAAATGATTCTTGTATCTTCAGCCGTACATGTAAGTTAAATACAGACCATTGGAATGGATTTCTAATGGCCTAAATGTTTTTTAAAAAATATCATATTTTTTTGTCACAAAAATAAAAATAAAAAATTGTATTCACTTGCTTAAAGTAGACCTTACCTAATTAACGTATCAGATTTTTTTACACATGCGGCACTTCATTCAAATACATCGCATGTGTATAATTTTTTAACAAACTTATTCCTCCTCCCTCTCTCTCCACATTTAATGCTCCCTCTCCCTGTCTACGCTTACCCTTCAGCAATTCCCTCTTATCCTTGAGCAACTTCTTGCCATAGGAAGCTAGTGCGGCCCACTATAATACTTGTGATAAATTTATCCAGTCCATCAGTTTTTTAGATTATGCTAGGACATGGCCCAAAAATAAGACCGATCTAAAACTCTAGCGGCCACGTAAAATGAGAAACTACTAATTGAACGTCCATTGTTGAAACATTGGTGAGGCCACAAAAGTTTTGTACCAGGCTAATATCTTTGTTTTTAAAAGAGGCTTCAACCATGACCACTCATTCCACAACCCGTATTAGCCATGGATCTACCAATTTTTTGGCCGGTCCTGACAATCACCACTATTTACAGTGGTGTGGTCCACAACGTTTTATGTGTATAATGCCAGCATTACGAGGATTAATTACAACCTTAAACTATGCTACCCCGGTACCATTGGACGCGGATTAGCTACTAAAGTGATGTTACTATGTTGCGTGAGCGTAACCATGATGTATGTGTTTTATCTACACCGTCCATTCATTTGGAGAGATTATTTTATGGCACGAGACAAAGAATGATTCAAATCCAAAGCTCAAGTGGACCCACAATAGAAGAAAGTGGGAATTGAATACCTACCGTTAAAAACATCTTAAGGACACAAAAGCTGTCGATCAAGTTGATATTTGTGTTTTCCCTTATTCCATGTTTTTGTTAACTTATAGATAGGTTGGATCTCAAATAGACATCATGGTGGGCTCATAAAGGTTTCAACGGTGGTTGTCATTGTCCCCACTGATTTTTGTAGTGTGGTTCACTTGAGCGTTGGATCTACCTATCCTTTCCCTCGTGCCAAGGACCTCTCCAAATGGATGAATGATATGAATATAATACATACATCATGGTGGGGCCATAGAACGTGGTGATATCACTTCATTAGCGAGTTACCATCGGGTTCGGCAGATAATCCGCGGCTGCTAGCGTTACGAGCATCAACTACCGCCTTAAATTACGCTCGATGGTAGTGTTTTGGGTGTTCTGGAGACAGGTACAACATGGACTCCCACTCCTAGTTGTTTTTTGGGCCTACTCTGGTATGTGTGTGAGATCCACTTTGACCATTGGATGTGTAATCAAGTAATAAGCCTACAGCCAATAAATCAGGCTAACCCATGATTCAGATGGGCCACACCAATGAGAATAATTAGGAGAGAGACAGCCACCCTTGATTTTTATAGGCCCATCATGATGAAACTGTGGAATCTATTCCATTCATTAGATGTCACGTCAAAAGTAAGTATAGGTCCCAAAATTCAGGTTTATATATGATTCATATGAGCCACTCTATGGGAAACTGTTTGGAGGGTGAACCTTTCCATGTATACTAATTCCAATCGTGTGGTCCTCTTGGACTACCAATGGAGATAAATTTTAAGACCTTGATCTAAGGTTGAGTGGCATAAATGATGGTCAGGGTTGATTTTATAACACCATGATGGGACCCACTCAAGCCGTGGCCACTTTTCCATGCTAAAATGAAATTAGGGTGGAGTGAAGACAATTACTTACATTAATTAAGAAGAAAGTTTTCATTAAATGCCAAGCTAGTTGGATGAAAACGTAATATCCAACTAGTTGTGTGTGAGCATTACTCATATATATAGGACCGTCCAACTAGTTTGATTAGTTAATGCTAATTAATGCTTAGAAAGAGAAACGGTGGTTTCTCGGTGGCTTTTAATAAGCTCTTATTAGAAAAAGATCAAAAGTCATGGGACCTACCATGGTGGTAACGTGAAATTTTATTTGATCATCATGTGTATCACCTCATGTTAGACCTTGGGTTCAAAAATTAGCCCCATCCATTATTCAAGTGGACCACGTAATTGAAAATAGTGTAAAAAAATCTCACCATTCAAAATGATTCCTTTGATGGGGCCTATTTGAATCACATGTAAGCATGATATTTTGGTAGCATACATGGCTTTTGGTGTGGCCTCTAACGGCTGGAGTGGATTTCATATAACGATAAATGTGGGCCCTATAAAAATTAAGGGTGAACATCTTCGCATCAACTGTTCTATTTGTGTGGCCTACTTGAATCAAATATCAGCTTGATATTTTGAATCTTTAACTAGAATGAGATTACAAATCTGATGGTCGGATGGGATCTTATATATACATCACATGGTGGGCCTTATAAAAAATCAATGTTAGCTTTCTTCTCCCGCTGTTGGCTCCGAGAAAAGCGCCCTCCCCGCTCATCATTCCGAGAAAAGGGGCATTTGCCAAAACAATAATAATAATAAAAAAAACACCAGCGAAGATAGGTATGGCATGGTCCTCACACAATGTGGTGCATCCTTCACCGTGGGGTCACCTTAGTATATGTATTATATATCCATGCCATTGGTCCAATTCCAAAAAGTGAGAAGATAAAATTCTCAGGACTACCACACGACGATGAGAAATATTTGACATTGACCATTTATCATTAAAAACTTCCTAAGGCTCATTTTAGTGTTTATTTTCCACTTGAGATATTGATAGAGTTATGAAAACCTAGATTATGGGAAAGTGAAAACATAAAAAAATAAAATTTTCTTGATCCAAAAATTTTGTGGTTTACAAAATGTTTCTAATGGCTGATCCCCATTGTTTCCTATGGTGTGGTTCACCTGAGATTTGTATCTATTGTATTTTTTGAATAATGTTTTAAAATGAACTGAAAATATGGTTGGATTGCATGGATATATAATACATATATCAAATTGAGCCCCATGGTAAGGGATGCACCCTATTGTGCTTGGACAGGGCTGCACCTAATCCACTCCATGCAGGGTTGGAAGTTCCGGAGCGGGTTGGCTAGTGACGTTGCCAGTGACAAATGGCTAGTGGTCAGTCCTCTGTGGGCCTCACCATGATGTATTTGTTTCATCCATGTTGTTCATCTATTTTTCTATATCATTTTATGGTATGATACCGAAAAATAGGTATATTCCAATTTCAAGTGGACCACATCACAGGAAATAGTGTTGATTGAACGTCCACTATTATAAACTTCTTGGGGGCCATAAAAGTCTTGGATCAATCTGATCTTTGTTTGTTTACTTTCGTCTAGATCTTCATGACATAATCAACAGATTGGATGTCAAATAAATAGGACAATGGGCCTTAAGAGGATTTTAATGGTGTGCATTCAATCACTACTGTTTTCTTGTGGTGCGATCCACTTGAGATTTATATTCCCCTCATTTTTTGGATCAAGGCCTAAAATGATCGGTAAAAATGGATGAACGGCATGGATAAAATACATACTTTATAGTGGGGCTCACAGAGCACCAATCATTAGCCACGGGCTAGGGGCAGCCACTTTAGCCAAACCGCGTCGGTAAAAATAATTAAAGAATGCATTAAATGAGGTGAGAGATATGGAGAATGGTTGTGTTTAAATAAAGTGGGATGATTAAATAGGTTGTACATGTGTGGCATATTAGAGGGATGCGTCGTATATCTAAAAAATCTAGTTCGTTCATCAAATTGGGTCCCATGTAAGCATATTAAGGATATATATTTTTTTTCGATCAATAATATAATATTTATTTACGAGAAAAGTGAGTTGCTAAGAATCCATTCCAACAATATAAATTCCACTAATATGTGTGGTTCTAATGATGATGATCAACTACTAATTTTTAGTATATAAAATTTTATTGATGAGCCCTATTTGATAAACAGGTTTGATTTATGACATGTAACTGCCAGTATACTTATGTAAGACTCAAGGTAACGCATCTTCATATACACTGCATTACATTGTATAGTAAGATGATTTTTTCGTCATTTAATGCTGAGCTAGTTGGACCAATTTGAATGGTCCAACTAGTTGTGTGTGAGCATATCTCTCTCTCTCTATATATATATAATGAAATCCACTCTGTCCATCATTTGCGCCATATCATCATAAATAATAAGCCCAAAAATCAAGTCCAAAACTAATGTGGGCCACCCACATGGCCACATGTAATTGTAAGGTTCCTTGGGCTCACTGAAGTTGTGTAGAAGGATGGTATATAATTTTCACTACATCCGAGTGGACCTCACCTTAGTAATGGGTTGGATGCCATATATGCATAGCGGTGGGGCCCTGGAAGGATTCAACGTGGGGTTTCCAATCCCAACTTTCTGGGTGTTATGGGTTGTGGCCCACTTAATCCTTAGATCTGTTTTATTTTCTTTTTAAGTGTTAGAAAGTCTTTAAAAATTATGGACGGTGTGGGTGTTTAATCAAGATCATGGTGGGGTGTAGAGACCATTTATTTTATCTTTACTTAGCCTTTTACAAGAATTAAAGACTTATCTGATTTGTCCATCTCTAAAGTAAATAAGCCGTCATTATTATTTCACGGTTTTTATTAAAGAGCATGACACGTAATTGAATGATACATTACAGTTTTTATTAAAGAGCATGACATGTAATTGAATGATACATTACAGATAAAAAAATTATAATTATTAAAAATTTTCATTATAAAATTATCATCTTTATTATTTTTCTGAATAAAACAAACATTCAAATAATATAAACAATGCCATCATTGTAACCAAATACAACTAAGATCACGAATTAAATAAAATAATTTATAATCTTTATTTATTTTCTTTACTAATGTAGTTAAGTGAAATAAACAAGCCTAAATAGAAAGCAGTAGATAGGAGAGTTATTAGAGACTCCAGTTGTGTATGCACCCAAATTTACTACATTTAAGTTACACTATAAAAATCGTATTAGTTCAACAATCTTTATTTTTATTCCTGGACATTTGTTTTTTGAAATAAGACTATTGGATTTTTTTTTATTTCTAACCGTCCTATGGATGTCCAACAATCTAATATTTAAATAACCAAATAAGAGTTTTATTATTATTATTATTCATGATACATCCACATTGATATCCATAATTTCAAAGGCTTATAGGCTTATAGGCACTATTTTCATGCCATATAAGTAATTTATGCGGAGGTGGCATATCCTAGACATCGGTTTACAGCATATGCTCAAGTATTTCTCAAGTGGAAACCTCACGCCAATTGCGAACTTCCTAGAGACGGAAACTATGCAAGGCCTACCATGATGCTCAACAGAAATTCGCTTTGTTCATCAGTTTTGCAAGTGGATAGAAGGTTAAAAATGAGTCAAATCTAGAACTTAAGTGTGCCACATGATGGGAAATGGTAGGGATTAAAAGCTCACTATATATTAAAACCCACAAAAGTTTTGGAACATATTAATATTTTTTTCTTTTAGTTCATCTTAGTAGAATAGCATTATAAGCAATTTAGATAACATATAAGCATCATGATGAGCTCCAAGAAGGTTTGAACAATGGGCTGTTTCAATCTCATTATTTCATGTAGTGAGCCCTTTGGAGTTTTGGATCTGCCTCATTTTTTTTTTTTTTTTTATTTCCCATCTTTTTGTGAGCTCATGAAATTGATGGATGGAGTGGATTTCAAATACATCACCATGCACCCTGCTTAGCTTTGATCGATGGGACCTTTTTGGTGGGGGCATAACTAATTTGCATTCCCCACCAAATTAGAATTACCTACACATGTTTTACGCAACATAAAACACCCATGTTGTAAGGCCCGCCATGTTTTATATGTGAGAAATTCACTCCGCCCATTATATATACAAAAGTTCATCCTAATGAGAAAATCAGATGGGCACACTAGTGGGAACAATGTAAAATTGCTTCTAAAACCTTTAAGTTCACATGGTGTACCTCTCTTAGTTTTAATGAGGATGATTTTGTATCTTCACATTATCATTGTAAGTTACACCTAAATGTGTTTGATGGAGGATGCATATCACAGTGCCCCCCAAAACAAACTTATGTTTGGCTTTTAATCCCCAATATTTCCTGTAGTGTGGCCTACCTAAGTTTTGGATATTGCTGACATTTTTGTTGCAAGGCTTATTATCGAGAAGCGAACATGATGGACAAAGTGGATTTCACTTATATAGCATGGTGGGCCTAAAAAAACTTGGGTGTTTTATGCAGTGTGAGACAAGTGTTATAGACAATTCAAGTCCTCCCTAATCCTAACCACGATTTTCTGTCTCTGCACACCATTTCTCTATCAATATCTAAATAAAAATCAATCTAATAAATGTTTTAATCTTCAATATTAGTCTAATTAGGATATTTATCTTTAGCATCGTCTTAATCAAACAGTTGATCTTCATTATGAGTCCAGTTGGATCTTCAATATAAGTGGAATTAAATGTTTTATCTTCTGTATTTCTCCAGCTTTTTGTCTTAAATATTAGCCAAATCCAAACGTTAAACTTTAATGTTAGCCTAACCTATCATTCATATTTAGTATCACTCCAATTAGACGGTCTTTAGCTACACTTAAATGGAGCTCCACAAACTTTGACCGACCTTAATGAACTTTGATAGACTTCGATGCCCTTTGACATTCGTCAATGAACTTCACCAGACTTCAGCAAATCTTGGAGGAGTTGGCAAACTTCAAAGGACTTTAAACCATTAAAGCCTATCAAAGTGTGTCAGAGTTTATCAAAGTGTGTCAAAGTGTATTGAAAACCATTTAACTCTTTTGAAGTTTGTTGACATGTGTAGTTTATTAAAGTACATCAAAATCTATTTAAGTCCGTCCTAGTCAGTTTGAGTATGTTGAATTCTACATACTTCAATAGACATCGGGGAACTTAATGGACTCCGATGCACTTCGGTGAACATCAACATACTTTAATAGATACTGATAAACTAAAATGCTTTGAAGTTCTTCAAAGTCTTTCAAGATTCATTGATGCAACAACCCATTTTTTTTTTTCAATAGTGAGAACTAAGTCCCACTGATCCCCTTGATGTGGCCCACCACAACTTTAGATCGCCATCATTTTTTAACTCATGCCCTAGCATAACTAGACAAAATAGATGAACGGAATCGATTCCCTGCAACACCACTTTGGGAGGCAATTAGGTAAATAAATAGATAAAATATACAATAAGTGACGTGCAACTTTGAAACCAACCTTCCTGAGTTTTTATCTCCACTTCCGTTTTCTCCATTCACAACAAAAGTGTCACGCTCCAAACTCAAAAACCGGGCTCACAAAATTCCCGATTACCAAATCCAGTGCCGACAACCTCCGTAGTACCCCATTCTCGGCTCCCGTCACCCATACACCAGATTCCGATCCTGGGATCCTATAAGGAGGATTTTCTAACGTACATTTATCTCGTAAAAAGCATAACCACAAGTTTACCCAATCACAAAGGCAACATCATCATCACATATCCACCAATATAAACATTTGAATACAATGCTGAAAGGAAAATACATATATCGAAAATCAAAGCTCCAGAAGACAGCTGCATGCTCCAAGCTCAACGCTGCTACGACCTAACGCCACTTGCACACATCTATCATGCATAAGCTTATAGAAATCTTAGAGGGTGGTGTAAGTGTGTGCGCAAGGTAAGTGCCAAGTACGCAATATCAGAGTAATGCAAAAACATGTTAGTAAGTTCATAAATACCATCAGCCTTATCTAGAATATGCGATGCAAAAACATAATAAGCCAATATCATATATTGAAGAAGCAATGTAGATCAGTTATGCAATGCGAAGACATAGTAAGCCAAATATCATATATTGAGATACAACGCAATATGCAATTCCTGACGATTCCACGAATACGGTCAGCCGTATCTAGGCCATATAAATGCAGAAACATATCAACCCAAAATACCATATGCCGCGGATGTAATGTAATATGCAGTGTGAATGAAATGACCAAGCTGGAGTGTGGAGCCGGGATGATAGTACGTAGTATTGCTGGCTATGGGGTCCATCACAAGGGACTTTTATTCAAACCAGTCTCATACCTAAATTTGGATAACCAGACTCAATGTGGTAGACTCCTGATCTCTGGTTAGTCGAGCGCCCCAACCGAAATCCTGACCATTACGAAAGTATATAACAATTAGCTGCACACCACCAACCCGAGTAGATAGTGAATGAATGAATAAAATACTGAGTATGCAACTTTTGCTTAATAAGTCCACATATCAGTGGCGTACATCTCTAGGATCATCACTGGGGTCTAGTATACTCTGCCCCAGCTTGCCCCTATCCGAGCGCACGACTGGGTAAGTGGAAAAGACCTCACTATCCGTCTGCCAATATTGGGCCCGGCTCGTCGATAGCGGACCCATTCCTCAAGCTAGTTAAACTCAACCTAGATAATGCCCCCTCACTCAGGCGGGTAAGGTCACACCCCCTTCCAACCGACCACGACATAGTGGGAGACGTGACTTACTGATATACGACCCTCATGCACTCATGTATATCCACTTGGTCTAGACGTTGGAGCGTCTCCTGGCTACAGAGGTTTAGAAATTTTCACCAAGAGACATCTATGGCACTCGTATGCTAGAACCAAATATTTTCGGTGTTGTAAGACCCATGCCCTAGTCCGTACCATTCCATAGGCTTACGCGATCATACCGGTCGAATTCTGGCGACTCTCGACCTGTATCCAACGTTTACGCTCGATCTTAGGCCGAGTCCCACTTACTGAACTTGGCTCGACCCGAAACTTATACCTTAGTGATTGTGCCGTCGCCGCGGTTATAACGCAGCGACTCGTGCACCAAACCGATACCCAGGCTAGAAGTTGAGCACCTGCGTTCAGTCTGAATAAACGCCTCATGTTGCGAATATCGAGGGAATCTCTACGAGATGTCCCATCAAATCATGTCAAGTACAAACCATGCCATGTGTACATGCAACCCATCCCTCCCTTTTTAAAAGTCAACTCTCTCTCTCCTCTCACCATCCCTCTTTCACCCATTTTCAAACCAAACCTTACCTCATTAAATACAACCACCCAAATCAACCCATCCATATTATTCCATTCTCTCTCTCTCTCTCTCTCTCTCTCTCATTTCTCAAACCTCCCAAGCAACACACACGTCCAAGCTCTCCCTCCCAAACATCAACTGTGGCCCACTTTCCCCACTCTCTCATCTCTCATCCCCACCTTCCATTCATCATCTACACCGTCAAACATGTTGGCAAGGAGCATAGGAGGCTAAGGAACCAAGGAGAAGACTGATAGGTGGGTGATCCGCCATTAAAATCTCATTTTCTTTTAGGGCCCACTAGATGGTGGGACCCATTTTGACGTATATGATAAGGGGCCCATAGTGGCGGGATCCCCTCTTTTCTCACCGTGTATCTCTCTCTCTCTCTCTCTCTATCTATCTATCTTTCCCCTAAAATATAGTGGGCCCCACCAATTGTGTAAAATCTACTCTATCCATCCATCAAACGGTGCGGCCCACCGCATTTTGGGAGAAACCCATCATCCTATACAACATATTATAATAATATAATGTACGTATATGTATGTCCATGGTGGGCCACGTCCATGTGGGACCCACCATGATACCTGTGTTGAAGGATCGACCCTGGAGTATGTGCACCCAACTGTCCAGCGTTCAAGGGACGCTGGACGTTGTGGGGCTGCTAACGGTGAAGTGTGAACTGACATGGGTATGTACTAATGTCAGTTAAAGGGGATTTTTTTTAGGTGGACCTCACATACAGGCCCCACCCTGATGTATTTATATAATCCAAGCCATTCCCCCTCCGTCTCAGAACATTTTAGGCGTTGAGCCAAAAATTGAAGGTTATCCGATAATCGAGTGGGCCTTACCATAGGAAACAGTGGTGTTTGCCATTAAAACATGGGAAAATGATTGCTGGGGTCCACATGAAGCTTGGATCCACCTGAAATTTGGCTTGGACCCCTAATTTTGTGAGACACATACAATGGACGGGGTAGATCTAGTTAATGTGGGTCCCACCTAGGATTATATATATATATATATATATATATATGACAAAAAGGTGGCAAGCACCTTGCTGTCATGACGTACACGTAAAAGGGGTGGGTCCCCATTGGCCCTAGTTGTGGACTCCACCGTGATGTGTGTTCTAAATCCCTGCTGTCCATTTGTTGGGACCCCTTCGTTGAGGCGTCGGTTCGAAAAATCAGCCATAAATAGTTCTTAGATGGCCCACATCGCCTCCATTTATACGAAGATATGTTAAACTACTCGGAAATGATTACTGGGGTTTACATGAAGCTTGAACCACCTAAAAATTGGTTTGGACCCTTAATTTTGTGGGACACACATAATGGACGGGTTGGATTGCAAATAAACATTTTGGTGGGCCCTACATGGGACCCACTGTGGTATGTGTGGCTCACCACACCGTCCACAACAGTGGGTGGTGACACCCACTATGATGCAAGTGTTTCATTCACGCCGTCCGTCCACGGCAGTGGACGGTGGCCCCCACCATGATGTACATGTTCTATCCACTTCATCCAGCCAGTGATCAAGTGATCACGTCACAGGAAACAGTGTGGTATTGAACGTCAACCGTTGAAACCCCCGTTGGGGATAACGGAAGTTTGGATCAATATGAAATTGTTTTTTTTCCATCCAGGTCTGTGTGACGTTATCAACAGGTGGGATGTAAAATAAACATTTTGGTGGGCCCCTTGCCACATGGCCTTATCAACAGGTTGGATGTAAAATAAAAATTATAGTGGAGCCCTTGCTCACGTGGTCTTACCAACAGGTTGGGTGGCAAATAAGCATTTCAGTGGGCCCAGGATTGGATGGAAAATAAATGTTATAGTGGGCCCACATGGGAGTCCACCATGATGCATGTGTTGCATCCAAGCCGTCCAACTATTTTTGAAAAATAATTTTTAAGGCTTGAGATAAAAAAAAAAGACTAATTTATTTATCAAGTGGACCACGCTGTACAGTGAGGATTGGACAGCTACCATGGACATCCTTTGAGGCCTTATGATCAGATTGGATGTGAAATAAATGTTATGGCGAGCCTTGGGAATTTTAATAGTGACTCATTTGATATACGTGTGACCCATGTGATGTGACTCACTTACCATATTTATGACCCGTTGTTGAGGCCCATCTAGATGTATTTGTGGGCCGTTGTCCAGGCCCACTTTGACATATATGAGGCCCACCTTGGTATTTGAGGCCTATGGGTTGGGGCCCAATGAGATGTACATAAGGCCCATTTCAATGTGTGATCCAACCATGACAGGTGTATTGTATATCCGCACCATCTAGCTGCTGAATGGTGGGACTCACCCTGATGTATGTATTTTATATCCACACTATCTACCCGTCTTGATAACACAGGGCCCACTTCCTGCGTGTGTTGAGCCCTCCTACACTATACAGGCCCACCATGCTGTGCGTGTTTCACCCATACCGTCCACTTGTGCAGCCCACTCCTTGTAATTAAGAGGCCCAATAAGTTGTATTTGTGGCCCATGGACAAGACCCATTGTGATATGTACTAGGCCCATGATGTGTAGCCACTTGACGTATTCGAGGCCCAGGTACGTGACCCATTTGATGTATTCAAGACCCATGTGTAGGGCCCACATGCTGTATGTTTGAGGCCCATGTGCAGGGCCCACCTGTCATGTATATGAGACCCATTAATGCAGTCCACTTGATGTATATTGAGGTCTATGGGTCGTAGCCCATTACGATGTATCGGAGGACCATGAGTCGTGGCTCATGGTGATGTATATTAGGCCCATGTATTCGGCCCATTGTGATGTATATCAAACTCTTGTATGAGGTCGTGGGCCCATTGTATGTTTGGCCCTATGTGGACCACTCCTTGGGAGCAATGTTGGTTGCATGTCCACATTGATGGGCAATGACAGTTAAATGTCCTCATTGTGACCTTCCCTTAGGCCTTGTTAGGCCCATTCTCTTTGTGGGTTAACCCAAATAAGTGGGCCCCATTCGCCATAGACGGATGGCTCCGTGCTATCGGATTTGATATAACATAGTTGAAAGCCGATCTTTACATTATGGCTGATTGGTTGTCCATCTATGGACCCCGCATTGTCTATATATGTTGGTTGTCGTGGCCGATTATCGATGCTTATCGTCGGTACTGATTACCGATGCTGATTATCGGTACCGATTATCAAGGCTAATTGTCGATTATCGATCGAGGCTGATTAACGATTCTGATTTGTCGTGGCCAATTGCTGATTATCGATCGAGGCCGATTACCGATTCTAAATTATCGTGGACAATTGTCGATTATCTATCGATTCTGATTTTTCGTGGCCGATTGTCGATTATCGATCGACGCTGATTACCGATCTGATTTGTCGTGGCCGATTCCCAATTTTTGATTGTCGGGGTCCAATGTGATGTATATGTGGCCTGTATTTAAGGCCTGTTGTGATGTATATTCAGCCCATGTTTAAGGCTTATGAGATGAGGCCTATTGTGATGTATTTGAGGGCCATGAGATGGAGCTCATTGTGATTGACCGTCGATTGTCGATGCCGATTATTGATACGGATTATGAGTATGTAACAACATGACATCATGATACATGCCCATACGCATCATCTGCATATTTGTTATGAGATGTGGTTGATCATTGCATATGTCATTGAGCATGTTGATATGAGACTCCCTAATAGGCGGAGGTTATCTCACATGAGCGCACGACATGCACAGGATTGATGCATGACTGGATTGTGTGACTCATGCATCTTGCATTGTGTGTTATATGCCCTAGCGACATCAGGGTCGTAGCCTCCACAGGAATATCGTGAATGGCCAGATGGGACACCGAAAATATTTGGTTCTAGCATACGGGCGCCATAGATGTTCCTGAGTGAAAATTCCTAAACCTCCGTGGCTAGGAGATGACTCCAACGTCGAGACCGAGTGGATATACGAGCACACGAGGGCCGAATACTAGGAGGCCGCGTCTCCCACTGTGTCGTGGTTAGTTGGAAGGGAGTGTGACCTTACCCGCCTGAGTGAGGGGGCAATATCTAGGTTGAGTTTGACCAACTTGAGGAATGGGTCCGCTATCGACGAGCCGGGCCCGATATTGGCAGGCAGATAGTGAGGTCTCTTCCACTTACCCAGTTGTGCGTTCGGATATGGGCGACAAGCTGGTGTAGAGTGTAATGGACCCCGGTGATGATCCAAGAGATGAATTGTACTTATATGTAGACTTATTGAGTAGGAGTTGCATGCTCATTCATTCATTAATTCATTATCCACTCGGGCTGGTGGTGCGCAACTAATTGTTGTGTACTTTCGTTATGGTAAGGATTTCGGTTGGGGCGCGCGACTAACCTGAGATCAGGAGTTTACCACATTGAGTTTGACTATCCAAATTAGGTATGAGACTGGTTTGGATAGAAGTCCCTTGTGGTGGATCCCGTAGCCTGCGATACTCCAGCGTGGTCATTCCATTAGCACCACATATTTTATATTGCTTTACATCCTCGAGATATGACATTTTGGGTTGCTATGTTTCTGTATTCCTGTGACTTAGATGAGAGTGATAGTATTTGTTAGCTCTTCCGAATTGCATATTGCATTATCCTTGGCATCCGATATTTGATTATTTATAACTCCTCATTTACATAGCTGACCTATATTGCGTATTCTGATATTGATTGACTCATGGACTTGTCTGTATTTCCGCTTACTCTGTTATTGTATGATTTATGACCTTGTCGGTATTTCTGTTTACTCTGATAATTCCTGCTCTTGTCAGTGTTTCTGCTTATTCCGACATTGTACGATTTATGGATTACCAGTGTTTCCGATATTGTATGATTACGGCATTTTATTGAATACATGACACTTACCTTGTGCGCACACTTACACCACCCTCTAAGATTTCTATAAGCTTATGCACGATAGATGCGTGCAGGTAATGTTAGGTTGCAGCAGCGTCGAGCTTGGAGTATGCAGCCATCTTCTGGAGCTTTGATTTTTGATATATGTATTTCCCTTTCAGCACTGTACTCAAATGATTATGTTAGTGGATATGTGATAATGTTGTTGCCTTTGTGAATTGGGTAATCTTGTGGTTATGCTTATTACGAGTTAAATGTAAAAAAAAAAATTCTCTTTGTAGGATCCCAGGATCGAAAATCTGCCGTATGACACTAGGAGCCGAGAATGGGGTACTACGGAGGCTGTCGGCACCGGATTCGGCGATCGGGATTCTTGTGAATCCGATTTCTGGGTTTGGGGTGTGACAGATGTCCCATCCATGATATGTCTGTGGAGGCTACGACCCTGATATCGCTAGGGCATACAATAGTCATATCACAAAATGCGTGATGCATGAGTCATATAATCTAGTCATACATCAATCCTGCGCATACCGTGTGCTCATGTGGGACGACTTCGCCTATCAAGGAGTTCCATAAACAACCTGTCCTATGGCATATGCAATGGTCAACCACATCTCATAACAAACATGCAGATGATGCGTATGGGCATGTATCATGATGCTATGCTGTCACATACTCATAATTAGTATCGATAACCGACACCGATAATCAACATCGATAATCGGCCTCGATAATTATATCGATGATCAACATCGGCCTCGATTATCGGTACCGATAATCAGCATCGATAATTGGCACCAATAATAGGTCTCAATAATCGACACCGATACAACATCGATAATCGGCATCGATAATCGGCATCGATAATCAGCATCGATAATCGGTACCAATAATCAGCATCGATAATCGACATTGATAATCGGCCTCGATAATCGACATCGATGAGAATAGGCCTAACAAGGTCTAAGGGAAGGTCAAAATGTGGAATTTAACAATCAAAATGTGGAATTTAACCATCATTGCCCATCAATGTGGACATTTAACCAACATTGCTCTCAAGGGGTGGCCCACATAGAGCCTAACATATAGTGGGGCCGATGGCCTCACACAAGGCCTCACACACAACATAATGGGCCTCACACAAGGGCCTCTCATACATCATAATGGGCCTCATCGTATGGGCCATATATACATCACATCGGGCCTCAACATAAGAGCTTCATATACATTATAATGGGCCACATCCATGGACCTCAAATGCATCACAATGGACCACATCCATGAGTCTTAAATACATCACGATGGGCCACATCCATGGGCCTCAAATACGTCACAATGGGCCACGCCAAATGGGCCTCTCATACATCATAATGGGCCTCATCATTAGGGCCATATATTTACATCACATTGGGTCTCATTAAAGGCCACAAACGTATCATAATGGGCCTCAACAAATGGGCCACAAGAACATCACAATGGGCCTCACTAAATGGGCCGTAAATATATCACATTAGGCCTCATCAAAGGCCTTAATACATCACGATGAGCCTCATCACTTGGGCTGCGTATACATCTCATTGGACCTCAAACATGGGCCTCATATACAACAGTGGGCCTCTCACACAGACCTAATATACATCACAATGGCTGCTCACACGAGCCTAATATACATCACAATGGGCCCCATCGCTTGACCCTCAAATGCATCACATTGGGGTGGGCCCTACACATTCCAAAGGGCCCACTAGATGAACAACATGGATGTGCAACACATACATCAAGGTGGGTACCACCTGAAATTTAGATCTATCTCATTCTAATGCCATAAAACGATCTCCCAAATGGTTGGACGGTGTAGATAACACACACCTCATGATCAAACCCACGAGTTGTTGACGTCAATACAGATGGACGGTTTGGATGTAACACATACATCATGCGGGACCTACAGAGCTACTGACGTCAGATAGCTGGTGGACCCACAGAACTTGCTTACGTCCTAATAGATGGACGGTCTGATAAAACCCATCACCACATAGGGCCCCACCGTCCAGCGATGGACGGTGAGAATATAGAATATATACATTAAGTGGGTCCCATCCCACACGTACAACACGTGTGGGTGGGCCCCACACGAGCTGCCATATGGATGGACGGGGGTGGGTGCAAAGCACATACATAGTAGTGCGTCCATCAGCACCGTCCATGGATGGACGATGTGAGTATAAAAAACATACATCAAGGTGGGTCCCACTGTCCCAGCTGGAAGGTGGAGATGCCACACGTGCATCATGTGGGTACCACAGTGGGTCTCACAACCCCCTGGTTGGTGGCAAACAAACATCATGGTGGGCCCAAGTCTATGTTAACCTCACGGCTAACGCAACGAACAATTTTGCTTTCTTTTTTGATATAAGGAGAGCGCTCCACTTCTGGTGATCCCTTTCTTTACAAGTTCGAATTCATTGGGAGCTAAGGGCTGCCTTCAAATGACGAGCTGCTTCCTGCAGTGTCCAGTCAGAAGGCAGGCCAGTGCAAGCACTGGAACTCGAGGTCAAACAGATTCAAGGACAAAGAGAGCGGTAATTGACCGATCGGAGGATCCACCATAAAAGACTTGAAGTGCATGAGCAAAAGTCTTAAGGTAGGTTTTATCGGTGGATGTCAATCCTCATCGTCTGCGATGGTGCGGTCCATTAGAGCTTTGGATCTCCCTCTGCTGGATAAAGATGGACGGTGTGGGATTTTCACACGTGCCAACCTAAAGGGCTGCAGAAATGGATGACAGCATGGATAACATGTGGTTTTAACGTTAGGCGATAATCCATTGCTGTCCAGCAGTGTCTCGGTCTGCTGCTGGACGGTGTGGATACAATACATACATCAGGCGTGCCCCGCCATCCCATGGATGGACGATGAGGATGAAATACTTTCATCAGGGTGGGTCCATGTACACGTGGCCCACCAGCAGTTGTGCGATCAATTTGATATTTATGTTTTCTCTTCGTCCAGCCACCTGCTGGACATTAACAAGGTGGGCCCCACGTGTGGCTGATTAGGTGGGCCACACTCCATCACAAAAAAAAGGGAGGGAGGGAGAGAGAGAGAGAGAGAGAGAGAGAGAGAGAGAGAGAGAGAGAGAGAGAGAGAGAGAGGAGAGAGAGAGAGAGAGAGAGAGAGAGAGAGAGAGAGAGAGAGAAATGACAGTGATGGAGGGACCCCACCACTATGGGCCCTCCTATGATCACAATACATACATCAAAATGGATCCCAAATATGATCCATACCATCAATCGGTAGGCCCCACTTGGCCCATCATTAAATCACAAATCTAGGCCTATAAACACCCACTGGTTTCACTCTTTCTAGGCTCCTTGGACTCCTTAGCTCCTAGGCTTTCCTGTTAATGGTGGATGATGAAGATTGAAAGGTTGGATTGGGAGGTTTGGGGGTAGGAAGTGGGCCACGAACTTGGCTATCCTTGGAGCTCCATCTCCATGGACGGTCCTCTCTCTTGGTTGGTTGGGTAGAGAATGAGAAGGAGAGGATGGGTTGTAAGGGAGATAGGATGGAGGGTATGGGTCCTCTTGACTTTTTGGTAAGAAGGGACGGGATAGGTATGGGTGTTGTTGACCTTGGGTGAGAGAGGGATGGGTGTGATGGGATACGTACTTGACTTGTACATTGATTGATTGATTTGATATTTTGTAGAGATTCTCTTGCGTAGTGTTTTCTTTGAAATAAATGTAGGCCCACAACTCCTAGCCTGGTATAGCATCGGCGCGGTCGCAAGGGTATAAGTCTCGGGTCGAGCCGACTCATATCGACAGGATGTGACTCGGGGTCGTGCACAAATGCTATCTACGCGTTGCGGGTCACTGGAATTTGACCGGGAGAACCGCGGGAGTCTAAGGAACGGTACGGTCTAGGATACGGGTCCTCTTGGAACCATTTATTACCTCCAAACCATCAGGAAAACGGGCCCAGGGTCCTGATCTGAACCGTTCATTTGGTGGATATTATTATTTTAACCCATCTTAAAATAGAAGAAGAAAAACACACACACACATAATATACGATATGTGTCACTACCAAATCCATATCCCGAACCTCTCTCCCACGTCTCCCATTTTCTTCACGTGACAACGAGATGATTCCGCATCCAAAGCCATCCGAACCATTCATCTTACAAAAAGAAAAAGAAAAAGGAAAAAAGGAAAAAAATAATAATGATATGCATTGTGCACGCACGACGCCTCAACCATGAAGCCACGAACCTCTGAAACCACGAACCTTTGAAACCACCGACAAATCTCCATTAAAAGCTTTCATCCTTCGCCTCCCAAGCTTCCTACATCAAACTCCATCATCCTGAAGAAGAGAATCATTGAAAACCATCGATCAACAAGTCACCATTAGAGAAGGTACCATCTTTTCGGCAAGATCATCAACAATTAAGTTGTGTTATAGTCGTCTCTTGACACGGGTCACATATCAGGTAGGTGATCTAACCCACACCCCACACTGAGATTTATACCTAAATATCATAGCCATTAAATCCTTTTGTGTTAATGTGTTGTTGAATAATATATACACTAGATTGATGACTATTTGTGCATAAAAATCTGGAATATATTATGTTTGTTCTACCCTCCTAGTATATGCCTTTTTGAGTTACCATCAAACGGTTTTTAGTTTTAATTATAAAATTCATGAATTCCTTTTGCTTTATTAAATAAGATACACATTGGATTGATGATTTCATAAAAATCTAAAATGTTATATATGCGATATATCAATTTTTGGGAGAATACATTGTTGATGTAATGTAGCTGAAATTAGTTATATTTGGTGTATAGAAATTGTAAAATTTTAGAGTGTATGGCTAAAATATCATGATACGGGTGCTCTGCCTAGGGTCACTCCTGAAAGATCGGCACGGGTGATCTGCCCTGGGGAATGTCCTAAAAGATACACATACAGGTGAGCTGACTTGGATTAACTCCTAAAAGAAATCACATGGTGCTCTCTGCCCAGGGTTGTTCCCTAAAAGATATCACATGGTGCTCTGCCCAGGGTCATTCCCTAAAAGATCATGGTAGATATATATTCAAGTTAATCGTATATGAGTGCATTTTTAATTCAATCATTTATGGAATCATTTTCTTTAATTTGAAATATTTTTGTGAATACTTATTGTCGCCTTAAATATCGATTTTTTTTTTTTAATTATAAAGTTATGTTATGGTATTAATGTATAAATTTCGGTTGAGATGAAAATGATCCTATTGAGTTGTTGTACTCAAGGTGTTTAAATATTTCAGGAACTGGGTAAGAATAATTCGAGGAGGCATGCTATTATTGATGAGTCAAAGTGATACTCAGTCTTAGGAATTTATTTTGTTTTAATTTTAGTTTAAACTTAATGGATTATGTATTTTCGTTTACTCAATTTTATTTTAGTGAAAGACTGATGCATTAGAGTTGAGTTGACTGTATTTAATTATTTTGGCATTATGATATGGGATATTTTATTTTTTCTTAGTTGATGTAAATGATGTTATGAGGAATGGGAATGAAAACGGTTATATATATTTAAATAAAAGTGAATCTTGTACCTCATGGGCTTGCAATTCGGGTCCGGGTTACTCCACTCAGATACTCGAATTTCGGGGCATGACAACTTGGTATCATAGTGTATGTAATGCCCCGAGTTTTCGAAACTCAAGTATATGACTCGTTCTCCAAAAACCCGAGTGTTAACCTTTAAAGATAGTCAAATTGATGTATATATATATATATATATATATATATATAATATATATATATAATATATAATATATATATATTAATATATATATATATATATATTTCTTTTTCTTTCAGAGTCAGCAATTTAGCGAAAGATGAACATATTAAACATAAATGAAAATTTCATATACATTCAAATTATGCGAGTGGTTGCACATAATGACTTATACAAACCAATGTCTCCATATTAACAAGTACAAGAATTACAAGATTTAACATATGAGAAATAATAAAATGCATATAAATTTGAGCTGCAAGATCGCGTAGCTTCTCTTGGAAGATACAGTCATGCATCCCTGGCACTAGTACGCTGCTCCTCATCAAGTCTGAACATGCATATCATTTAAGCCACCTGTACTATCTGTATGGTTATATATTTGATGAATAAGTGGTCAGCTCAGTGTGAATTCCCCTCAACATTACACACCGTCGCATTAATCAAGTATAGTTTTAAAGAATAAAGCATCCAAAACAATACATGATGCAGTCTTGTTTAAATACATGGATGCGTGAATGCGCATCGACCTGGAGATGCTCATCCAGTCAGACTTGGGCTCGTCACCCATGCATAAGATCGGTCATCAGCGTATCACATCAGTGCGTACATCACGTACAACATAATTACCAAGCCATCGTACATCATGTACGTAGGTCGATAGTCGATGGTATGGAAGCTAGCGAAATGATACCACACTAAACCTAAGGGCACGTGTTATCTACAACATCCAGAATTAGCCACCCGTCATCGCCAGTATGTTATGAATGCATGATTAACCCATCCATTATTATTCCAATTACAACCAGCCCATTTAAGAAAGCTCAAAGGTCACTGCGAGGGGCTCGTCACCCATCGTAGGCGGATAGCTCGGGCATAGTGTCCCATTCCACCATCCCCGGCTCATGAGACTCCAACATTATGATGTTTAATGGTAACCTTATCGACTAGTGGCCAATCATAGTGTCACAAGTGGATCTTACCATCGCATAGATGTACATGAATAATCCATCAACCCACTTAGGGAAAATATTATATCGAAGCCGCAAATGACAAATATTATATCAAAGCCGCCAAGGTTAATTATCACATCAAGGGCGTAAAGGGCAGATATCACATCAAATGCTCAAAGGGCAAATATCACATCAAGTCACAAGGGGTAATTATCACATCAAAGGCGGAAAGGGCAGATACCACATCAAATCCACAAAGGGCAAATATCACATCAAAGCCACAAAGGAATAAGGGTCTGCAAGATGGTAAGTCCACAACTACTTAGGTAAAATGGCCACTAGGTCAGGGGCCATTATAGTCACAATCAATTAAGTTACACCCCAAGTATGGGTGTACATATACAAGTGGGGTTTCCCACTGATAGAGGTACCAGTTTAAGTTCCATAAGCAATCCACAAGTAATCCACAGGCATGAGAAGGTATACAAGTGCAACATACATATGTTTATACAAGATAAATGTTGAGCAATAAGGTAGAAGTCAAATCCAACAACTAACGCAAGTAATAGAGATATTAATTACCAATTGAAATTGAAAATAGAAACTATCACTTAAACTAATAGGAAAGTGGAAAGCTCAAGGGGGAAGAAATCATCACCTTACGAGTCGAATTGCGCCCAACGTTACTAGGAATTGCGTGCGTCCTTAGATTTGAATCCTACCATGAATTGTAAGTTGTATGGTTAGATCAATGTTTTATAAACTATCTACGATTAGGATCGACGTTAGGATCTTAATTATGTTATCTATTGAGCTTCAACCTGTAATTTAACCTAAGGTTAGAGTTTTGAAAAAGACAAGCTTTATAGGTGCAATATCTAATTAAATAATCAAATTAAAATTTCACACAAGAGGGTAGAGAGTTTATACCTTAGTGGGAGTTGGATGCAGCCCAACTCAATGTGGAGTAAGTTAACCCAGGAAGATGGGTAGGATTAACGATCCGATTCAACCGAGTCGACTGAGTGACTCCCTCCCTCTACTTCTTCTTCCTTCCTTTCTCTCTCTTTCCTTTTCTTCTTTCTTTCTCATGACCTAACAAGGTCTGGGTTTGGTCTAGACTCAGATTCAACTCGGCCGAGTTGACTTTGCGAGTCAAGATCCCATTGCTTCCCTACCTTCCTTCTCCTTGCTTTCTTCATTCTTCTCCTTCCTTCCTTTCTACTTCTTATTCTTTTCTTTGAATTTATAGAGAGGCTGGATGCGCTTGGCAATAGCTCGGCCGAGCTCAAGACTCGGCCTGACTCGAGTTCGCGACTCAATAACGAGTTAGGCTCGGATCGGTTCGAGTTGGTGCAGCAACGCACCCACCCTCTCACCATTCCTTCTCGTTTCTTCTTCACTTAGGCCCACGCGTCCAACAGAGTTGTTGGACTAAACCACCCCCAACTCGACTGACAGCAGCCCCGACTCGCACGGCTTGACTCGGCCCATGACTCACCTCTCTCTGTTTCTTCTTCCCCTTCTACATGTATTCCACCTGCTGGAACTCCAGCAAGAAGCCTGGATTGGACCAGACTTGTATGGCTGGACTTGTTCCAGCAACTCTGCTAGGCCATCTCAGTTACTGAGTTGGCCCAGCTCAGTGCGGCACCAACAATGCCCACGCAGTTGATGTAAGGGCAGCAACAACTTGCTCTCTATCTCTCTCTATTTTTCTTTCTCTTCTTTACAGCATCCATAAGCTCAGCCCGAACTTGTCACCGACTCGAGTTAACCTAACTCAACAGCGTCCCGACCCAATGGTAGTGCTACAACCCAACACTCTCTCTCTTTTCCATTTCTCCTTCTTTTCCTTTTCTTTCATGTTCTTTCTTCTCAAACTTTCATCGAGCTCTGAAATTGGTCTTGACCCACCCGGCTCAGACCGAAGTCGGTCGAAACCCGATGCAGTGCAACTTGCTTCATCCAGGAAGAAAGCCTCGGGAGATCATGATAGGTTGTAAATGAAGGGGTTTTCTTTAGATTCGATTCTAGTGGAGGCTCTAGATTGGTGGTAGGGAACTTCTAGAATGTGGGTTTTGAAGTGTGAAAGAGGTTTGTGTGGTGGTTTCGAAGGGAGAAGGGAGCGGCGTGTTTTTCTTTGGGTTTTCGTAGGAGCTAAGAAAGAGCTATTTTCACTCCCTTCTTATGGCCGAAACCTAGCTCTTCTAGGCCATTGGATTGACAACGAATGTTCTGGATTGGATTTGGTAGAAACTGCCTCTAAATACTGTGGGTATGGCCTCAACCGGCCGCGGTTTTGTTTGCCACGGAAACCCTAAACCACAGGATTCGAATGGAGGGCTACGATGGCTGTACGTGGAGGGTTGAGATGTTGCAAGAGCCATCGTACACGAGTTGCCAGCTTCTATTTTTGGAAAAAAATAGCCGCATGCAAGCTGTCTCTGCCGGAGTTTGTGGCCATGCACGCGTGTTCCAGCAAGCTAAAATGGGTAGGGTTTGGTCAGACGAGGGCTCTCCATCAGATGGACGGTTCAGATCATGGAAGTGGGCCCTGGTTTGTGGGCCACATTGAAATCACGGACGTCTATTTGTTTGAAGCAAAACCGAACAGGAAAAGGAGAGAGAAACTCTCTATTTTGATATCTGTCGGTCAGCCATGTTTGACCGGCCTGACAGGTCCGGTGCATAGCGGGTGTACCACACCCTGGTGTACACACATCGCTAGTGTGGGGCCCACCGTGATGTGTTTGGTAAATCCATTCCATCCATTCACTTGGTGGGCCCAATCAAAGACTTTGACCAAGGATCAGGTGGGTCCAAAGCTCAGGTGGGCATACTATAACGCCCTGGTTTTCAGAACTCGAGTACATGAAGTTAGTTAAAGATAATGGTAATCAACGAGTAAATCAAAGTGCAGATAGTGGAAAAAGAAACATAATATATATCAGAACCAACATACGAACAATATTCTGGCCCACTCAGCTGGGGGCCAATTACATAGCCTCATGTTTCTCAAGTTCCTAAATGTACTGAAAATAAAAATAAAGAGCTACTCTACTAGTTTAGCCCAAAATAGGCGGCCTTCTTCTGCTGCGGTTCCTCGATGCAGAACTCCTCCTCGACCGCCATCACCTCCAAGTCAGCTGCGTACTCATTGGCTTCTATACCTGTGTCCTTTGTACGGTTGAACATTGATGAATGAGTGGCCAACTCAGTGTGATCTCCCCTCAAGATTTCACACCGCCGCCCTAAACAAGGAATAACATAAAAACACACAGGTAGTCCAAAACACAGTAGATACAGTGTTATTAAGTGCGTGGATGTATGGAATGCAATCATCGCCCCGGGGATGTTTATTCCTGCGGACAGTGGGCTTGTCACCCATGCAATCATCGACCTGGGAAAAGCATCCAGTCGGACATCATCGACCTGGGAAAAGCATCTAGTCGGACAAATACGTACATCACATACGATAACAATAGATGATGGTTTGTGCCATGTGTGCATGATTAGCCAATCCGTCATTAGTCCAATTACACTCAGCCAATTTAATTAAGCTCACGGCCATGACCACCATCCTCGGCCCATGAGACTACCACCTTAGGGTGTGTGTAGTACCCACCAACATGTGATCAATCAATTCAATGTAAAGGGGCCACCACTAATGCCGACTGGGCTGAAGTGTTGAAATCACTAAATATGACGATTAAAGCATGACAGCATGAATGGTTCAAAGACGAGTAAACCGTGGTATTAGAAAGGTTGCGAAATTCCTCCCAAGTCAGTAGGTGGAATCACACATGGATGGTGAACCCCTTGGTCGAATACCAACAACCCAAACTTCCATGTCAAGGGTCTACTCACGTCATAGCTAGTCCAGTTACACCCCAAGCACGGACTCTCCTTACTAGGACTTCCCATGGAGAGATTCCAACAGTATGTGTGTTATGTCATCATAACAACAATATAGATCTTAACATGAAAAGGGAATGAGGAACAATACATATATTAATACACACTAACTAAGTTAACGTGAGATACATGACATAAACGGTTAGATTATTTACTTAGGTAGTTCAAAGTAGTCAAGAGCCTAAACAATAGTAAACATGGGGATTATGTTAAATAGATAGGTCAAGTAAATGCAGTCTATTTCCATATACAGTTTATGATTAGGCTAGCTAGCTATCCAATTAATAAAGCTTCTATTTCTGGTCTAGTTAGGGATGGAAAGCTTAAGGGGAAGAAAAATCATCACCTGAAGATTCGTAGTTCTCTCCTAGGTTCAAGAGATCGTGAGTACCTCGCTGTCCAATCGCACGTAAGTAGCTTCCTAAGGTTTTTCCCAATATAATAACTTGTGTTAGAAGACATTCCTGCCTTTAGCAAGGACTCAATGATTAAGGGAACATGGGCCTGATTCGAGGTAATTAGGCCCACCAACCACGGCCCGATCAAGGGGGCTTGGGTTCGGCCTGAAATGTCCCTAAAGGTCTGCACGGGGTCTGGATGTGGCTCCATTTTGTTGCCCATTGAGGCCCAAACTGTCTTATACTAGGGCCCGAATTGTTGGGTCCCACCCAGGCCTGATAGTGGGGCCAAGTTAGGCTGTCCCTAGCCCCATGGGATCATTTCCAACTGAGTGTGGCCCACCTGTTTATATGGTGCGGTCCACCTGGCTTTATATGGTGCGGCCCACTAGCTCATAGGGTGCTGCCCACTAAGATAGCAAGGTGTGGCCCATTGAGCTGTGGTCTCAGGTGTGGCCCACCAGCTCATAGGGTGCTGCCCACTAAGACAGCAAGGTGTGGCCCACTGAATATCGGTTTGAAGCCCATCTGATGCCAGCGTGCAGGGCCTGGGTTTGTGCAGGCCTACTACCTGGTTATAAGCCCGGTCTTGGGCTGATTTCAGTACCCTACTGGGCGGCTTTTAGCCTAGATGACAGCCCACTGAAAGGCCAATTTCAAAGTCCCAGGTAAGGGGTTTTGGGCCGATTTTAGTTCAAGTAACGGTCCAGCCAGGAGGGCTGTTTTCAATCATGGTTCTTCACTTCCGAACTGAGGCCGTTTTTAATTTAATTGAGAGCTCCTTTGGAGGACGTTTCTCAGACCCGCCGCAAGGCCCAACTGAAGATGGATTGAAGGGCGTTCCCAGCTTCCTTCGTGGATCTGCTGGAGGCCATTATCGGTGCATCACACGACCCCTAATGAGGGTCCGTTCTCAGCCCGAGACATGGTTGTTTTCGGTTTGGATGAAAACCCACTCAGGGGCCTATTGCGGCTCCAGTAGCGGTCCAACTGATCGACGTTTTCAGTGCCAAACACGGCCCAGCAGGAGACCTTACTCTCTTTAACCCAAGGCTTGATTGAAGGCCCTTTTTTAGTTTCCATTATAACCTGTTGAAAGGCCTGATTTTAGTCCATTTCTGGTCCCTAACATGGCCATTGTTTGGCCCAGTTCTAGCCCAAAATGGAGTCACTAACTGGCCTGGTTTCAGCCCAAAACAGAGCCACTGATCGGCTCAGTTTTAGATTAAAACAGAGACATAAACTCGGCTTGGGTTCAGTCCAAAATAGAGCCACTGATCGGCTCAGTTTCAAATTAAAACAGAGACATAAACTCGGCCTGGGTTCAGCTCGTCTCATAGCCGCCATGCGGCCTGGCTTTCAGTTCGAGTTCACGGCCATTGTTTGGCTGGTTCCTCATCCTGGAAAAAGGCCATCAGTTGGCTAGTTTCAAGCTCAGCTTCCTAGTTCGTTGGAGCTTGGCACGACTTAACTCCATGGCATGAAGGAGGTCAGTACCAGCTCCCTAGTTGACGTTCCCGCATTGAAAAAGAAAGAAAGAAAGATAGGGAGGCAAGAGGAGGCAGCCTGCTACCTGGTTTAGCTCCCAGCTCTCAAGCTACAACGGCCACCCTGTTTTTTTCTTTCCGCTCACTTTCTTCTCTCTTCTTTCTCTCCCTGGAGCCAATCCCTAGAGCTATAGTGCTCTTTTATAGGGGTGAGAGAGAGGACCCTCAACGGTCGGATTCCCATGTGGACGAGGGATGGCTGTGATCTGCCAGCCTTTGTCTTTCCCAGAGAGGAAAGTCCTCCTTCTACTTTTTCCGACGCAGGCCATTGCTTGGCCTTTTTTGGCAAAGTAGGAGAACACGCCTCAGCTAAGAAATGGAGAGTTGAGACTGCATGATCAGACCAATCGTGAGCTGTCCAACTGATCCCACCATGGCCCCACCTCTCGAACACCTTCCACGTGCAATGCGTTGGACGGTGGTAGCCCATCTCCTTCGTCCATTTACAAGGGATCGAAAGGCTATACGGTATTGTTGAGTTGGGCCCCACAGAGGATTTGAACGGCTCAGATGGCCCGAAAAGTGTCCATGGTGGGCCACCTAGGAGCTTAAAGGTTGAGAGTTTTTGAACTTTGTTTTGGCGGGAGGATTGGCGTATTCCTTTTATTTTGCAAAGAGCTCGGTCAAAGCTTGTTTGATCGGGCTAGTAGTTCCAGTGCACTTCATGCACAAGTGCATGGAATGCACATGCACATTGTTCGAGTCCCGCCGGGATGGTCACGATAAATCTGGTCCGTTCAAACACCTCATAAGTAGTCGAGGGGGGGGGGGGGGGGGGGGGGGGGGGGGGGTTATTGGCCCATTTTTAGGGCGGACCCGATGCCCAGGTGGGCCGTATCATTCGTCCTGGGCTCCATTTAGCCCCATGACCACTAATCCGGTGGTTGGATTTGTTTCGACACTAAATTTCAACGGTTTATTGTGGTCTTAGAGCGAAATGGGCGCTTGGTTGGCTATTCACTAGCCCTTGAAGATTGATTCACCGCCTATTGCTATAGTTAGTTAGGTTGGAACTATTCTGATTTGAAGTGTCTAGGCAAGGTTACCTTCTAGACTGTCACGAGGTGCATTCCAACTTTTGGGGCCTCTGATGGGTGGCCCTTAGTGGTACTTGGAAGTCCCGTCCTGCATAAGTTGTGTTCAAGCCAATTGATTAATCAAATCTGATTTAGGTTGATGTGGGTTTATAGGGTAACACTCATGTACCAAAGGTAAGGGGTGTTACAGTCAACCCCCCTAAAAAGAAATTTCATCCCCAAAATTACCTGCGGTGTGTAGCTGAATAGGTGAGGGTACTTTTTCCTAACTTCTGCTTCTCGCTCCCCATGGTGCAAGCAAAGAACCTTGATCAAAGGTATAGTCTTTGTTCGCAAGACCTGATCCTTGCGGTCTAAGATACGGATAGGTTCCTTGGTGTAAGTGTAACGCCCTGAAATTCGGGGGTCGAGTATGAACTCAACACCCGTGTTCCAACGCATCACTTATGCAACATACCCAATGCCAGTTAAATGTTGTCTGAGTTAGCGCAATAAACATGAATGAGATTAAACCAAAACAGTAATTCATACTCCAGTTCAATTGCATTTAAAAACAGTGGAAGACTGAAATTTTTCATTCAAGTATGTAAAGTAACAAAATTTTCTGAACTCCAGAGTATGAGTACTAGCTGAGCACCAATATACATGTAAAGTTTGTAAATCAAAAACCCAAAATACATCCTCAAAAGAGGCCCCGAGAGTCCCGCGATGCAGCCGGCCTAGGCGTAGCCGTCAGAATACTGCATGAAAGAGAACTCCTCCTGGTCCTCATCAACGTCGAGCTCTGGCTCCTGAACCAAGGCGCCCTCTAACCCTGCAACAGAGTCTGGTTGGTGTGTACAACACCGTCCCGCAACGTGGGAGTGAGTAGCTAACTCAGTGGAACAATAATGCATAAGTTAACATGTTATCAAATCAATCAAACAGTAATGATAAAGCAGTACAAATCAAGCATTTCTAACTACTCTTATTAAATGCATAAATGATATGACATGATGCTGTATGCCCTTGCCAAACCACCCTCAAGCGACATCATCTTACGTTCGCGAATGCTTAACTCCCTCAGTGCGCCACATCTACAAAGCACATGCGATGCGATGATGCTCGTGATTGCCAAGTTATTATTAGTCCATTTCAATCAGCAGTATTGGGAAACTAAGGTACCTCCCTTGTATTATTCCCAACATGATCCATTCTAGGGTCGTCAATCCTAGTTATTCTCATACGATGTTTATGGTTTGAGAAGCTTAGTGATGGCATCGCAAAAGGTTCGTCACCCGTCAGCGCGGATACAGATCTCACCGTATGCGGCTCAATTGCTGGCCGTCAGCTCGAGTACAGGTCTCACCGTACTCGGCTCAATCACTAGCCGTCAGCTCAAGTACAGGTCTCACCATACTCGGCTCAACTCACACTCTAGTTACTGTGAAAGGCTCGTGGCCAATCACAGATACTTAAAGTATACTCGATGATACCACGGAGGACTCGTCGCCCGTCAGCACGAGCACAGATCTCACCGTACTCGGCTCTCGCCGAAGTATCGACAGCTCGAATACAGTGTCCCATACCACCGTATTCGGCTCACGAGATAGTTGCGCAATAGTCACTACGGGGAGGCACATGGCCCCAGCATAGGCCGACAGCTCGACCACGGTGTCCCATACCACCATGCCCGGCTCATGCGTCTTAGCGGATCTAGGTACCATGGTTATACGGGAATCACCACTGGTAAGTTTAGTACCCTAGGTTCAAGCAGTAGCGACCAAACAAGGTGAACACACGACTACACTTCGGTTAAATTGGCGAGCCTGACTAGCTCGAGCGCACCACAAGTTGAGCGATATGGAGCGCAAAAGCACTCCGCGTGGCCAACCACTATCGCCAACCGAAGTACGACTCGGGTTCGCCGGACCCGTCCTTTGTGGCGACATGAATCTCAGCCACAATCACAAGTCTGGTACCGAGTGTTTGGACTATAAACATAGTCCCAAACTCAAACAGTTTTCATCGCTAGCATGTGAAGTAAAGCATGGTAAACAAGTAATACAAGCATGTTAGTCGGCATGTTATAAAGCATAAAGTAAGACATGAAGTAAAGCATGTTACAAAGCATGTTGAGAAGCATGTTATAAAGCATATTGTAATGCATGTAATAAAGCACTATCCCCATAAGGATAGAATTGTGTGTGCAATACAATTAAGTGGTTGCGGTGAACCACCGCATGGAGGGGGTCCTACATGTCTCTAAGGGAGTTGGAGAACCCATATCAGCACCTATCTAAGGCACTAGTACATACACATGTACACATACATGCACTTATACAAACGCTTAGAATACACGTTTCCAACATACGTGACGTATGTTAGGCAAGTCCGTGATTGGGCTGTCCCTAAGCCTCGAGAGTATTTTTCCCGTGTATATCATAGTCATACGGCAAATAATCATCACAATTATATTTCCAAAATCCGCACGTATGCGGGATTTCCGGAATACACAATTTCAACATACATGACATTTACACATGAACATGTATATACGCGATCTCTTTCGCCAAACTAGTATTTTATCCACACATGATATAATCAAACATTAAATAAACATGTCAAACATTTTCTCAACAAAAATACGTATACGGTATTTCTACGTATATCAAGAGTATGTAAAATTCCATATTCTTTATCGCTAATCGAAACAGGAAACGGAAAGCACTTTGTACATGTGCATTTGCATGCAGATCATGAATCTATCATTATCTGACATTGAAAGCGTTGAAAACCGTAACATATACGCTTAAAGTCCTCACCTCAGCCCTTGGAATTCCAACGAACCAGCAAGAAGGTTGGTGCTTCCGTATACGGGAGTTTCTTAGCCTAAAGAGCGCATTCGATTAGTCTTTCCTTAACCTATCACTAATCAGGCTCAAATCAGACCTAGGGTTAGGGTTTCTTACCTTCAAATGGGGTGGAAACCGCCAGGAAATCTCTTGGAATAGAGCGGTGTAGGCCGTGGGAGAAGTGGAAGCAGCAGGAGGAAGATCGGCTTCGATCTCCACAAGTTTCTCTCTCTTTTCTCTCTTTCTCTCTTAGGGTTTGAACCCAAATTCGTATGGCTGTGAGAGGGGCTGTTCTAAGCCCCTTTTATAGCCAAAAATCTCCCCAAAACAGACTCAGGTTCAAGGGTGACTGCTTACATAGGCATTTCGCCACTTTCCAAGCTCAAAAGGGGTGTTCTGGTGGCCCTCTTTGAGCCAAACGTCAGACTTAAGCTCACCCACTGCGGATCTACGTGGGATTACGTTTTTGGCTCGATCGGATTCCCAGATCGCACGTGGCGGACCACTTTCAGTTCAACGGTCCGTGGGCCACGATCGGAATTTCCGAGTACATGTAAATGTTCCTGAAATTTTTCTTAATCCGAGGGTGTAATTTGGTCTGATTCTGACGGTCAGGTTGCTTAATACTGACGCGCAACCGAAAGGTGCCAGATCACTATTCCAGATATTTTCTCTTGGATGGAAATAGTGTTTTTCACACTCCCTCGCTCCGGAGTGAAAATAATGGCCGTGGGACATCGGAATCATCTGATTTTTGAGATGATTGTCAAGCCCAGTGGGGCGGTCCTGGTTCCTTAGCTTCGTGTTAATCAGACTCCCGATGTGCGATCTAGACCTCATACGAAGTTTCGTTTCAGTCCCGAGAGCAGACGGGTAATGAGTTTGGCTCTAGACTTTAGGATAACCTAGAGTCACCAATTCTGCAGGTTTTGGGTCTTGTAGATCGTATTTAAAGCGATCCCAACGGATTTCATGATTTACCGAGTTTAGTACTTAGTTAACTTTGTTAAATTTCTAAAGGATTTAATCCTATGTGATTTCTGGTCGAGGTGGTACTCGGCCCAATGTACGGAAATTTTCAAGTCGTTACAGTAAGAGGCGTTATCTGTCAGCTCGATATGCTCCCAACTAACGATGTGTGACTCGTCTGATGTATACTTCTTCAGCACGGATACGAAGACGCTATGAATACCGGCTAGTGCAGTAGGTAGTGCAAGGCGGTATGCTACGGCCCCAACACGCTCCAGAATCTCAAAAGGCCCGATGAAGCGTCGTGCTAGCTTCCCTTTTTGTCCGAACCTCATCAGACCCTTCATGGGTGACACCTTTAGGAATACATGGTCACCAACTGCAAATTCTAGGTCGCGATGTCGATTGTTCGCATAACTCTTCTATCTGCTCTGGGCAGTACGTAGACGTTTTCTGACCACGTTAATCACCTGAGTAGTAGCCTGAACTAGCTCGGGACATAACAAGCTTCTTTCTTCGATTTCTGCCCAGTACTGAGGGGCTCGACAAGGGCGACCATAGAGAGTCTCATACGGTGCCATGCCTATACTGGACTAGAAACTGTTATTGTACGCGAATTCTGCCAGTGCCAGGTGATCGTCCCAGTTGCCCTGAAAGTTTAGGACGCATGCTCTCAACATATCCTCCAAGATCTGGTTTACCCTTTCAGTCTGCCCGTTTGTCTGAGGATGAAATGTCGTACTGAACTTGAGTTCTGTACCCATCTTTTCCTGCAACCTTTTCCAAAAGGCAGAAGTAAACCTGGAGTCTCAATCTGATATGATTTCTCATGGAACCTCGTAGCATTGGACGACTTCCCGGATGTATAACTTCGCCAAATTATCGGTGGAGTCTGTCGTGCGGATCGGGAGGAATCTGGCGGCCTTCGTTAACTTGTCGACAATGACCCAGATCGAGTCGTGTTTCCTCTATGTCTTAGGAAGACCCAATATGAAGTCCATAGAAATGCTGTCCCATTTCCATTCGGCGAGAGGTAGTGGCTGAAGGAGGTCATCAGGCTTGCGGTGCTCGGCCTTGATCTTCTGGCACACCATGCATTTTATCATAAAGTAAGCAATGTCCCTCTTCATATTGCTCCACCAGTACTGTCTTTTTACATTGTTGTACATCTTAGTACTCCCTGGATGGATAACTAACTTGGAATTGTGGGCTTCTACCATTACTCCCTTCCTCAATTCGGCGTCGTTTGGAATGCATACTCGTCCCTAATACCGAAGACTGTCGTCGCTACCAACCCTCCGGTCAGGCATCTCTTCATTCTTACACCTTTCTTTTATTTTGACAAGCCATTCATCATGGTCTTGTACGGACATCACGTGTCTGACCAGGGTTGACTCTGCAGTCAACAGAGCCACGTAGGCATCAGGTTCGTCGAGGGCGAGTTGGATATCAAAGTCCTGTATGAATTCTATCATCATCTCTCACTCCTTGATCATTAGGGTGGCTACCCGCTCATGCTTCTTCTTCCGACTTAGAGCATCTGCTACAGAGTTTGCCTTGCCTAGGTGGTACGAGATATCAAAGTGAAAATCTTTTAGAGTCTCCATCCACCGACACTGGCGCATATTCAAGTCCTTCTGTGTGAATATATACTTCAGGCTCTTGTGATCACAGAATAACTGGAAATTCTCTCCATATAAGTAATGCCTCCATATTTTTAAGGTGAAAATCACAGCTGCTAATTCTAGGTCATGAGTCGGGTAGTTCTCCTCGTGCTTTTTCAATTGGCGGGAGGTGTAAGCGATCACCTTGTCGTTCTACATTAGAACGCAGCCGAGGCCCAACTTCGAGGCATCGCTATATACCACGAACTTCTCCCCTTCTTGTGGGAGAGTGAGGATCGGTGCAGAAGTTAATCTCATCCTCAACTCCAGGAACGCTGTTTCTGCATTCATGTCCCATGTGAATCGAGCGTTCTTCTTTGTCAGTTGAGTGAGCGGTTGCACGATTCTAGAGAATTCCTTGATAAAGCGTCTCTAGTACTTGGCCATACCTAGAAAACTCCGAACTTTGGTCACTATAGTGGGCTGCTCCCACTTAGATACTACTTCTACTTTAGCCGGATCAACTGCTATACCTTCTGCCTTTACCACATGACCTAAAAATTTCACTTCCTTCTCCCAAAACTCGCATTTAGACAACTTAGCATATAGTTGGTTATCCTTTAGCATACTTAGGACCGTACGCAGATGCTGCTCATGCTCCTCTTGGCTTTTGGAGTAGACCAAGATGTCATTAATGAACACAATTATGAACCGGTCTAGGTAAGGCATGAAAACTCGGTTCGTCAGGTCCATAAAAACTGTTGGAGCATTCGTGAGATCGAAAGACATCACCAGGAACTCGTAGTGCCCATAACGAGTCCTGAAGGCCGTCTTTGGGATGTCCTAATCCCTGATCCTCAATTGGTGGTATCCCGAATGCAGGTCTATCTTGGAAAAGTACTTGGCGTCCTTCAACTGATCAAATAGGTCATCGATACACGGTAGGGGATATTTGTTCTTGATTGTTACATCATTTAGTCTCTAGTAGTTTATACAGAGACGCATCGACCCGTCCTTCTTCTTAATAAAGAGGACTGACGCTCCCCAGGGAGAAACGCTGGGATGAATGAAGCTCTAAGCTAGTAGCTCATTAATCTGACTCCTCAACTCCTCTATCTCACAAGGAGGCATGCAAAACGGAGGGAGTGATATAGGAGTAGTCCTTAGCTTAAGGTCAATGCAGAAGTCTATCGCTCTTCTAGGGGGTAGCCCTGGCATTTCTTGAAATACTTTGGGGAAATCTCGGACTATCGGTATCCGTCTGATGGTGACTTCCACTGACTCAGCTTCCTCTAGAGCCTGCAAGCTCTCGAATTATCAACATCTGTCCCTCCCTTTCAAAGTGAAAGAGGCCTACCCTGGGATGGATATTGTCACAGTTTTGTCACAACAATCCATGACCGCACCACCAACATGAGGTAGTCCATCCCAAGGATGACGTCAAACTGCCTGACAGGCATGACAATTAGGTCCACAACAACCTCGCCATTTGTGAGCGTGATGGGACATGCTCTGCATACCTTATCAGTTTCCACAAACTTTCCCATAGGGGATGCTACAACTAAGGGAACATGCATCCTAGTGGTGTTCAACACTAGTTTAGATGCAACAACAGAATCAATAAAGGATAGAGTTGCACCGGAATCAAAAAGAGAAAGTATAGGGGTACCGTTAATGTGGGCAGTACCGTGGATGGTTTGCAAGGGGTCCTGCTCTGCTTTCGTAGCGGCAACGGCGTACACCCTAGCCTGGGGAGCCCTCTGTTATGCTGGGGACCCCTTTCTGGGCTGCTGAGGCCTGGGCGCTACTTTAGCTGCCGCCTAGTTCTGCTGTGGTTGATTCGTCGGGAGTGGAATGCCCTGGTCCCGCATCCTCTAAAAACAGTTACGGGTAATGTGGTTTGCCCTACCACAGTAACCACAGCCTCCGCCAGGTGGTAAGGGTGGCGCTCACGCAAACAGCAGTCCGGATCTTCCTACAGGGATGGGCAGAGTGGGAGGTGCCTGCCTCGGTCTTGCCGGGGTGTCTCTAGTTGGAGGGCGGGTCCTCAGGGTGCGTTCAAAATCTTTCTCGACCCGCATAGCTTTGTCTACCAGTTCTGCGAAGTCCTCAAAATTCCAGGCGCATAGCCGCGACTGGATCCCAGGCCTAAGTCCCTCCTTGAACTTTTGCAATTTGTACTCGGCATCCTCCAAGGCTTTGGGCACATACAGGGAGAGTTCGTCAAACTGGGCCTCATACTGGGCAACTGTACGGCTCCCATGCTCTAGTCGTAAAAATTGTGCGATCTTCTCGTTGTGGCATGACTGTGGGAAATATTTTTCTAGGAATTTCGTCTTGAATCCGGCCCATGTCCAAGAGTAGGTGGCCGGGACACTCCGTTGCAGGCTTTGCCACCAATTCTCTGCCTCCCCTTCTAATAGGTATGTGGCCAAGCTCACCATCTGTGAGTCAGTACATCCAGGGTCGCATTATTTTGAAAATCCTCACCAACCAGTGCTCTACCTGCACTGGGTCTGGTGCCCCTTCAAATGTCGGCGGCCAAAGCATTTGGAACCGCTTAAAGATATCTTGTAACGCCCTGAAATTCGGGGGTCGAGTATGAACTCAACTCCCGAGTTCCAACGCATCACTTATGCAACATACATAATGATGGTTAAATGTTGTCTGAGTTAGAGCAATAAACATGAATGAAATTATACTAACACAGTAATTCATACTCCAGTGCAATTGTATAAAGGCAAGCGAAAGACTGAAATTGTATATATAAGGTATGTAAGGAAACAAAATCTTCATGAACACCAGATTATGAACACTAACTGAGTACCCATATACATGTACTGTTTCTGAGTCAAAAATCAAAATACAATCTAAAGAGATGAGTCCTAAAACCCCCGCGATGCAGTCGGCCTAAGCAAAGCCGTCAGAGTACTGCATGAATGATAACTCATCCTGGTCCTCGTCGTAATCGGGCTCCGGCTCCTGAACCGACGTGCCGTCTATACCTGTAACAGAGTCTGGTTGGTGTATACAACACCGTCCCGTAACGTGGGAGTGAGTAGCTAACTCAGTGGAACAATAAAGCATAGGTTAACATGTTATCAATTCAATCAAGCAGTAATGATAAAGCAGTACAATCAAACAAGTTTAACTACTCTTATTAAATGCAAGTATGAAATGACATGATGAATGCCCTTGCCAAACCACCCTAATGCGACATCATCTTACGTTCGCGAATGCATACCTCCCTCAGTGCTCCACATCTACTAGGCACATGCGGTGCGATGATGAGCATGATTACCGAGTTGTTATTAGTCCATTTCAAACAGCAGTATTGGGAAACTAAGGTACCTCCCTTGTATCATTCCCAAACATGATCCATTCTAGGGTCGTCAATCCTAGTTAATCTCATACGGTATTATGGTTCGAGATGCATCACGAAGGCATCGTAAAGGGCTCGTCACCCGTCAGCACGGATACAGATCTCACCGTATACGGCTCAATTGCTGATCATCAGCTCGAGTACAGGTCTCACCGTACTCGGCTCAATCGCTGGCCGTCAGCTCGAATATAGGTCTCACCGTACTCGACTCAACTCATACTCTAGTTGCTGTGAAGGGCTCGTCGCCAATCACAGACCTTAGAGTATACTCGAAGATACTACAGAGGACTCATCGCCCATCAGCACGAGTACAGGTCTCACCATACTCGGCTCTCGCCGTAAGTATCGACAGCTCGAATACAGTGTCCCATACCACCGTATTCGGCTCACGAGTTTGGGTTGCTCAATGGTCAATACGGGGAGGCACGTGGCCCCAGCATAGGCCGACAGCTCGGCCACGGTGTCCCATACCACCATGTCCGGCTCATGAGTCTTAGCGGATCGAGGTACTATGGTTAACGGGATTGCCACTGGTAAGTTTGGTATCCTAAGTTCAAATAGTAATGACCAAACATAGTGAACACACATTCGACATATCGGGTTACTTGACGAGCCTGACTAGCTCGAGCGCACAACAAGTTGGGCGATATGAAGCGCAAAAGCACTCCGTGTGGCCAACCACTATCGCCAACCGAAGTACGACTCGGGTTCGTCAGACACATCCCTTGTGGCGACATGAATCTCAGCCACAATCTCAAGTCTGGTACCGAATGTCTGGACTATAGACATAGTCCCAAACTCAATCAGTTCTCATCCATAGGATGTGGAGTAAAGCATGATAAATAAAGTAATACAAGCATGCTAGTAGGCATGTCATAAGGCATGTTATAAAGCATGATATAAAGCATGTTATAAAGCATGTTATAGAGCACTATACAAATAGGGATACAAATACATATACATCATAAGTGAGTGGTTAGAGTAAACAAGCACATGGAGGGAATCATACATGTCTCTAAAGTAGTTGAGAATTCCATCTCAGCACCGACCTACGGTACTAACACCTAAGCATTTACTCTCACAAGCATTTACACAGACACTTAGAGTACACTATTTCAACATACATGACGTATGTTAGTAAAATATGTATTAGGGCTATCCTTTCGCCAAGCGAGTATTTTATCCATGTATATCATAATCATACAGCAATTAATCATGACAATTGCATTTCCAAAATTTATACATATACGGTATCTTCTAGAATACACAATTTCAACATACATAGTGTTTATAAGCAAACATGTATTATGGCGATTCCTTTCGCCAAACAAGTATTTTATCCATATATCGTATAACCATACATCAAATAAACATGTCAAACACTTTTCCCAAAAAAATACGTATACGGTATTTCTACGTATACCTAGAGTATGTGAAATTCCATATTCTACAACTTTAATCGAAACAGAAAACGGAAAGCACTTTGTACATGTGCAATTGCATGCAGATCATGAATCTATCATTATCTAACATTGAAAACGTTGAAAACCGTAACCTGTACACCTAAAGTCCTCACCTTGCACCTTGGAATCAAAATAAATCAGCAAGGTTCGAAGGGCTTCCATATTCGGCAGTTTTATTGCCTAGAGAGTGAAACCGGTTAGCTATTCCATATCCTATAACCTCCACTCACCCAAACAGATCTAGGGTTAGGGTTTCTCACCTTAAAATGGAGTCGGTATCGTGAGGAAAATGTCTGGAAAGAGGCGGTGCAGCCCGTGTGATGATCGAAAGCAGTAGGAGGAAGATACTCCTACAAATCCCAAGCTTTCTCTCCTTTCTCTCTCTCTCTCTCTCTCTCTCTCTCTCTCTCCTTAGGGTTTTATCCCAAATTCGTATGGCTGTGAGAGGGACTGTTCTAAGGCCCTTATATAGCCTAAAACCTCTCCGGAATAGACTCAGGCTCAAGGTGTACTTCTATTATAAGCATTTCGGCGTTGTTCCAGCTCAAAAGAGGGTTTCTGACGGCCCTCCTTGAGCCAAACGTCAGACTTAAGCTCACAACTCATGGATCTACGTGGGATTACGTTTTTGTCTTGGTCGGATTCCCAGATCACACGTGGCGGACCATTTTCAGTTCAACGGTCAGTGGGCCACGATCCGAAATTCCAAGTACATGTAAATGTTCCTAAAATTTTTCCTGATCCGAGGGTGTAATTTGGTTTGATTCTGACGGTCTGGTTGCTTAATACTGATCCGCAAGCGAGTGGTGCCAGATCACTATTCAAGATATTTATTTTGTAAAGAAAATAGTGGTTTTCACACTCCCTCGCTCCGGACTCAAGCGAATGGCCGTGGGACATCGTCTGGACTTGATTTTTGAGATGGTTGTCAAGCCTAGTGAGGCGGTCCTAGTTCCTTAACTTCATGTTAATCGGACTTCCGATGTGCGGTCTAGACCTAATACGGAGTTTCAATTCATTCCCAAGAGTAGCCGGGTAATGAGTTTGATCCTAAACTTTAGGGTAACCTAGAGTCAATGATTTTGCAAGTTTTGGGTCTTGCAGATCGTATTTAAAGTGATTTCAACGGATTTCATGGCTAATCGAGTTTAGCACTTAGTTAACTTTGTTAAATTTCTAAAGGATTTAATCCTAAATGATTTCTGGTCGAGGTGGTACTCGAGCCATAGTACGGAAATTTACGGGTCGTTACAATCTACCCCCCCTTAAACAAAAATTTTGTCCTCGAAATTTGTACCTTTTCATATTCCTCGAGAATCTGAGGGTAGTTCTTCTTGACCTCGGCCTCAGTCTCTCAAGTAGCTTCCTCCTCGGAATGATGTGTCCATAGTACCTTCACAAGTGGAATGACCTTGCTACGCAGTACCTGCTCCTTCCTGTCAAGGATACGCGTCGGGCGCAACTCATACGTAGCATCCTCGCTCAGCTGTACTTGCTCCCATCTGATGATATGCGAAGGATCAGGAACATACTTCTTCAGCATAGATACATGAAATACTTTGTGTACAGATGCAAGTGGTGTGGGCAAGGTGAGACGATACGCCACATCACCCACTCGATCCAGTATCTGAAATGGACCGATAAACCTCAGTGTGAGCTTCCCCTTCTTCCCAAACCGAAACTCCCTTCATAGGGAAAACTCGGAGGAATACATGATCCCCGACTTCGAACTCAAGCGGTTGCCGCCTCGTATCGGCGTAACTCTTCTGCCTGCTCTGTGCTGTAAGTAGGGGTGTACACAAACCGGGCTAGCTCGGTTAGCTCGCTCGACCCTGCCCGAAAAAGCCCGACTCGACCTGACTCGGAACTGAGTTCAGGTCAGGACGTGCCAATTTTTTAGGCGCGAAAGGAAGTTCAGGCCGAGTTCGGATACCTCCCAGTTCGGCCCGACTCGGTCCGAAATTCGACTCGCCCCCCGACCCGTGTATGACTGTATTTAATTTGTAAAATGTTTTATTTTATGCTTTGTCAAATGTATGTAAATGTCTGACTAGTTAGATTTTTTGTGGAGTCTATAGTTCAACTATCTAAACCGTTGATCGAGGGCCTGTATGGGATGCAGATTACCTGCCAAAGCCTTCCTATGAACTTACTGTAAGGTTCGAAACTGGCCTGAACTCAGGTTCGAAATTGGCCCGAACTCGGCCCGAACTCGCGCCGGGCCTGGTTCGGGCTGGAGATGTTGGCCCGGTGACCAGGCCCGGTCGGGTTTGGGCCTTGTGTGGCTGTTGAATGGGCCTGGACGGGCTGAGGCCAGTTCGACTCGGCCCGACCCGTGTACACCCCTAACTGTAAGTAGTCGACGCCTGATAATGTCGACCTTCTCTGTAGTCGCCTGTACCAACTTCGGGCCAATCAGACTACGCTCGCCAACCTCAGCCCAAGAATGCGGTGCTCTACAAGGATGACCATATAGGGCCTCATATGGCGCCATGCCAATAGTCGCCTGGAAGCTGTTGTTGTAGGTGAACTCTGCATACGGAAGACAGTCATCCCAGCTGTCCTTGAAGTCCAATACACATGCCCGCAACATATCCTCCAGAATCTGGTTCACCCGCTCTGTCTGCCCATCAGTCTGAGGATGAAACGCCGTACTGAACTTCAACTTCACACCCATCATCTCCTGGATGCGAGTCCAGAAGATAGATTGAACCGAGTGTCTCTGTCCGACACGATCTTTAAAGGAACTCCATGCAGACGGACGATCTCTCTGATGTGCAATCTAGCCAGCTCGTCTGCAGAGTTCGTAACTTTGATAGGGAGGAAATGGGCCGATTTGGTCAACTGGTCCACAATCACCCAAATGGAATCGTGTCCCTTCCTCGTCTTCGGCAGCCCTGATATGAAATCCATGGAGATGAAGTCCCACTTCCACTCCACTATGGGCATGGGCTGAAGCAGTCCAGGAGGTCGACGATGTTCTGCCTTGACCTGCTGGCACGTAAGACATCGAGACACATACTCAGTGATGTGGGCCTTCATGTTATCCCACCAATACGTCCGTCTCATATCCCGGTACATTTTCGTGCTACCAGGATGCATCGTAAGCTTCGAGTTATGGGCAGACTCGTGAAGCTCGCGTCTCAAGTCAGGCATATCAGGAACGCATAGGCGGCCACGGAATCGTAGACCCCCATCAGAACCAACTCTCCACTCGGAGTCCTCGGCGTCGCTAGCTTGCTCTCGAAGCTCAGACAGCCGCATATCGCCCTCCTGGGCCTCAATAATCCTGTCGTCAATAAGTGGTCACACCCAAACGTGCGCAACACACTCAAATGGCTCCTCCACAGTGAGTCTCTGCTCGAAGTCCGGTACGAACTCAACCATGTCCCACTCAGCTATTATCAACGGTGCCGCAAATGCTATTGCTTTCTTACGACTCAACGCGTCTGCCACAAGGTTCACCTTGCCAGGATGGTAGGAAATCTCGAACTTGAAGTCCTTCAAGGTCTCCATCCATCGGTGTTGTCTCATATTCAAGTCTCGCTGTGTGAATATGTACTTAAGGCTCTTGTGGTCGCAGAAAAGCTCGAACTCCTCTTCGTAGAGGTAATGTCTCCAGTGCTTCAATGCAAAGATGACAGCTGCCAACTCCAGGTTGTGTGTAGGGTAATTCTCCTCGTGCTTCCTTAATTGTCTCGAGGCATACGAAATCACCCTATCCTTCTGCATCAGAACACAATCCAAACCAACGCGAGATGCGTCAGTATATATCGTGTATTTCTCCTCTTGCTCTGGCAATACTAGCACATGGGCGGACGTCAACTTGTCCTTCAGCTCCTTAAAAGCTGCTTCCGCCTTCTCATTCCAGGCGAACTTCAGGTCCTTCCGGGTCAACTGAGATAATGGCCTGGCAATCTTCGAGAAATCCCGAATGAAGCGCCTGTAATACCCAGTAAGACCAAGGAAACTCCTCACCTCGGTAACCGAGCCAGGCTGCTGCCAATCTTGAATCGCGGCTACCTTAGCAAGGTCCACTACTATCCCATCCTTGGACACTACATGTCCGAGGAACTTGACTTCCTCCTGTCAGAAGTTGCACTTCTTGTATTGTGCGAACAACTGGTTCTTCTCCAGTGTACCCAACACCGCTCTCAAGTGCTCCTCGTGCTCCTCCCGACTCGTAGAGTATATCAAAATGTCATAATAAAGACGATGACGAATCGGTACAGGAAGGGCCGAAATACCCGGTTCATCAGATTCATGAACACGGCTGGTGCGTTCGTAAGGCCGAACGACATCACTAGAAACTCATAGTGCCCAAAGCACGTCCTGAAGGCTGTCTTCTGCACGTCCTCATCTCTCACGCACAACTGGTGGTACCCCGACTGAAGATCAATCTTCGAGAAATACTTCGCCCCCCTCAACTGATCAAACAGATCATCTATCCTGGGTAAAGGATACTTGTTCTTCACCGTGACCTGGTTCAACCTACGGTAATCAATATATAACCGTAGTGACCTGTCCTTCTTCTTCACAAATAGCACAGGTGCTCCCCAAGGAGACACACTAGGTCGTATAAAACCCTTCTCTACCAACTCGTCAATCTGTCTCCGCAGCTCCTCCATCTCACATGGAGGCATACGATAAGTCGGTAATGAGATGGGCGTCGCACCAGGCGTAAGATCAATTGTAAAATCAATCTCGCGCCGAGGAGGTAAACCAGGAATAGTCTTAAACACGCCTACAAATTCCTGAACCACCGGCGTACCCTCCAATGTCGGACCATCAATCGGCACTAATAAAGCACCATAACAATCAACACGGCAGGACCAACTGACCTGCACTGGAAACGTGAAAGCTGTGCCATCAGATCCATAGGCAGTCACGATCCGAGTATCACAATCTATTTCTGCCCTCATCTTAGCGAGCTAGTCCATACCAAGGATAACGTCGTAGTGCCATAGTGGAGCAACAATGAGGTCGACGAGCACTGTGCTGCTACCCAAATCTACAGAGAAACCCTCGCATAACCGTGTGATATCCGAACAGGTCCCAGTGGCCGTAGTGAGTCTCAGTCCCTTAGTGGGAATAGTACACAAAGATAGATGCTTAACTGCCCCACAAGAAATAATAGAAGTAGTGGACTCAGTGTCCACCAATAAGGAAACGGAAGTACCATGAATATAAGCCGTACCCTTAAAAGTCGTCGGGGCTGCAAGCGACATCTCCGGTGCCTCAGCAACGAGTGTATGCACGCGACCCTGCTGCTGACGGTTCGGCTGAGGAGCCAAGGGTCGATGTGGCGGCCTGAAGCGTGATACAGGAGGTCTGAAGGAAGGATGAGCAGGAGTAGTCTGTAGAGGTGGAGTTGATATGGCCTGAGGGTAAGGACGATCCAGCCTCTGCGGTGACGAAAATCCGCTAGCCCTCATACGCGAGAAACAACTCTCAGCAGGATGCCTGGTTTCCCGCAATACGTGCAGGTCACAATAGGGCGCCTTACAGGAACTACTGGTGCCGTGGCCCTGGGAGGCGAATCGGCACGAGGCCTCTTGCCTAAGATAGGCCTGCTCTGTAACTCTTGTCGTGGCCTCGTAACCATAGCACCACGCGATCGGGCCAACCGGTCCACATCCTGCTCGGCCGTCATAGACATGTGGACCAGTGCCGCGTAGGTAGGTATACTGAGACAGTATATCTTCGACCGTATGTCAGGTCGTAAGCCTCCAGAAAAGTGACACATCCGCATCTGCTCATTGACGAGGATAGTCGGGACAAAACGGCCCAACTCTGTGAAACGGTGCTCATACTCAGTAACCGTCATGCCTCCCTGCCTGAGGCGTAGGAACTCATCCTCCCGCTCATGTCGGTAAGTCTGCGGGTAGTATTTCTCGTGGAACCGGAACTCGAAAGCCTCCCAGGTCCACACGTAACCCTCTGCGACCGTCTGCAGCACACTATCCCACCATAAACTGGGCTCCCTCTCAAACATGAAAGAGGCCAACTCGACCTGCTCTGCCTCTGTACAGTGCAGCATCCGTAGCATCTTGGAGATGCGGTCAAGCTAAAACCCTGCCTCCTCGGGTCTGTGAGAACCCATAAATGAGGGAGGCCTCAAGCGTTGAAATCGCTCGAGTAAGCCGCGTGTACCAACATCTCCAGTAGGAGGTGCGACGGGTGTGGGCAGAGGCACATCCTCAAACCGAGCAGGAGGCTCCGAATGCTTAGCAGGATGTGCGGATGTCGTAGGTGGAGTCGCACTACCACCCTGGGATAAGGCCTCAGCAATAGTGGCCATAAGCTGCTGGTGCTGCTGCTGTTGTATCTGCTGCTGCTGCATCTGCTGCTGATGCATCATCAACATCAACTGCTCGATCCTATCAGTAGGCGGAGCAGCCTGTGAGTCCTGTTGCGCAGATGAAGACGGCCGGTACTGCTCATGAACCGGGGGTGTGTAAGGTGGCAGTCCACCGGTAGGACCAGCAAGAGGCTGATCAGAACCTAACCCTAGGTCCGCAGGACCGCCACTACCAGAAGGAGTCTGGTCCATAGAGCCAGTAAGACGGAGGTGTGCCGTGCTCCGCGTATACTGTCGCGGCATGCCCTATACAACATAGGGTATAACATTGGTGAGATAAAGCATAACAACGCATCATACAAACACTTAAAGCATTCCACACATCTCACAGCAAAAGAGGCTACATGCCTTTCATTTACCCAAAATTGTCATAATACATGAAATACAGAGTTACATGAATCATGACAGAAATTACATACAAGCCGATACGTCTACAACATCAAACACTTAAAACATCTAACTAACTACTACATCATCAACATGCAACATAAGACTACTACAGAGAAAACTAAACAACTACAAGAAGCAGTATGGATGGCTAGGCATCCGAATCAGGCGATGGAGGAGGGGCATTCTTGTCCTGCAGACAACACAGGATGACCTTCAAGGTACGAGACACCTTGCCAAGCTTGGTTCGGACTCGCCCGACTTCCTGCTGTAGGGCGGCTTGACCCTCCTCAAGACTGGCTAAACGTGCATCAATGGCATCCCGATCCACGCCCTGCTCCTAAGCCGCAGGAGGTGAACTCTCCTCAGTGTCCTGAGCCTCAGGTTCCTCTTCCTCTTCTTCAGCTTCACTTCCATCTTCACTCTTGTCTTCATCGCTCTCAATCTCATCCTCACTCTCCCCCTGTCGGGCCCGTTGTCGCTGTGCCCCAAGCTTCATCTGTTTGAGAGTATTCTCGTCAATCTGGTGGACCGGTACTGGCATTTTCGCCCCCAGACTATAGCCATACTCCCGTGCAATCTTGCATATGAGTCGGCTGAAAGGAAGCGAATCAGAGCTCTTGGTGGAGCGTGCAACATTCACGATCTGTCGCAACACGAAAGTGGGCACACACAAATTCACCCGCTGCCCCACTTGGTACAGAAAATCAACCATAAGGCGCGTGCACTCGCTGCGATTACTGTATCTGGGGTAGAGATTGTATGTGAAGATGTGATGTAGTAGGCGGAAGTCTTCAGACATGTGGGACGCTAGCAGGCTTTTGTTCAACTGCCATTCAGCTAGTCGGCCACCACAAAGGTATCGGGTGCGACGATCCCTTTCACGAGCAGTCGCCAAATTCAGCTCGCTAGCATGTACGTCACCAAGGGGCATATTCATAAGCCGCGTGATCATCCTCACATCAACGGTGACGAACAAATCCACCCCAACTAAGAGCCGGAACTCCAAAGGGTCTAGTGAAGGCTCGCGAATGTTGGCGTAGAAGGATCTAATAGTGCCAGAATTTGCGCGACCCCTGACCTCAAATAACAGACCCCAGAGGGCCGCCTCCACTTGCTCAAACAAATAATACTCCCCAAATAGCCGACCATCCACCTGAGCTTAAAAAAGAACTCTGCGGTCGTCATAGACTTCATGAGGTAGCACCGCCAACTGCACCCGCTCGGCAGGGATCCGGGGATCAAGGTCCCGCTTCGTGCGAAACTCTCGGGAAAAGCTCGAGCTAGCGGCGGTGCCTCGCAGCCGCCTTGATCGTGTAGGGCGACTAGGCTCGGCCTCATCAGCGACACTCTTTCTCTTGCCCATCAGAGAGAGGATGGTGGAGATGGAGAAAATGGCCGCCACAACTCCAAAAAGGGCCATGGAAAAAGGACGAAATAGGGGAAAAGGGGCTGACTTCCCTAGTCCACCGCGATCAGCTGCCCCAACAGGCATGGGGAGTGAAAAAAAAACAGGAAAATGAAGAAAGGAAATGGGAGGAATAGGTGGGGAGATAGCTCCCACGATTTTGGGACCTCCAACAACGTGTGGAGGGTCCAAAAGAAGGAAACGAAGAGGAAATGGGGAAGGGGACAACACTCCACGATGGAGGAAGGTGGGATGTGGTCGAAATTGGTAGAGAAGAGAGGTGGAGAGGCGATTTGCAAGAGAGGGCAGCAAGGTAGGAGGGAAAAACGGCTAAGGAAGGGGGTTTATGAAGGAAGTGTGATTTTTCGAAATAGGTTTAGGACGGGAGCTAGGGCAGGGGGTTGTAGGGACCCCCAAACTCGACCGGCCCAGCCCAACCCAAAAGTCGTCGAGGCCTCACCAAAAAAATTTGAATTTTTTGAAGAGGGGCTCCATGGCCCTGTTCGTACAGCCCCCTGGGCCCCAAAAATATCTGGGTCCCACCCTGGGTACCCCTGGATCAGCGTGGGTAGGCCTCCGACCCTGATTCGCTCTATTTCGGGCACTCCCGAACACACGCTGACATTTGTAGGTTTTTGACTGCCTGAGTAAGGTGCATTATGATCTAGACACGTCAATAGACGGTCTAGAAGCGGTCTGGGATCCATACGTGCAGTCGGGATCGAGTACGAACTCGATCAAAATGTCCATTTTCAATGAACTTCGCCGAACGGCGAAATCGGGAGACCCTAAGACTGTTTCTATATTTTTGCGCACCCTCCTAAGTTGTAATGCGTCAGTGGACATCGTGGGAACATAACTCAGGTCCGGTTTAATCAAAATCAAGCTCTGATACTAACTTGTAATGCCCTGAAATTAGGGGGTCGAGTATGAACTCAACTCCCGAGTTCCAACGCATCACTTATGCAACATACATAATGATGGTTAAATGTTGTCTGAGTTAGAGCAATAAACATGAATGAGATTATACTAACACAGTAATTCATACTCCAGTGCAATTGTATAAAGGCAAGCGGAAGATTGAAATTGTATATATAAGGTATGTAAGGAAACAAAATCTTCATGAACACCAGAGTATGAACACTAACTGAGTACCCATATACATGTACTGTTTCTGAGTCAAAAATCAAAATACAATCTAAAGAGATGAGTCCTAAAACTCCCGCGATGCAGTCGGCCTAAGCAAAGCCGTCAGAGTACTACATGAATGAGAACTCATCCTGGTCCTCGTCGTAATCGGGCTCCGGCTCCTGAACCGACGTGCTGTCTATACCTGTAACAGAGTCTGGTTGGTGTATACAACACCGTCCCGTAACGTGGGAGTGAGTAGCTAACTCAGTGGAACAATAAAGCATAGGTTAACATGTTATCAATTCAATCAAGCAGTAATGATAAAGCAGTACAATCAAACAAGTTTAACTACTCTTATTAAATGCAAGTATGAAATGACATGATGAATGCCCTTGCCAAACCACCCTAATGCGACATCATCTTACGTTCGCGAATGCATACCTCCCTCAGTGCTCCACATCTACTAGGCACATGCGGTGCGATGATGAGCATGATTACCGAGTTGTTATTAGTCATTTCAAACAGCAGTATTGGGAAACTAAGGTACCTCCCTTGTATCATTCCCAAACATGATCCATTCTAGGGTCGTCAATCCTAGTTAATCTCATACGGTATTATGGTTCGAGATGCATCACGAAGGCATCGCAAAGGGCTCGTCACCCGTCAGCACGGATACAGATCTCACCGTATATGGCTCAATTGCTGATCGTCAGCTCGAGTACAGGTCTCACCGTACTCGGCTCAATCGCTGGCCGTCAGCTCGAATACAGGTCTCACCGTACTCGGCTCAACTCATACTCTAGTTGCTGTCAAGGGCTCGTTGCCAATCACAGACCTTAGAGTATACTCGAAGATACTACAGAGGACTCGTCGCTCGTCAGCACGAGTACAGGTCTCACCGTACTCGGCTCTCACCGTAAGTATCGACAGCTCGAATACAGTGTCTCATACCACCATATTCGGCTCACGAGTTTGGGTTGCTCAATGGTCACTACGGGGAGGCACGTGGCCCCAGCATAGGCCGACAGCTCGGCCACGGTGTCCCATACCACCATGTCCGGCTTATGAGTCTTAGCGGATCGAGGTACTATGGTTAACGGGATTGCCACTGGTAAGTTTGGTACCCTAGGTTCAAACAGTAATGACCAAACATGGTGAACACACATTCGACATATCGGGTTACTTGACGAGCTTGACTAGCTCGAGCGCACAACAAGTTGGGCGATATGAAGCGCAAAAGCACTCCGTGTGGCCAACCACTATCGCCAACCGAAGTACGACTCGGGTTCGTCAGACACATCCCTTGTGGCGACATGAATCTCAGCCACAATCTCAAGTCTGGTACCGAATGTCTGGACTATAGACATAGTCCCAAACTTAATCAGTTCTCATCCATAGCATGTGGAGTAAGGCATGATAAACAAAGTAATACAAGCATGCTAGTAGGCATGTCATAAGGCATGTTATAAAGCATGATATAAAGCATGTTGTAAAGCATGTTATAGAGCACTATACAAATAGGGATACAAATACATATACATCATAAGTGAGTGGTTAGAGTAAACAACCACATGGAGGGAATCATACATGTCTTTAAGGTAGTTGAGAATTCTATCTCAACACCGACCTACGGTACTAACACTTAAGCATTTACTCTCACAAGCATTTACACAGACACTTAGAGTACACTATTTCAACATACATGACGTATGTTAGTAAAATATGTATTAGGGCTATCCTTTCGCCAAGCGAGTATTTTATCCATGTATATCATAATCATACAGCAATTAATCATGACAATTGCATTTCCAAAATTTATACATATACGGTATCTTCTAGAATACACAATTTTAACATACATAGTGTTTATAAGCAAACATGTATTACGGCGATTCCTTTCGCCAAACAAGTATTTTATCCATATATCATATAACCATATATTAAATAAACATGTCAAACACTTTTCCAAAAAAAATACGTATACGGTATTTCTACGTATACCTAGAGTATGTGAAATTCCATATTCTACAACTTTAATCGAAACAGAAAACGGAAAGCACTTTGTACATATGCAATTGCATGCAGATCATGAATCTATCATTATCTGACATTGAAAGCGTTGAAAACCATAACGTATACACCAAAAGTCCTCACCTTGCACCTTGGAATCAAAATAAATCAGCAAGGTTCGAAGGGCTTCCGTATTCGGCAGTTTTATCGCCTAGAGAGTGAAACCGGTTAGCTATTCCATATCCTATAATCTCCACTCACCCAAACAGATCTAGGGTTAGGGTTTCTCACCTTAAAACGGAGTCGGTATCGCCGGAAAAATGTCTGGAAAGAGGCGGTGCAGCCCGTGTGATGATCGAAAGCAGTAGGAGGAAGATACTCCTACAAATCCCAAGCTTTCTCTCATTTTTTTCTCTCTCTCTCTCCTTAGGGTTTTATCCCAAATTCGTATGACTGTGAGAGGGGCTGTTCTAAGGCCCTTATATAGCCTAAAACCTCTCTGGAATAGACTCAGGTTCAAGGTGTACTTCTATTATTAGTATTTCGGCGTTGTTCCAGCTCAAAAGAGGGTTTCTGGCGGCCCTCCTTGAGCCAAACGTCAGACTTAAGCTCACAACTCATGGATCTACGTGGGATTACATTTTCGTCTCGGTCGGATTCCCAGATCACACGTGGCGGACCATTTTCAGTTCAACGGTCAGTGGGCCACGATCTGAAATTCCAAGTACATGTAAATGTTCCTGAAATTTTTCCTGATCCGAGGGTGTAATTTGGTTTGATTCTGACGGTCTGGTTGCTTAATACTGATCCGCAAGCGAGTGGTGCCAGATCACTATTCAAGATATTTATTTTGTAAAGAAAACAGTGGTTTTCACACTCCCTCGCTCCGGACTCAAGCGAATGGCCGTGGGACATCGTCTGGACTTGATTTTCGAGATGGTTGTCAAGCCTAGTGAGGCGGTCCTAGTTCCTTAACTTCATGTTAATCGGACTTCTGATGTGCGGTCTAGACCTAATACGGAGTTTCAATTCATTCCCAAGAGTAGCCGGGTAATGAGTTTGATCCTAAACTTTAGGGTAACCTAGAGTCAATGATTTTGCAAGTTTTGGGTCTTGCAGATCGTATTTAAAGCGATTCCAACGGATTTCATGGCTAATCAAGTTTAGCAGTTAGTTAACTTTGTTAAATTTCTAAAGGATTTAATCCTAAGTGATTTTTGGTCGAGGTGGTACTCGAGCCATAGTACGGAAATTTACGGGTCGTTACATATCTGTGCCCCTACTATATCTTTCCCGAGATGCCTCCCCACGGTCCCTGCTCCTCAAGAACTCTATCATTAGCGTGTGCATGTCCTGCTGCTGTCTACCAAACGTGTCTTGTTGTTGTTGCATGGTGGCGGTCATTTGCTCAAAGGTCGTAAAGGCTAATGCTCCCATGGGCATATCTGCATATATGTTGGCTGAGGGTTCAGCCGAAGGCGTTCGCCACTCAAAGTATTATGAGGGCAGTCCTGATGGGATGACTTGAGGGGAAGGAGAATCCCCTACAGCTTCTGACCCTGTATCTTCGTTCACCACTTTAGGTGGGAGACCTGGTGCGTAAACAGGGTTGCGCTCTTGCTGTCGCTCTGTCGACGAAGTGGGGTGGATGTCGACCGTGTTGGTCTGACGGGACCGCGTTACCAGTGGCATGGCTTCTTGCGAGATTAGATTTTCATGGTTCAGGAAATAAAAGGGTGAAGAACGGTTCCTAGCTAGTATGAAGCATTTCAAGGGTCAAAGAGCTTGACAATTACATGGCGAGGGAGTTTATCCTTTAATTAGCATTTTTGGTTTGGATTTTCTAAGGGGGCTAAGGTTTTTGTTCCTAAATTTGTTATCTCCTAGGGGATTCTAGGTGATTCATATGCTAAATCATTCCTACTAGTAGGGATCTCTTCACAAGCTCAAATATTCATTATTGCTAATGCCTAAGGGGCCTAAGTGTTCTTATTTCTATGTTCATTCATCCTAGCTATTTTTCTAAGGGAAAGTTTCTGAGTTTTGCCTAAGTTAATCTCTTAAGGTTCGTATATTGGTCCCACAGCCAGGCTGTCTCATACTCCACTTTGATACCAACTTGTAACGTCCCAATTTTCAGAACCCGAGTACATGACTTGAATTCCATAAACCTAGGAGTTATTTAAAGATAATGGTAATCAACGAGTAAATCAAAGTGCGGATAGTGGGAAAAGAAACATAATATATATCTGAACCAACATACGAACAATATTATGGCCCACTCAGCTGGGGGCCAATTACATAGCCTCATGTTTCTCAAGTTTCTAAATGTACTGAAAAAAAATAAAGAGCTACTCTACTGGTTTAGCCCAAAATAGGCGGCCGCCTCATGCTGCGGTTCCTCGATGCAGAACTCCTCCTTGACCGCCACCGCCTCCAAGTCAGTTGGGTACTCATCGGCTTCTATACCTGCGTCCTTTGTACGGTTGAACATTGATGAATGAGTGGTCAGCTCAGTGTCATCTCCCCTCAAGATTTCACACCGCCGCCCTAAACAAGAAATAACATAAAAACACACATGTAGTCCAAAAAACAGTAGATGCAGTCTTATTAAGTGCGTGGATGTATGGAATGCAATCATCGCCCTGGGGATGCTCATCCGTGTGGGCAGTGGGTTCGTCACCCATGCAATCATCGACCTGAGCAAAGCATCCCGTCGAACATCATCGACCTGGGAAAAACATCCAGTCGGACAAATACATACATCACGTACGATAACAATAGATGCTAGTCTGTGCCATACATGCATGATTAGCCAATCCGTCATTAATCCAATTATACTGAACCAATTTAATTAAGCTCACGATCACTACGGGGAGTGCATGGCCTAACGTAGGCCAACGGCTCGGGCATGATGTCCCATGACCACCATCCCCGGCCCATGAGACTACCGCCTTAGGGTGTGTGTAGTACCCACCAACATGTGATCAATCAATTCAATGTAAAGGGGCCACCACCAATGCTGACTGGGGATGAAGTGTTGAAATCACTAAATATGGCGATTAAAGCATGACGACATGAATGGTTCAAAGATGAGCAAACTGCAATATTAGAAAGGTTGCGAAATTCCTCCCAAGTCAGTAGGTGGAACCACACATGGATGGTGAATCCCAGGGTCAAATACCAACCACCTAAACCTCTATGTTCGGGGTCTACTCACGTCATAGCTAGTCCAATTATACCCCAAGCACGGACTCTCCTTACTAGGACTTCCCATGGAGAGATTCCAACAGTATGTGTGTCATGTCATCCTAACAACAATATAGATCTTAACATGAAAAGGGAATGAGGAACAATACACACTAATTGAGTTAACATGAGATACATGACATAAACGGTTAAGTTATTTACTTAGGCAGTTCAAAGTAGTCAAGAGCCTAAACAATAGTAAACATGAGGATTATGTTAAATAGATAGGTCAAGTAAATGTAGTTTATTTCCATACACAGTTTATCATTAGGCTAACTAGCCATCAAATTAATAAAGCTACTATTTCTGGTCTAGTTAGGGATGGAAAGCTTAAGGGGAAGAAAAATCATCACCTGAAGATTCGTAATTTCTCTCCTCGGTTTAAGTGATCGTGAGTACCTCGCTGTCCGATCGCACATAAGTAGCTTCCTAAGGTTTTTCCCAATATAATAACTTGTATAAGAAGGCATTCCCACCTTTGCAAGGACTTGATGATTAAGGGAACATGGGCTTGATTCGAGGTAATTAGGCCCACCAACCATGACCCGATTATGGGGGCTTGGGTTCGGCCCGAAATGTCCCCAAAGGTGAGGTCTACACGGGGTCTGGACTTGGCTCCATTTTGTTTCCCATTGAGGCCCAAACTGTCTTATACTAGGGCCCGAGTTGTTGGGTCCCACCTAGGCTCAATAGTGGGGCCGAGTTAGGCCGTCCCTAGCCCAATGGGATCATTTCCAACTGAGTGTGGCCCACCTGTTTATATGGTGTGGTCCACTTGGCTTTATATGGTGCGGTCCACTTAGCTACGGCCACGTAAAGGGAAATACAATGATAATAATAACAAAACTCCAGAAGTTTTGCAGCACGTTCCTGTTCTTGCTCAGTACGGCCTAACGTCACCTACACACATCAATCGTGCATAAGCTTATAGAAAGCTTAGAGGGTAGTGAAAGTGTGTGTGCACAATAGGAATGCAAGTATGCAATATCAGAGTAATGGGGAAATGCTGGTAAGTCTATGAATGCCATCAGTCGTACCAAGGCTATGCAATGCAAGGCATGAATGTTATCGACCATACCAAGGCCATGCTGTACAAGGCCTACAGGGCCAATGTGATATGCGAGGTGCAAGTTAAGCATACTAAATCTTATTTGAATCCTCATATCAATACAGTTTATCTTTGGAATATATATATATATATATATATATATATATATATATATATATATATCACCGGGGTCTAGTACACTATACATCATATCGCCGCCCAATGGACCCGCAACCATATAAGTGGAAGAGACCTCACTATCCGCCTACCAATATCGGCCCGACACGTCAATAGTGGACCCATTTATGACTAGTCAAACTTAGCCTAGTTATGTCCCCTACCCTCAGGCGGATAAGGCCACAACCCTTTCCAACCGACCACGACATAGTGGGAGATGCGGCCTACTCGTATACAGCCCTCGTGTGCTCATGTATCCACTCAAACTCGACATTTGAGTCATTCTCTAGTACCATGGGTTTAAGAATTTTCACCTAGGGACATCTATGGCACCCCGATGCTAGTAACAGTATTTTCGGTGTCTAATCCTGCCATCCACGATATGTCTGTGGAGGCTATGACCCTGATGTCACTAGGGCGTACAGAAATCATATCACACAGATGTGAGATGAATGAATCATACTATCCAGTCATGTAGCAATCCTACGCGTACCACGTGCTCATGTGGGCAACTCCTCCTATCAGGGAGTCCCATAATAATCCACCCAATGACATGTGCTATGATCAATCACTCCTCATATCAAGCATACATATGATGTGCATGGGCATAGATCGTGAAGCTATACTAAGTATGTTATATGATGATGATGTACTCTCCTCATACGAAGGATGGGCCTAGACGGGCCACTCATATCAAGAATGGGCCTAACGATCATGGGGCCCCAACAGTTTAAGTTAACCCACTAAGGGATGTGACAATGGGCCCTAGGGAGAGTTATAATGTGGACATTTAACCACCATTGCCTATTAATGTGGACATTTAACCAACATTACTCCCAAGGAGTAGCCCACATAGATCCTAACATATGGTGGGCCCATGACGTCAAACAAGGGCCTCATATACTTCATAATGGGCCTCATATAAGGGGCCTAATACACATCACGATGGGCCTCACTCATGGGCCACATATGCATCACATTGGGCCTCATTCATGGCCCCCATATACATCATAATGGGCCTTATCACGTGGGCTATATATACCTTACATCGGGTCTCATCATATGGGCCTCATACATCACATTAGGCCTCATTATAAGGGCCCTATATACTACACATCGGGCCTCATATACATCAGATTGGGCCCCACATATGGGCCTCATACACATCAGATTGGGCCTCACTTATGGGCGTCATACACATCAGATTGGGCCTCACATATGGGCCTTGTATACATCAAGGGGACCCACCATTCCAGCTGGACTATCTACACCATTCATCCATTTTTAGAGATCATTTTAGATCGTTACCCAAAAATGAATCATATCGAAAGATCATCTGGACCATTTCACAAATAGCAGTGGAGATAATGATTTTCACCGTTAACAATTCACAGGCCCACCAAAACGTTTATTTTCCAATCTGTTCATAAGGTTACAAGACCTGAATTAAGAGGAAAACAAATTCCATATTGATCCAGAACCTCTGGAACCCCAAACGGGTTTCAATGGTAGGCGTTCAATCCTCCACTAGTTTTTGCAGTGTGGTCCATCTGATAGATGATCTGTTTTATTTTTCTTCTCAACCCTTAAGACGAGCTCGTGTAGTGGATGGGCAGTTTGGATTTAACACATAACTCATGATCAGGCCCACACTTGCTGACGTCACTGCAGTAGCTATATAGCTGGTATGACCCAGCAGATGGACGGTTTGGATGTAACACATACATCATGCGGTGCCCCCCACACTGTAGAAACATATGGACGGCATGGAGACAAAATGCATACATCAAGGTGGGTCCCACCTCCACGTGCCACACGTGTGGGTTGGGCCCCGCCTAAAATAGATGGACGACTTGTGTATAAAACACATACATCATGGTAGCCCACAGAGCTTGCTGACATCAACCAGTAGTGGGACCCACCTTCCTAACATTGGACGGTGTGGATTTAGAATTCATACATCAAGGCGGGCCCACCCCATATGTGTGACACGTGTGGGTGGGTTCCACGTCCTAAAAGGATGGACGGTCTGGATATAACCATACCTCATGGTGGGACCACAGAACTTGCTGACGTCAACACAGCCATGTGCTGACGGCCGTCCAGCAGATGGACGACCCAGATGTAGCACATGCACGAGGTGGGTCCACACATGTGGGACCCATCAGCAGCTTTGAACAAGTCTGATATTTGTGTTTTCTCTTCGTCTGGGTCTGTCCAGACGGACATGCAACAAGCCCGTCTGCTGGATAGTCTAGAAGCTGGGCCCATCACATGTACGGCGTAGGTAAAATTCATGCATCATTATGGGCCGCAAACAGGGAAGAGAGAGAGAGAGAGAGAGAGAGAGAAGAGAGAGAGAGAGAGAGAGAGAGAGAGAGAGAGGAAGACACGTATGATGGGAGGGCTCTACCACTATGAGCCCTCCTGGGGATGATATACAAAGCAGACATCAAGATGGGTCCCATCCTCATGTGGGTCCTTATATCGAAAATCAAGGTGGAAATGCGATTCCCACCAAAGAGTCAAGGTCTAGGTGACCTTCTACAAATTGGACATCAAATAAACATCATGGTGGGGTCCATGGAGAATGGCCCCATGGATCTACATATATGAATCATGGTGGGCCATTGACCACACCTTTGGTCCCAAATAGGATCCATACCATCAATCGGTAGGCCCCACTTGTTCTAACACTAAAATCACTATCTAATCCTATAGACACCAACCGATGGTCTTCTTCTTTAGCTCATTGGACTCTTTAGCTCCTAAGCTTCTTCTTTTAAGGGTGGATGATGAAGTTTGAAGGGTTGGATGGTGAGATGAGGGGGTGGGAAGTGGGCCACACTTGACTATTCTCTCCTTAGAGCTTTTCTCTCATGGAAGCTTGGAAATGGTAGAGAGAATGAGAGAGGGATGGAGTGAAATGGTGTTATAAGAAGGATGGGATGAGAGGGATGGGTGGTGTAAGAGAGGGATTGGTGTGTGTAAGAAAAGGGATGGGTGGAGAGAGAGAGAGAGAGTTGACTTTGGGAATGAGAGAGGGATGGGCTAGGTAAGAGTTGAGATGGGATGTGTACTTAATTGATTGATGTGATGTTTGGGTAGAGATTCTCTCGGAATACGCAACACGCGGCATTTCCTTGAAATATGCGCAGGCCCACATCTCCTGGCCTGGGTATTGCATCGGCGCGCGAGATTGGTCAAAAAGTCCTTTTGTATAATTCTCGATTACATGTCTTTCCGGGTAATCTTCGATCTTGTTGGACTAGCCCTTTCACCGTTATCAATGTTTATCCTCATGGGGCTATCGATATTCGAAATCCAGACGATGACAATGAGTTTAAAGTGAATGGACATCGACTAAAGCCATTTGTTGAGAAATTTGATTCAGAGGACATGTCCATGCCTCTGACTGATCCGGTGTACCAGGATTGATCTCCTAGTTTGATGGAGGTGTAGGTAGGTGGATTTGACCTCAGTCTTACTGTTGAGAGTCAAATATTGCATATTAGACCCTAGTTATTATCTGGACTTACGAACATAATACTGTTTAATGCCCTGCTTTAATCATGTTTGTGATGCAAAGTGTATTCAGAAGCTTGGACTACAAAAGGGTGTTAAAAGCATAGATTTAACGCTCATGAGTCACCAAGGTAAGGGACAGACCCTAGGAGACCAAGATCGACGGACGTGCATACCAGAGATCCGAGAAAATCCAGCAACTGAAGCTCAAGTGGCCTAAAAAGGGTCCGAAATGTAAGATCACGGGATTTCCACCATCAGTTCGGCCTGAAACTTTATACAGGGCCTGAGGACCATAAATGAACTGTACATGTCAAATTTCAGCTCCTTGATCTCTGTGGAAGATGCCCAACTGACAGATCAGCCCCTAAAATCCTGATTTGGGGCCCACCTGATATTCGGATATGCTTCAATGTTGGTCTCAACGGATGAAATGAGCTGACAAAACAGATGGACGAATCGGATCTTACATATAGATTACAGTGGACCCCACATGTAAGGTGGAGTGCACAAGGTGCTGCACTCCCGCACCACACCGGTCGGGCAGCCCGGTCAAAGTTGGGCTGACCCGACCCTCTCTGTGTAATCACACAGCGGGCAGACGCTGTTGGGTCGGCTGCACGTTGTGGGCCCCCATCGTGAGTCCATTCCATGATCTGGACCGTTCATTCACGTCCGGGGGTGACCACGACTCTGTCCATGGTGCCCTTTTTACCCCATGCACATATACATTGTAGATCTCTATTTAAACACAGGACTGACGACTTGGTTACAATTCAATGGGCCACACCTAACTCGATTCAAAACCAGCCATCTCCTAATGGTTTTTCATTGTGATTCTAATGGACAGCGTGGATTTCCCATTAGAATTCACTCGTGCATCCACCGACTTTCACAGCGTCGACGTGAAGCTCTGTTTCGCAACAGAGCTTGCGATTTTCTTTGTGGGCCCCCATCATGGGTCCATTCCGTGATCCGAGCCATCCACTAGAATGCCACGGGTCAGCTGGCCAATGCCTAGGTGTCAAGTTTTCAAGAAATAGTGAGGATATTATTTCAGCCCTTCAAACGAAGGATGAACGGTGTAATGAAAAACTCAGTGGGCCACATCAACAGACGACAAAAAATATACTATTTTGATTGAAATCTCGAGAGTATTGCGGTGGACGGTGTGGATTTCTCCTTCGACATCAAGAATAGGTCCCACCGAGAATTAGCGTAAGAAACCTACGAAACAGATTGCGCGTCTGGAGAGGCCGGACGCTCCAGTCCGTTCTGTAATCTTGGCAAAGATCGGATCATCGATCTTATCCGTCCAAATTACTCCCAAGGGACATCCGACCAATCCCAAGAATCTTGTTCGGATCAGATTTTGTAATGGGATCTTTGATTGCCATTTTTTTGATGATACGTAAAGAGTTTACAGATTGCTGCCGCGTAAAAGTTACACCAGAATTTCTCCACACGCAAATCGATTTGGCCAACTTTCTTATGCTATAAAAAGGGAAAGAGGAGGATCCAAGGAGAAAAGCTCGACTTGGACGTGAAGCACTAGACAGTTTGTTTTTTTCTGTTTATTTTTCTTTTTCTTTTCTTTTCTTTTCTGTTGAGATTAGCCTAAACATCATCATGCTTGGCTAAACCTCTTAGCTAGGGCTAAGAGGTGAAGCTTGTAGCGTGATGGAAGACTCTATTTTATGTTTTTTTTTATTTAATTCAAATTTATGAACTGAATTTGATTTTAGTTTGATTATTAAGGGAATGTTTTTAGTCTTTAATGGTCTGTTGTGACTGAAATTACAATGGGTCTGCAATGGCTTTGAGCATGTTCTTTTCCTGTTATGTTTATGACGTCAGGAAGCCCTGTTGTTCACCATCGTCTCCTGGGCATGGTTGGATGTCGGTACCCTTCCTAACTTTCATATTATGTTGATTGGTTGGTAATTAGTTTAATTCTGTTATTTACTTTGTCTCCTGGGCATGGTTTGGTGATGGAATCCATTCTAATTCATATACCTTTCATCTCTTGAAAACTATATTAAGTTCAGTTTGATTTCCATGGTTACATTCTTCAACTGGATGGAGATGAGACTCTAAGTCCAGTTGAGTTCTTGATGCAGGCATAAAATCTCCCTGATTTCTACAAGTGGATCCTCTGAATCCCTAGTTTCCTACCTTTAAATTCATTAAGTTTAGATTAATATTTCACAATTATTCCTCAAATTACAATCAGTTTAGATTTCCTCTTAGCCTAGTTACAGATCTGGTTATTTTCAGATAACGTACAGGTTTCAGTCCCTGTGGATTCGACCTCGGTCTCATCGAGTTTATTACTACATCACAACCCTATACTCGGGGAGTGAACACTTACTGAGTTTATTACTACATCACAACCCTATACTTGGGGTGTGAATAAGTTTTTGTCTACAAGGATTGAACCTTGTACGTAATCTGAAAGTAACTTGAACTAGAACTAGGCGAAGATGTAATCTAAATTAGGTGAATATGAGAGAATAATGGTGAATGGTTAAAATAAAACTTGTAAAATTCAAAGGTGGGAAACTAGGGTTTTCAGAGGATCCACTTGTAGAGATCAGGGAGATCTATGCTTTATTCAAGAACACATCTGGACTCGGAGTCATATCTTCATCCAGATGGAAGATATAATATTAAAGATCAATTATGAACATCCTTTGATCCAATTTTCAAGAGATAAGAATGATGAGATTTAGGCTTGATTCCATCACAAGAGCATGCCCAACAGACAAAGTAAACAATAGAATTTAACCAATCCACATCCAATCTGAGAGAGTTATGAACATAGGGAAAGATTCCATCATCCATCCATGCCCATGGGACGATGGTGAACAATAGAGGTCCTACGATCATAACCTTCATACATGCATGGAAAATACCAGAAGATATCACAAATCCATTGTAATTTAAGTCACAACAAACCATTAAAAACTAAAGGCATTCCATATAAACAAACTAGAATCAAAATCAGTTCATAAAACAACTTTTAAATCAAAGGCATAAAGGAAAGTCTCCCATCTCACTACAAGCTTCACCTCTTAGCCCTAGCTAAGAGGCTTAGCTAGACATGCTTAGGCTAAGAAAGAAAAAAGAAGAAAAAAAGAAAGAAAAAAAAAACATAATTAGATGAAAGAAAGAAAGCAAATAAAGAAGAAGAAGGAAGTTGGAAGCCATCTCCACCGTTCTCCCTCACATGAAAGATTCAAAGATATCCTCCTTCTCATGTCCAACCTCCCTGTTTATAGGCAGTCTTGAACCGACTTAGGCAGTGCATAAGACCTCACGCAAAAACGACTTGCGTATCCTTGTTCAGCGCACGAAAAGGAAAAATGCAAAAACATCTTGCGTTTGGTCTGAATTTGCTCAGTTGACTGTCCAAATATTTCGAAACCGACTTCTTGGTTAGGGTCAGGACCCCCTTTCTACTCTTTTGAACGGTCCGGATCATGCATCTGAACATGATATTGATCACGTTAATAGCCCACAACGTCCGCGCGTTGCTCGGACGCTGGCATGCACAGAATCTTGCGCAATGATTGGTGGGGCCCCTGATTGAAGCCAACGGATCAATCCACTCCGTCCATTGGATGAGGCTCGAGATTCTGGTCGGAAATTGATGGTTTTAACCCACCATTGATGAGGCCCACAAGATCTTTTTACTCCACCGTCCATCCTGCATTGGAAGGTTGAAAACGTGTGTACGTGTGCCTGGGGCAAAAAGGCCTCCATGGCCAGAGTCGTGCCCCCCCCCCCCTCTGGACACAATGGACGGTTCAAATCTGTCAACATGATGATGGGTGGGGTTCTGTAACGTCTCAGAAAAATCCGTATAAAGACCCGAGTACCACTTCAGGCAGAAATCACCCAGGACCGAAACCTTTAGAAATTAGACGAGGTTTAACTAAGTGCTAAACTATATTACTTGTGAAATTAGCACTAATCACTTTAAATATGATCTATAAGACCCAAAATGAGTAGAACAGTTAGCGCTACATTACCTTAAAACTTAGGATCCATCTCTAAACCCGGTTGCTCTCGGGAGCACCTTGAAACTCCGTATAGAACCTGGACCGCACGTCGAAAGTCTGATGACCGCGAAACTATACCGTTATGACCACCTTACTGGGCTTGACAACCATCTCGGAAATCAAATTCTGATTGTGTCCAGAAACACACAACTTGAGCCCGGAGCGATGTGTGTGAGAAAAGCGAATATCTTTAGGAAATGAACTGGGACTTAAGTAAATTGAGTCGTTTCACTTGCAAGCCAAATCTAAGGATTCAGACCGTCAGAATCCGACCCAATTACACCCTCGAATCAGGAAAAATTTTCAACACATGTCAGGGTACTTCTGACCCTGATCGAGTACCGGTGACTGTTGAACTGAAACTCGTCCACCACGGTCAATCTATAAATCCGATCAGACCGACAACTCAACTTGACCTAGATCCAATGTCAGGGAGCTTAAGTCCGACCGTACACAGAAAAGGGGCCTCTAGAAGTGCTTCGTTGGATCGAAACGGATGCTCTTTGGACATAACCTAAGTATACCTTGGCCCTGGGGCCATTCCCATTAGTCCTGAGCCTATATAAGGGCCTTAAACTCTCTCTCTCTCTCTCTCATCTCATACGAATTTGGAAAACCCTAGGAGAGAGAAGAGAGAAAAGAGAAGGGAAGGGAGAGGAAATGAGAGTGTATTGGCGTTTGTTATTGGGATTTAATCCTACCTCTCCACACGCTTATCTATTGCGTCTGCAGCGATATTCGGCATTTCCGACTACGTACTTGGGTAAGAAAACCTAACCCTAATCTGTTTTAGGGTATCATATAGTATAAGTGGTGAAATAACTAACCTAATTCATGCTATAGGTTGTCATTCTGCTGTTGACAAAGACCAAGTGTCTAAAACGAATCCGTTACGCGTTTACCGACGTAAGGTGCGGACTATATACGTTTAAGTTATGGTTTTCAAGACTTTCAATGTCAGTTAATGATTTATTACTGACATGGGTGCCATTTCACATGCCAAACATGATGTTTGTTTCGCTTTACAAATACGTATAAACTATGTCAAGTATAGTGTATTCTATGTATTTGTTGAAATAATCGAATACGTATGGTTTTTGGATTTGCGGTTGACATGATTATCTGTCGTGCATATATATTTGTTGTATATGGGACAACTCCTTGGCGAAAGGTTTTGCCCTAATACATATTATAACCAACATACATCATGTATGTTGGAATGTGTAGACTAAGTGTTTGTAAGAATGTCTCAATGAACTAGTAGTTAGTTAATGGTACTTTGTATGAGTGTTGAGATATGATTCTCAACTACCTTAACCATGTGTATGATTTCCTCCATGTAATTTATACTTTAGTGTCTGTTTAAGCATGAAATGCATATGTGTGAATTTATGTTTAAGTTGTATTCCATAAAATGCTCGAATGATTGTATGATTTGAATTATTGATCAATTACTACTTTGACTTTCTCATATGATTACTTGTTGAAATTGAATACGGTTGGGACTATTATATAGTCCAGGCAATCGGTAACAGGTTCTGACCAGTTGGCTGAAGTTGTTTCGCCATACAGGATGTGGTCGATGAATTCGAGCTGTACTTGGGATGTCGACAGTGGTTAGGCAACACGGAGTGCTTATGCACTTCATGTCGATCAACTCTACGTATGCTAGTACTAGTCGAACTCGTTAAGTAACCTAATTAACCTGATGTATGTTCACCATGTTTAGACGCTACTGCTTGAACCTAAGATACCAAACTCACCAGTGAAAGCCCCGTTAACCTTGATACCTCGATCTACTAAGACTCATGAGCCGGACATGGTGGTATGGGACACCGTAGTCGAGCTGTCGGCCTACGTTGGGGTGACGAGCCTCCTCGTAGTGTCCATTGACCAACATTGCCTCGTGAGTTGAATACAGTGGTATGGGACACTGTATTTGAGCTGTCGGCCTACACTGATCAGGTGACGAGCCCTTTGTAGTGACCTCGAGCATACTTTGAGACTGTGTAGAGGTGACAAACCTTTCTGTAGCAACTAGAGTAAAAGCTAGGCCTGCACTGATTAGGTGACGAGCCCTTTGCAGTGACCTAGAACTGCAACATCGTATGAGATTTACTAAGACTGACGACCCTAGAATGGATCATTGTTTGGGAAATGATATAAGGGAGGTACCTTAGTTTTCCAATCCTGCTGTATGAAAAGGACTAATAAGAACTTGGTAAGCACGCTCATGCACTGCATTGTATGTGTCGTTTGGCGTTGGGTAGAGCACTGAGGAAGTGACTGACATGCGCGACCGTGAGATGAAGATAGCAGAGGGAGTGCAGGCGAGGGCATGCATCATTTATACATACCATTTGTACATTAATCAGAGTACTTAGGGATGTGTGATTGTATTGCTTTATCATTACTGCTTGACTGAATTGATAACATGTTAACCTTTGCTCTATTGTTCTACTGAGTTGATCACTCACTCCCACGTTCTGGGGCGGTGCTTTAAACACCAACCAGACTATCATAGTTGCAGATGACGATGCGACCCATGAGGCGGAACCTGACTTTTGTTATGACGAGGAGGCATTCTCGTATATGTAGTATTCAGGCGGGTTTACGTAGACCGTTCTGAATCAACAGGGCTTCACGATTCATGCTTTGTAGAGGACTACCACTCTTTTGACATTTTATATTTTGAAATGATACTTATATTTATTTGACCTGGAAATGTATTCATACTCTGGAGATCGGTAACGATCTATACGTTTTATCTATGCTTATACACCTCTTTTAGTCATTCGCTTGTGTAACTTAACCGTTCTAGAGTATGAATTACTGTTTTGGTATGATCCCATTCACGTTTACACGTACTAACATAGACAACATTCAATCACCATAAATTCTGTTGCATAAGTGATGTATTGGAACTCGGGAGTTGGGCATTTGCACGACCCCCGATTTTCAGGGCGTTATAGGTCCAGTAGCAAAAAATGGACGGTCGGCCTGCGGACGCTATGGAAAATCCATTTTTGTGAGAAATCCTTGATCAGCACTCGCTAACCGAGTTCTTGAATTGTGATGCACAGCTGGACCACGTGCACTGTGTACACGCGCTTTAAGCGTGGGGTCCACTGAGATGTATTCAGGAAATCTGCTCCGTCCAACCTGTTTGCCATATAATTTAATGGGTTGAGACCAAAATTGAAGCATCTCTAGATACTAGGCGGGCCCCAAATCAGGATTTTAGGGGCTGATCTATCCGTTGGGCCACTTCCACAAGGATCCAATGGCTGAAATTTGACGTGTACGCTTAATTTATGGTCCTCAGGCCATATATGAAGTTTCGAGCAGAACGGATGGTGGGAACCTTGTGATCTTGCAATCTGGATGATTTTCAGGCCCGTTTAACGTGAGTGGTCTGATTTTCTCGAATCTTTGACGTGTAATTTCTTTGATCTCAGTACCCTGGGGTCCATCCCTTGCCTTGGTGACTTCAGAGCGTCAAATCCATGGTTTTAGTACCCTTTTTCAGTCTAGGCTCCTAAATACAACTTACATCACAAACACGATTAAAACAGGGCATTAAACAGTATCATGTTTACAAAATCAAGTAATAACTAGGGTATAATATGCAATATTTGACCCTCGATAAAGACGCGATGTTGAAACCGCGGCAACAACACGGTCGCTAGGGTACAAGTCTCAAGTCGAGTTGACTCAGATATACGAGATGCGACTTAGGGTCCCGCGCAAATGCCGGTTACAAGTCGCGGGTCACCGGAATTCAACGGGGAAGATCGTTGAACGCTACGAACTAGGGTGCGTGCCTTACACCTTCGAAATAGGCATGGTATCGAGCATGAGATGAATCTAGAACTCGGTGTGCCGACGAGGTAGTAACCCTGGAATCTCGTGGAACACATCGAGAAAACTACAAACGACCGGCAGCTGGTCGATACTCAAAATGGCTGGCTCCTCCGCAGCACACGACAATAGGTAAGAAAGCTGCACTCCTCTAGGGTCGGCTACAAACTGGAACTGCGTCATGCCAGGTATACAAAACGTGACTGTCCTCGCGGAGCAGTCCAATATGGCGTGGTACTCGGCGAGCCAATCCATGCCCAGGATGACGTCGAACTCCAACATCGGCAACACAAACAGATCAGCAGGCAAGAAGGCCTCTTTGACCAAGATGGGCCAGATCTCAACTACTGAGTCGTCCCAGCTTAGTGCGGCACCAACAATGCCCACGTAGTTAATGTGAGTACAGTAACAACCTACTCTCTCTATTTTTCTTTCTCTTCTTTGCAGCATCCATAAGCTCGGCCCGAACTCTTCATCGAGTCGAGTCAACCCGACTCAACAGCGTCCCGACCCAATGGTAATGCTACAACCCAACATTCTCTCTTTCCCATTTCTCCTTCTTTTCCTTTTCTTTCATGTTCTTTCTTCTCATACTTTCACCAAGCTCTGAAATCGGTCCTGACCCACCCGACTCAGATCGAGCTCGGTCGAAACCTGATGCAGTGTAGCTTGCTTCATCGAGGAAGAAAGCCTAGGGCGATCATGATAGGTTGCAAATGAAGGGGTTTTCTTTAGATCCGATTCTAGTGGAGGCTCTGGATTGGTGGTAGGGAGCTTCTAGAATGTGGGTTTTGAAGTGTGAAGGAGGTTTGTGTGGTGGTTTCGAAGGGAGAAGGGAGCGGCGTGTTTTTCTTTAGGTTTTCATAGGAGCGAAGAAAGAGCTATTTCCACTCCCTTCTTATGGCCAAAACCTAGTTCTTCTAGGCCGTCGGATTGACAAAGAACGTTCTGGATTGGATCTGGTAGAAACTGCCTCTAAATACCGTGGGTATGGCTAAAACCGGCTGTGGTTTTGTTTGCCATGGAAACCCTAAACCACAGGATTAGGATGGAGTGGCTATGATGGCTCTACGTGGAGGGTTGAGATGTTGCAAGAGCCATCGCACGCGAGTTGCCAGCTCGGCGCTGACAACTTCCATTTTTGGAAAAAAAAAAAACATTCGCATGCACGCTGTCTCTGTCGGAGTTTGTGGCCATGCACGCGTGTTCCAGCAAGTTAAAATGGGTAGGGTTTGGTCAGACGAGGCCTCTCCATCAGATGGATAGTTCAGATCATGGAAGTGGGCCCTGGTTTTAGCACTATTTTGTTGGTGTACCCTATATCGCATCTGTCTAAGTGTGCTAGATTTAGATACACTATTTCTAAATTTCGTTGAACTCTCATATCTCTATTTTAACAAGTCGCTCCGTGCATGTATACGAGTTTCCCTAAATATTGTTTTTTTTTTTTTGTTACCAAAACTAGAAATTTATTTAAATGCCTAACGATATCACAATTTCCTACAACATTTACTAGGATTGTGAGTTGTTTTAGGTGTCAACTAATAATAATATTTTATCTTTCATTTTACTTTCTTTTATTTTTAATGTTAGTTCCCCGTTGTTTAAGGTACTATATAAGTTTCTAGTTTTCAATGTTTGAGCTGTCACAAACTGATGGTTGTAGTAGGTTTGAGCATGATACATCAATCCTTTGCCTATGTAGAATAGTGGATTTACTGGTATCAATTCATAATCCTATTAAACCTCGATCCTTTCCTTGATCAGGGCATTGGGATCATTGAGATTTGCTCGGACTTAGAATTTGTGTCAAACCGTGTAAACTTCTATTAAACATGGTTCCACCAATCCGTAATCCCGATTGTTCTAATCTCCTGGGAAATATTATGAAATCTTATATTCTCATAAATGATAAGTCTACATGCTCATTACACTTTCATTGTGTACTTTAATTATCTAAGCACCACGCAAAAAATTCAGGGCCAAGATTTCTACATGAAATTTAATATTGAAATTTGCCAAGTTCACCTAGGATTTCAAATCTAGTCATGATATGCACAGCCTAGGGTTGTAAATTTACTTGAATTTCTATAACATCACCTTTAATCAATTTTACGTGTTTAAATTTGTGGAAAATATTATTTCTAAGTAAGGAGACATGTTGAGAAGTTTAAATTATATTTCCTGTTACGATTTCTTAAGCTTAGGGAATGTTTATTCCTGACCTAATGTGTAATATGGTAGGTAAAGTTTTTCCTATAGTGCCTAAGTTCATTTCATTTGCTAAGTATTGTGACAATGTTATTTCTAGCTAATAAAATTTCTAGAAGATTTCAAACTCCAGGTCTCTAAGAATCGTCTCTGGGAGTCAAGTCTAGGGAATGTTCTTATTTGGTCTTGTGTACTTCATGGTGTTTATTTATTCACCCAGGGCATTGAGGTTTAGTTTTTACGTCCAAATAATTATTCTGGTAGTTTACAATAGAACCAAAGTTTTTATTTATAAGTTCAAATGACTAAACCTAAAATGTTCAAAGGAGCCTAAGTTCATTTCTAAGTTCTTCGGTCATCCAAACAAATTTCTAGGGGGCCTAAAATTTTGAGTTCCTACATTCTCAATTTCTCCTAGCTACCGGGGAAATTCACATAAGTTCAAATGGTTATTCTAATAATTTCTAAGGGGACCTACGTTTGGGTTTCTACATTCTCAAAATTTCCCTAAGTCTAGGGGAGATTCACTTAGGTTCAAATTTCTAATTCCAGCATCCTAACTTAAGACATTCAAAGTTTGTATAAGTTCATTTTCCCAAGGCCTGGTTTGTCCAAATTATGCTTTGATACCAAATGTAACACCCTGAGTTTTCAAAACCCGAGTATATGACTCGTTTTCTAAAAGCCCAAGTGTTAACCTTTAAACATAGTCAAATTCAGGTATTTTTATTTCTTTTTCTTTCAGAGTTAGCAGTTTAGCGAAAGATGGACAAATCAAACATAAAGGAAAATTTCATATACATTTAAATTATACGAGTAGTTTCCCATAATGACTTATACAAACCAATGTCTCCATATTAACAAGTACAAGAATTTAAGATTTAACACATGAGAAATAATAAATGCATATAAATTTGAACTGCAAGATCGCGCTACTTCTCTTGACAGATACAACCATGCATCCCTAATACTTGTACCCTGCTCCTCATCAAATCTGAGCATGCATATCATTTAAGCCACCTATACTACCTATACGGTTATATATTTGATGAATGAGTGGCCAGCTCAATATGAATTCCCCTCAAGATTACACACCACCGTATTAGTCAAGCATAATTTTAAAGAATAAATCATCCGAAATGATACATGATGCAGTCTTGTTTAAATGCACGGATGCGTGAATACATATTGACCTAGGGATGCTCATCCAGTCGGACTTGGGCTCGTCACCCATGCATAAGATCGGTGATCAGCGCAGCACATCACGTGCATATAAACACGTATATCATAAAGACCAAGCCATCGCACATCACGTACGTAGGTCGATAGTCGATGGTCTGGGAGATAGCGAAACAATACCCCACTAAGCCTAAGGTCACATGCTATCCGCGACATCCTGAATTAGCCACCTGTCATCTCCAATATGCTATGAATGCATGATTAACCCATCCATTATTATTCTGATTACAACCAGCCAATTTAAGAAAGTTCAAAGGTCACTGCGGGGGGCTCGTCACCTAGCGTAGGCCGACAGCTCGAGCATACTGTCCCATTCCACCATCCCCGGCTCATGAGACTCTAACGTTAAGATGTTTAATGGTTACCTCGTCGAATAGTGGCCAATCATAGTGCCACAAGTGGATCTTACCATCGCATAGATGTACATGAATAATCCATCAAGCCACTTAGGACAAATATCATATTGAAACCGCAAATGGCAAATATTATATCAAAGCCACCAAAGTTAATTATCACATCAAGGGCGCAAAGGGCAGATATCACATCAAATACGCAAAGGGTAGATATCACATCAAGCCACAGGGGTAATTATCACATCAAAGGCGCAAAGAGCAGATATCACATCAAATGCGCAAAGCACATATATCACATCAAAGCCACAAAGGCACAAGGGTCTGTAAGATGGTAAGTCCACAACTAATTAAGGAAAATGATCACTAGGTCGGGGGCCCATTATAGTCACAATAAGTCAAGTTACATCTCAAGTATGGGTGTACATATACAAGTGGATTTTTCCACTGATAGAGGTACCGGTTTAAGTTCCATATGCCATCCACAAGTAATCCACAAGCATGAGAAGGTATACAAGTGCAACATACATATGTTTATACAAGATAAATGTTGAGCATATAAGTTGAAGTCAAATCCAACAACTAACGAAAGTAATAGAGATATTAATTATCAACTGAAATTTAAAATAGAAACTATCACTTAAACTAATAGGAAAGTGGAAAGCTCAAGGGGAAGAAATCATCACCTTACGAGTCAAATTGCACCCAACGTTACTAGGAGTTACGTGTGCCCTTAGATTTCAATCCTACCATGAATGGTAAGTTGTATGGTTAGATCAATGGTTAGGATCTTAATTATGTTATCTAATGAGCTTCAACCTACAATTTAACCTAAGGTTAGGGTTTTGAAAAAGACAAGCTTCGTAGGTGCAATATCTAATTAAATAATTAAATTAAAATTTCACACAAGAGGGTAGAGAGTTTACACCTCAGTGGGAGTTGGATGCATCCCAACTCAATGTGGAGTAAGTTAACCTAGGAAGATGGGTAGGATTAACGATCTGATTCAACTGAGTCGACTTGGTGACTCCCTCCCTCTACTTCTTCTTCCTTCCTTTTTCTCTCTTTCCTTTTCTTCTTTCTTTCTCATGACCTAACAAGGTCTGGGTTTGGTCTAGACTCGGATTCAACTCGGCCGAGTTGACTCAAGATCCCATTACTTCCCTACCTTCCTTCTCCTTGCTTTCTTCATTCTTCTCCTTCCTTCCTTTCTACTTCTTCTTATTCTTTTCTTTAAATTTGTAGAGAGGCTGGATGCACTTGACAGTGGCTCGGCCGGGCTCAAGACTCGGCCTGACTTAAGTTCACTACTCAGCACCGAGTTAGGCTCGGCTCGGTCCGAGTTGGTGCAGCAATGCAACCACCCTCTCATCATTCCTTCTCATTTCTTCTTCACTCAGGCCCACATGTCTAGCAGAGTTGCTGATCTAAACCAGCCCCAACTCAACTGACAACAGCCCCGACTCACACGGCTCGACTCGGCCCGCGATTCACATCTCTCTCTTTCTTCTTCCCCTTCCACATGTCTTCCACCTGCCTGAAGTCCAGCAAGAAACTTGGATTGGACTAGACCTGTATGGCTGGACTCGTTCCAGCAACTCTGTCAGGGCAGATCTCAGCTACTGAGTTGGCCCAGCTCAGTTCGGCACCAACAATGCCCACGCAGTTGATGTGAGTACAACAACAACCTGCTCTCTCTATTTTTCTTTCTCTTCTTTGCAGCATCCATAAGCTCAGCCCGAACTCGTCATCGAATTGAGTCAACCTAACTCAACAGCATCCTGACCCGATGGTAGTGCTACAACCCAACACTCTCTCTTTCCCATTTCTCCTTCTTTTCCTTTTCTTTCATGTTCTTTCTTCTCAAACTTTCACCGAGCTCTGAAATCGGTCCTGACCCACCCGGCTCAGACTGAACTCGATCGAAACCTGATCAGTGCAGCTTGCTTCATGGAGGAAGAAAGCCTGACTGGTTGCAAACAAAGGGGTTTTCTTTAGATCCGATTCTAGTGGAGGCTCAGGATTGGTGGTAGGGAGCTTCTGGAATGTGGGTTTTGAAGTGTGAAGGAGGTTTGTGTGGTGGTTTCGAAGGGAGAAGGGAGCGGTGTGTTTATCTTCAGGTTTTCGTAGGAGCTAAGAAAGAGCTATTTTCACTTCCTTCTTATGGTCAAAACCTAGTTCTTCTAGGTTGTTGAATTGACAATGAAAGTTCTGGATTGGATCTGGTAGAAACTGCCTCTAAATATTGTGGATATGGCCGAAACCGACCGTGGTTTTATTTGTCACAAAAACCTTAAACCACATGATTCGAATGGAGGGCTACGATGGCTCTACGTGGAGGGTTGAGATGTTGCAAGAGCCATCATACGCGAGTTGCCAACTTGGCGCTGACATCTTTCATTATTGGAAAAAAAATAGTCGCACGCATGCAGTCTCTATCGGAGTTTGTGGCCATGCACTCGTGTTTCAGCAAGCTAAAATGGGTAGGGTTTGGTTAGACGAGGGCTCTCCATCAGATGGATGGTTCAGATAATGGAAGTGGGCCCTGGTTTGTGGGCCACAATTGAAATCATGGACTTCTGTCCATTTGAAGCAAAACCGGGTGGGAAAAGGAGAGAGAAACTCTCTATTTTAAGATCTGTTGGGTCAGCCATGTTTGACTTGCCTGAAAGGTCCGGTGCATAGTGGGTGTATCACACCTTGGTGTACACGCATAGCTAGTGTGGGGCCCACCGTTGTGTGTTTGGTAAATCCACTCCATCCATTCCACTTGGTGGGCCCAATCCAAGACTTTGACCAAAGATCAGGTGGGTCCAAAGCTCAGGTGGGCCATACCCATTATTTCCTTATCTTATTTCATTTGTCATATCAATCAAATGGTAGAATTGGTTTCAATCCAAACTTCAATGGTCAAAAGTCTCTAGAAGTTGCTCATATGGTCAAGACACTTCATGGCTCACAATTGACTGTTAGATGGCCAATTTTTTATGGCTAAAGAGGTTCGTAATTTGAACTAATAGCTGATTAATGGATGATTTTGAGGTCTAATGGCTGAATTATTTTGAATTATCGGCTGATGTTCCTAATTGTATTGATCGCCAACAGTTATAAAATTTTCAATCAATTTAGAGGAAAAGTAACCATTATTTCTAAAACTTAGACGACCCTACATCTCAAGTAAATGAACGATCGTGAATTTGAATGGTTGAATTGTTTCAGAATAGATCATCAAGAGTGTAACGTCCTCTAGCGTATCTAGATGAATCTAATAGTTAATTTTGTTGTTTAGATGTCTGTTTAGATGATGTAAGGGTCTTAATCTACTGACTAATTTCGAATTCAATAACTGACATTTACTTCAACGGTCTGATTGGTGCCATACCTAAACAGCAGGGTCCCCAAGGGTTCCTAATTCAATCTAAATGAATTTTGATAATTATTTTCAAACTCTGATGGCTTGATTATTGTCAACTAAGTTAAGTATTTTGGCCCAATGCATGGTGACGTGGTGATCCATCTTAAAAACTATCAGATGGATGGCTTGATCCATGGGTGGGGATTTCTTTCAATAGTCGTATTTATACTTGGATGAACGTGAATGTGCGAGTAAGTTAGGTCACACAGTAACACCCGAGTACTGAAAAGTACTATTTGTGACATGCAATCCCGGAAGTGATGTAACACCCATTGTGAATTACTTACATCGATTTGTGCACCACAACCCATGAAACATGGAATTACGTGTCACCTCATGGGCCACTACCGAAAATGCATTACGTCCACAATATTTATTCAATCGCTAGAAGGGGGATTCCCAACATAGTACGTGCATCAAAGAGAGAAATCCATTGAATTATAGGAGTTCTAGAATATCAAGACATATGCCCAAGCCATAGAGGTAAATAGCATAAGGCTAACATAATGTAGAGGAGTGTAGCAATAGCTAGCTCAACAAAGAGGAGAGTGGCAATGGCCAACTCAATAACAAGGAGAGTACCAATGGCTAACTCAATAAAAAGGAGAGTGGCAATGGTCAACTCAATAATAATGAGAGTGGCAAGGGCCAACTCAAAAGAGATGAGTAGCAAGGGCTAACTCAACAAATTGATAAAGGCAAGGGCAAGGCCTGTATCCATCGCTCCACATAAATTTAACATCATATCATAAATCCGAAAGGGGTAAATGTGGAGGCATAAAAATCAATCAAAAGAAGAAAAGAAAATATTCTGAAGGAGACAAAGTTCTACAACACTTGGTTGTGTGATGCACAACAGAAGTTGCTTTACTAGTATCATTGTGCGGCGCACAACATAAATTGATTTATAAGTATCATTGTGCGATGCACAACAGAAGTTGCTTTATAAGTATCATTGTGTGGTGCACAATGGGCATATCCGCACAATGGGTATATGCGCACAATCAGTCTTTTGTGAAGGATTCACATGTGCTAAAGGCTATAAATACCCCGCTATCTTCTATAGTTGATTCATTCGAACAACACCAGAGCAGCAGAGAAGAGTCCAGGTTTCGGAAGAGCCCAGTACTGCAAGTGTCTGTTGTGCGGTGCACAATGGGTGTCCCGTACAACGAAGAGGGGCGCACAGTGGGTGGCCCGTACAATGAAGAGGGGCGTACAATGGGTGGTCTGCACAATGAGTGCACACAACAGTCATGTCCGCACAATGGATCCACTGTGCGGATAGTCAGTTTAAGTGAGAATTATTCATCTTGAAAGGATAAAAAGAACCCTAATCTGGGTTGAAGGATCAAAGTATCTCAGAAGCATGGAATCAATCAAGATGAATATTATTCCAGCACAACAACATCTCCATACTGAAGATCGTGATACAATCTGAAATACTGTAGAAATTAAGATTAACACATTTAATATTTGTGTTGCATTATGTAAATACTTTATTTTGGAATCAAAGGAGAGAAAGGATGTAAACGAATTCAGAATAAATAAAATATAATGATTGTTCTCTTCATTCTTCCTTCGTTATTATTGAGTAAAATGATTCTCCCAAATTGAATACATTTGCTTCTTGTTGAAACAAAATGACGACTCTGCTGGGGAACTTTTCTATTTTACTTGGAGCAATACAGAAATTTCACCACTGTTTGGCGTCGTACAGACGCCAAAATAAAGTATGTTATTATTTAAATACTGATCTATATTGTTTCTCAATAATCCAGGAAAGGAAAAACTACAACCAACTAATGGCAACCATTGCGAGTAAGATGGTCTTTTATTTTACATCGACTGGGTTTCTTGGAGTGATTTGAACGACTAAGATGGGACTAGGCTTTGTATAGAGAGGTTTGGTGTGGTCGTTTTTCTCAGACGGTGCTTTTAAGGGAGGGAATGTGTCTGCTGTTGCATGACGTTTTACATGCATGGACCAAATTGGGTCTTGCTTTCTTGGTCGGGGTCGAGAGCCAGACTCGATAGATGACTCAGATTACTCAGATTGGCCAAAGTGGTGGCCCACTTGGATCAACCATACAACTGTACGTTTATAACTAAGTGATTTGCATTGGATTGTGTTCACACATAGGGGTCTAGAAGGCGTGCAAAGAAACCTAAGGTCCGGTCGGTTTTTCCCTACGGTTGTAATGAATGGTTCGGATCATCCATTCGGATGATGATGGTGGCTCAAGATCATTCCAGTGGACGCTCGTCCGTAGCCAACGAAGATTCTTTCTTGTTTCGAAATTTCGTCGGGTCGAGTCTTTGATCGACTTGGAGTTACGGTGCATTGCGGTCGTGCATATCCTGTGTACATGCGTTGTTCCTAAGTGGGGTCCATTTGCAGTTGGGAGTGAATCTGCTCTGTTCATCTGTCTTAGTTGGCTCGCTTTTAGGGTCTATATTGGTAGGGAGGGGGTTGCCGGTCCTAGGTGGGCCATCTCAGGTGAATATCCAGTTTAGCCATTGGTCTTCTTGAATCAATGACCGAAATTTGGTATGTGTGGTTAATTTATGGTATTTAGGCCTGACATAAAGTTTTGTATGAAGCTGATCAGAAGAACCATGCGATTTAAGGATTTAGGGGTCTAGGTTAATGACATTTTCATAATTATTGTTGCTCTAAGAGTATTTTGAAATCTAATGGTTCTACAGGGTTGTATGAACCTTACTAAACAACTCTTACAAACGCACTTACATCTAAATCATTACGGGTAAAGGGTTATTCGTCAATTCACTTAAAGGATGGTTCATGTGTCAAATCACATGATGGATGGTCTTGTCTTAAAATCAATGGCCAGATGGCTTGATCTATTGAATGGAGACCATTCCCAACGGTTGGGTTCATGCCAGGAAATAGATGTAAGGTTAGGATAGTTAGATTGGTATCATACTCACGTATGTATTACGTTAAATTTCATGGTAACACTCGAGAACTTTCAATACTTGAGTATTGAAAAGTTCGGGGTGTTACACATAGCTAGGTTTCAAAATCTTAATGAAAGACCTGGTGTAATAATGATAATGATAATAATAATAATAATAATAATAATAATAATAATAATAAATAAATAAATAAATAAATAAATGAAAACTGGAAACTATATTATAGGATTGTCTCATCATCTCAATCAATAGTGTGTAGGAGAAGTGGAATTAGAGACACATTTAAAATTTTTTACATTGTGGTGAAATGAATTTTAGATCACAAATAGACTCTACATTAGAATAAAAACTTGAATTTGGACCCTTGGAGGTTTTTTTTTTTGAAAATTTGACCCACCATCAAGAGTAGACAACTGTAGTAAAAAAAAACAATTAACTTTAAAAAATTATAACTATTTAATAATAACTCTAAATTAGATGGTTCAAAATCCTAATTGAATTTTGATAAGCCTAGTTTTAGTAAAAAAATATATGAGAAAAATAAAAGTACTGATCTTTCTTAACCCAATTTTAAGTTAATCAAAGACTATTCAGAAATCATTCAAATCTGGACAGCAAGCACTGTCCTAATTTTACAAAAAATTCCAGGCTTCGAAACACTGTGAAATTTTATAGAGATGTAGTAGACTTATACTTATATTTCTAGAATTTTTTTTGGAGTTAAAATAATATCTAAAAATATCATAAACAATTTAAAGAACAATGTCCATGTGACCAAAAAATTCTACACATAGTTTTGAACCATATTTAGTTCAATTTCTCTTAGATCTTCATGTATGACTACTCTAAACTTCCTAACCTTCTTATAACCTCTAAAGTTAATAAATAAACTTAGTCCTTCTTTTACACATCAGGCAATGTCGGACCAAGACACGAACCACGGGGCCATGTCGGATACTTATGTACCTGATGTAGCCAGATAAGGAGCCATTATTGATAAGATCCTCCATGCGATGGAGGGATTTGCCTCATTTATGGGTACACAATTGCTTAGACCTCAATATCAAGAGCAAATCTAGCCGACACCTATAGCCCTTGAAGGAACGGGGTCTTTGTTGAAAAAGTTTAAGAGGCAGCGACCACCTACTTTCATGGGTGGGCCTGACCCGAGTGAAGCTGAGGGGTGGAAGAGGCAAATGGAGAAGATTTTCACAGCTATGAGATGTAACGAGCAACACAAGGCTGAGCTAGCGATATATATGTTAAAAGGAGAAGCCAATCATTAGTGGAAATTTACAGTTAGAGAGAATCCAAGGATCGAAAGATGGACATGGGATCAAATTTGTGTTAAGTTTGATGATAAATACTTCCCAGCTTATGTACGTGTCCAAAAGGTGACAAAATTCATGAAATTAGAACAAGGAGATATGACCGTGTGCCAATATGAAGCAAAGTTTATAGAGTTGGCACGATTTGTAGCATTTTTTATACCAAATGAGCTTCGTAAAGTGCAAAAGTTTGTTAAAGGATTGAAACCGTCTACTAAAACGTATGTAGAAGCATTAGAGCTCACTATCGCGATAAAGAAGGACTCTGACGAGTATTGGAAGAACCGCGAATCGACGAAGGACGTGATGAATGGAGTCAGGACCGAGCCCCAAACATCCCTCTCATAACATGAAGCGACTAAGAGACAGAAAATGATGCCATCGCCAACAACCAGACATGCCGCTGCACAACGCTCGATACCATCCTTTGGGACTTTTCATAGATGCGGAAGTCTGGGCCATCATGCACGCAATTGTTACAAATCATATTACCCCCAGTATCCGCTGAATCAAGGACAACGACGACCATTTTTCAAGGGGCCTCCATAGTATGCGCTACCTACTTCATATCAATGACTTCTATTGCCTCCTCAGATGGTGCAACCAATTGTTAGACCACCACAGCCTTATCCTCAAAGGCTTGTACAACCACCTCCATGGCCTCAACAGTCAGGACCATCTCCAACTTATTAGAGGTCACCTCAACAACTGCAACAACACGTTAGACCTCCCCAAAATAGCAACCGAGGCCAGGAAGCCAAGCGCCACAGCCACAAAATTAGGGACACGTTTATGCCTTAACATCATCTGCAGATTACCCAGTTCAGACTCAAGAACATACATCCCAAGAGTACGAAGACCCAACGCATGGGTATGATGATCTATCCGCACATCGAGACAGTGTCATACAGACATATGATGCCCCTGCACTCATGTATGAGGATCCAGGACAACCTTCAGATCACACCTTGCAGTCTGACACTAAGATTAACAATGAAGTAGTAGAAGGTAACAATCTTGTATTCACATCTCTTACTAGAACCTTGTTTGATTTTGTAGCGACACATTCGTTTATCTCTTATTTCTTTTTATGCTCACTGGGATTAACACCCATACTGTTAGACAAGGAACTAGTCGTAGCAAATCCTCTTGGCAAATCTATGAAACTAACTCCTATATGTAAAGCATATCCCATCATGATTGAAGATGAGAATTTACCATCAAACCTCATTGTTATGCCCATGTGAGAGTGCAATATCATTTTAGGGATGAATTGGTAATCTCTATACTAAGCAAAGATCGACTGTCACCAAAATATTATTATGTTAGATGCCAATGGTCGAGTTTCATTAAAGTTCCAAGGTGCAAGGAGGAAGAAGTCACTAATTAGCTTATCGGCCATCACAGAAGTTAAGGTACCAGATGAAGGACTAGCCCAGGTGCCCATAGTTAGAGAATTTCCTGAAGTTTTCCAAGATATCCCAGGCTTACCTCCGAAAAGGGATGTGGATTTCAGTATTGAATTAATACCAGGAACTGCAACCATTTCTAGGTCACCCTATCGTATGACCCCAGTTGAATTAAAGGAACTAAAGGACCAGATTCAACAACTGTTAGATTAGGGCTTCATTAGAGCTAACACATCACCATGGGGAGCACCAATCTTATTCGTAATGAAGAAGGACAGAACTAGGAGATTATGCATTAATTATCGGCAGTTGAATAAAGCGACGATCAAGAACAGATATCCCCTTCCCATGATTGATGATTTATTTGATCAGCTTAAGGGAGCGAAGTACTTTTCCAAAGTCGACCTGAGGTCAAGTTACCATCAGCTGAGAATAAAGGACGAAGATGTGCACAAGATGGCTTTCAAGACTTGTTACGGGCACTACGAGTTCCTTATTATGCCTTTTGGGCTGACCAATGCTCCTGTAATGTTTATGGACCTAATGAATCGGGTATTCAAACCCTACTTGGATCAATTCATCATAGTATTCATCGACGACATCCTTATATACTCCAATACTCATGAAGAGCACAAGTAACACCTCAAGACCACCATGCGAACATTGAAGGAACATCAATTATATGCCAAACTATCGAAATGTGAATTTTGGAAGCAGGAAGTAAAATTTTTGGGGCATGTAGTGTCAGAAAGAGGGATTTTTGTTGACCCTGCTAAAATTGAAGTTGTATTAGAATGGGAGCAACCTTCGAATGCATTAGAAGTATGCAGCTTTCTTGGGCTAGCTAGATATTATTGAAGATTTATAGAGGGGTTCTCCAAGATATCAAGGTCGTTGACAAGGAAGAATATGAGCTTTAAGTGGGACCATGATTGTGAGAAGGCCTTCTCTGAGTTAAAGAAGAAGCTAACATCAGCCCCAGTCCTAGCAATACCAACCAAGGAGTAAAGTTCATCGTTTATACATATGCTTCTTATCAAGGTTTGGGATGTGTCCTGATGTAAGAAGGAAAGCCCATAGCCTTCGCGTCTAGACAACTAAAACCTCATGAAAGGAACTACCTCACCTACGACTTAGAACTTGCGGCAATTATTTTTGCATTAAAGATTTGGAGGCACTATCCTTATGGGGAGAATTTTGATTTATATTAAGACCACAAAAGCCTAAAGTATCTATTCGATCAGAATGAATTAAATATACGATAGAGGAGATGGATGAAATTTCTTAAGGACTACCATTTTAATATTTCATATCACCCAGAGAAGGCAAATGTTGTAGTTGATGCCTTAAGTAGGAAGACACGAAGACTTGTAGCCAGTCTAATGATCAAAGAGTGGGAGATGCTAAACGTTATCAAGGATTGCAATGTATTGCTCTAGCTTGAAGAACCTCAGGTGCATCTATGTAACCTAGTATTGCAACTAACCTGGTAAGTAAATCTTTTAGTTAAATTGCTAATTTAGTCCTTTAATATTTATAATAGAGAGGGGATCATGATAAATCTTTTTCTTAGGTTCGATTTGCTCTAGAACCTCAAAAGAACGACATTTGGCTACAAGAATAATGAGTAGAAGGAATAGGAAAGGAGAATGTAGAATGGTAAAGGCTATGCGTTCCAAATGAACCTGATTTGAAACAACGAATTTTGGACGAGGCCCATAGGTCAAGATTCACTATCCATCCAAGGGAGACCAAAATGTACCACGATATTAAGCGTTATTACTGGAGGAACAACATGAAGTAGGAAATCACCGAGTATGTATCTAAATGTGCGACATGTCAACAGGTGAAGGCAAACCATTGAAGACCTCCGAGACTCTTGCAACCACTACCGGTCCTTAAGTAGAAGTGGGAGCATATATCCATGGATTTCGTAGTTGGATTTCTGAAGGCGGTTTGACACCATGACACCATATGGGTAATTGTGGATAGGTTAACAAAATCTATGCACTTCATTCAAGAAAAGATTTCAGCATCCACAGAAGAGTTGAGTAAAATCTACATCAAGGAGATCGTCAGGCTTCATGGTATTCCAGTATCCATTGTCTTCAACCAAGATTCTAGGTTGAAATCATGTTTTTGGGCGAGTCTACAAAAAAGCATTGGGCACTACCCTTAACTACAACACCGTATTTAACCTGTAGACAGATGGCTGGATAGAAAGGATGAATCAGATTTTAGAAGATATGCTACGTAGCTGCATCCTTGACTTCAAGGGCTATTGGGACGACCATTTACCATTATTGGAGTTCGCTTACAAGAACAGCTACCAAGCCAGTATCAGTATGGCACCATTTGAGGCCCTAAATGAAAGACCATGCAGATCGCCAAGCTCCTAGACCGAAGTAGGAGAAAGGACATTGCTGGGACCATAACTTGTTCAGGAGACCTCTAAGAAGATCACCATCATTCGGGAACGTTTGCGCGCCACCCACGGTCGTTAGAAGAGCGATGCAGATTATCAACTTAGAGAATTAGAATTTTGTGTTGGAGATCATGTATTTTTGAAACTCTTGCCATTGAAGGGAGTTGAGCGTTTTGCAAAGAAAGGGAAACTTGCGCCTCGTTATATCAGACCTTTCGAGATTTTACAAAGAATAGGTGTCGTAGCATACCGGTTAGTTTTACCTCCTTAATTGTCTAATATCCACAATGTATTCCACGTTTCCATGCTTCAGAAAAATTAGCTAGACGCTTCGCACATCATCAATTGGGAGCCGCTAGAGATTCAGAAGAACATCACATATGAGGAACAACCAATACACATACTTGATCGTAAGGAACAAGTGCTTCGGACAAAAATTATACCACTTGTGAAAGTATGATGAAGTCATCAAAGCGAAGAAGAAGCATCGTGGGAGTGAGAAGAAGAAATTCAAGAAAAATATCCCTAACTCTTTTAGGTATGTAAATTTTGAGGACGAAATTTTGTTAAGGCGGGTAGAATGTAACAACCCATTTTTTTCGATAGCAGGAACTAAGTTCCACTGATCCCCTTGGTGTGGCCCACCAAAACTTTAGATCGCCATCATTTTTTAACCCATGACTAGGCAAAAAACATGAATAGAATGGATTCCCTACAACGCCACTTTAAGGCCCATTAGGTAAATAAATAAATAAAATATACGACAAGTGACATGCTACTGTGAAACCAACCTTCCTGAGTTTTTCTCTCCACTTTCATTTTCTTCGTTCACAACAAAAGGCTCTCGGAACCATCTATTACCTCCAAACCATCAGGAAAGTGGGCCCAAGGTCCTGATCTAAACTGTTCATTCGGTGGATGCTATCATTTTAACCCATCTTTAAAAAAAAAAACACACACACACACACATAATATACGACATATGTCGCCACCAAATCCATATCCCGAACCTCTCTTCCATTTTCTTTGCTCGACAACAAGATGATTTCACATCCAAAGCCATTTAAACCATTCATCTTACGAAAAGACAAAAACAGATAATAATAATAATAATGTTAATAATAATGATATGCGTTGTGCACGCACCCCGCCTCAACCATGAAGCTACGAACCTCCGAAACCACCTACAAATCTCCATTAAAAGCCTTCATCCTTTGCTTCCCAATCTTCCTACATCAAACTCCATCATCCTGAAGAAGAGAATTATTAAAAACCATCGATTAACGAGTCGCCATTAGAGAAGGTACCATCTTACTCGGCAAGATCATCAACAGTTAAGTTGTGTTATAGCCATCTCTTAACACAGGTCACGCATCAGGTAGGTGATCTAACCCACACCCCACATCAAGATTTATACCTAAATATCATAGGCATTAAATCCTTTTGTGTTGATGTGTTGTTGAATAATATGTACATTAGATTAATGACTACTTGTGCATAAAAATTTGGAATATATTATATTTGTTCTTCCCTCCTAGTATATGCCTTTTTGAGTTACCATCAAATGGTTTTATTTTTAATTATAAAATTAATGAATTCCTTTTGCTTTATTAAATAAGGTACACATAGGATGATTATTTCATAAAAATCTAAAATGTTATACATGTGGTATATCAATTTTTGGGAGAATACATTGTTGATGTAATGTAGCTGAAATTAGTTATATTTGGTATATAGAAATTGTGAAATTTTAGAGTATATGGCTAAAATATTGTGATACGGGTGCTCTGCCCTAGGTCATTCCTGAAAGATCGGCATAGGTGCTCTGCCCTGGGTAATTCCCAAAAAGATACACACACGGGTACTTTGCCCGGGGACACTCCTGAAAGATCTACACAGGTGCTCTGCCCTGGGCAATTTTCTAAAAGATACACATACGGGTGTGCTGACCTAGATTAACTCCTAAAAGAAATCACGTGGTGCTCTGCCCAGGGTCGTTCCCTAAAAGATATCACGTGGTGCTCTTCATTCCCTAAAAGATCATCATAGTAGGTATATTTTCAAGTTAATCACAGAGGAGTGTATTTTTAATTAAATCATTTATAGAATCATTTTCTTTAATTTTAAAATATTTTTGTGAATACTTATTGTGTCCTTAAATGTTAATTATTATTATTATTATAAAGTTGTGTTATGGTATTAATGTACAAATTTCGGTTGGGATAAAAATAATCCTATTGAGTTGTCGTACTCAAGGTGTTTAAATATTTCAGGTACCAGGTATGAATAATTTAAGGAGGCATGCGTTTTGTCACGCCCCAAACTCAGAAATCGGGCTCACAAAATTCCCGATCGGCGAATCCAGCGCCGACAGCCTCCGTAGTGCCCCATTCTCGGCTTCCAGTGCCCATACGCCAGATTCCGATCCTGGGATCCTACAAGGAGGATTTTCGGTATGATTTTTTTTCTTTGTAATGGAGTATAGCCATAAGCATAACCAAGTCACAAAACAATATCACCACATATCCACTAATATAATCATTCGAGTACAATGCTGAAATGAAAATACAATATGAAGATATCAAAGAAAACTCCAAAAGCTCCCCCACAAGCTCCTCCCTCAGATCGATTGCATCCTAACATCACCTGCATGCATCTATCGTGCATAAGCTTACAAAAGCTTAGAGGGTGGTGTAAGTGTGTGCACAAGGCAAGCGCCAAGTGTACAATATCAAAGTAATGCGAAAATATGCGGTAAGTCCATGAATGCTATCAGTTGTACCAAAGCTACCTGATGTAAGGCATGAATGCTATCAGTCATACCAAGACCATGCGATGCGAGGCCTATGTAGCCAAATGTCATATGCAAGATGCAAAACAAGCATGTCAGTACTCATCAAGTACATATATCAATACAGTCCTCTCTGGGATATCACCGGGGTCTAATACACTTCACACTAACTGCCTCCTCCCTAGCTGCATAGTCAAGCAAGCGAAATAGACCTCACTATCCGCCTGACCAGTAGTCTGTCAATACCTATCCAGCTCATCGATAGCGGACTCATTTGTGAGTTGGTCAAACTCAGCCTAGTTTATAGCCCCCTCACTCGGGCGGATAAGGCCACACCCCCTTCCAACCGACCACGACACAGTGGGAGACGCGACCTACTGGTATTCGGCACTCGGATGCTCGTGTATCCACTCGGTCTAGACTTTGGGGCATCTCCTGGTACCAAAAAGGTTCTGAGATTTTCACCCAGGACATCCTAAGTGCCACAATGCTAGAGCCAATATTTTCGGTATCCGATACAACCATCCACGATGTGCCTGTGGAGGCCATGACCCTGATGACGCTAAGAAGTGCAGTGATCAAGTAACACATATGTGGGATGCATGAGTCATACCATCAAATAATGCAGCAATCCTGTGCGTATTACGTGCTCATGTGGGGGCACTCCATCTCATAAAGAGTCCCGTAAATGTCTCAGCCCAACGGCTTATGCTATGATCAAACATACCTCATGTCAAGCATACATATGATGCATATGGGCATGAATCATGGAGCTATACTAAGCATGTTATAAAGTGATGAATTATCAACAAGTGTGGGCCTATCAATGGGCCTTAAGGAGAGTTGCAACGTGAACATTTAACCAACATTGCACTTACAATGTGGGCGTCAAATCAACATTGCTCCCAAGGCATGGCCTGCCATAAATATCATTACACAAACCATGGTGGAATCACACATTGCAATGGACCTTAGTACATCCCACTGAGCCCTGACCCATGGGCTTAAATATATCAAATTGGTCGCATCACATGGGCCTCATATATATCCAGGTGGGTCTCAACAACGGGCCACAAATACATCAAGATGGGCCTAATCACATGGGCCTCATATATATACCAAGGTGGCCCTCAACGGATGGACCACCAATACATCAAGATGAGCCTCATCTCGTAGGCCTAAAATATATCACAATGGGCCACAACATATGAGCCGAAAATACATCACAATGGGCCATGACCCACGGGCTTCAAATACGCAACAGGTGGGCCCCATTCATGGGTCAAAGATACATCCTGATGAGTCACATGTATATCAAAGTGGGCCCCTCAATTGGGCTACAAAAATGCATCAAAGTGGGCCTGACGGATGGGCCAAAAAGTTCATCAAGGTGGGCCTTACAGATGGCCACAAAACACATCAAAGTGGGCCTCAATGGATGATCATATCACGGAGTGGCCCGCCGTAATTCATAAGTTAACATAGAGATAGATGAAGTGAAGGCAACACATCATCTTGATCGGAACTATCGTGGCCCTTAAGAAGTTTTGAACGATGGATGTCACTGTCCACATATTTTAGTGGTGGGGCCCACGTCCAGTGAATGGATGGTTATGATATAACACATGCCTCATGGAGTGGCCCACCAGATAAATAGATCTGTCTCATTCTTTACATTAAGCCTAAGATGGGCTTACCAATTGGATGGACAGATTTGATGCAACACATACATCAAAGAGGGCCCCACATACTGGGTGCATGGTGCACACGTCACCAGGTGGGCTCCATGACCCCTGCTGTGTTAACAACAGCTGTGGGGCTGGTGTACAATACACTAGCTAATCCCATCCCTCCACATGTGGGTCCCACGTGGGGTCCACCATAATGTTTACTTTCCATCGAATCCGTTGATAAGGTCACACACACCCAGATGAATAGGAAAAACAAATTTCATAATGTTCCAAAACTTCTGTGACCCAAAAAAGGGTTTCAATTGCAGACGTTCATCCACACTGTTTCCTATGATGTGGGCCACCTGAACCGTGTATACGGCTAAAATTTGGAGGGCAGCCCACTGCCCTAAGGGTCTATAAAATGGACGGTGTTGATGATGGACACATATCATGGTGGGGCCCACGGCTGGGACCGTGGTCCCTACCCGCCCGCCAGACGCAGTAGCATCCTGCTGTAGTAGCAGCAGGTGCTGCCTAATTAATTATTTTTTTTTTTGAAAAGGGAGTTTTTTCGAGGTTTTTCATATGCAGGGCCCGCATTAGGTGAATCCACCCCGCCCAATGGCCCCTTATGGCTCAAGACAAGCCAAACAAGCCCAATATTGAGCATATTTCGATATATAGAAATGATAGGGGGTATTTCAACGATACGCACGTTGTTTGCTATGCTATGGCCCACTCGAAAGTCGAATTGGCCCCATTTTTCGGCTCAACGCCTAAAATGATCTAAGGAATGAAATGAACGGCTTGGATTAAAAACATACATCAAGGTGGGGCCTGTGTGAGCGGTCCACCCCAAAACCAAAAGAAATCTATTTTTTTATTTACAATTCACGTCCAGCGTTTCTGGACGTAGACGGCTTGGCATGACACATGTATGTAAGGTGCGCCCTGTTCAGGTGGGCCACCAAATGATGGATGGTGTGGATACAACACATATGTGAAGTGGGCCCCACCTACAGATGGCTTGGATAAAATATATGCTTCATGGTGGGGTCCATTCGGGTGGGCCACATGGCCACATCTTCACATACAGTAGAAAATGAAAGAGAGAGGGAGAGAGAAAGAGAAAAAAGAGAGGGACACGTGTGATGGAGGGCTCCGCTGCAATGAGTCCTCCCTTGCATTAAATCATACATCAAGTAGGTCCCAATACATGTCGGCCCACCAAATCAAAGATCAACTGTGGAGATTCCTTCTCCACCAAAAAATGGACGGTCTAGATGACCTCTCTTCATGTAAGGAAAATAAACATCATGATGGGGCCCATGGAGAATGGCCCCATCATGGAATGATCATGAGAATCAAGGTGGGCCATCGGCCACACCTAGGGTCCAAAGTGAGATTCATACCATCAATCGGTAGGCCTCACTTGGCCCATCATAAAAACATGAAAATTTAGCCTATAGAAGCACCCACCATTCGATCTTCTTGGTCCGATGGAACGTCGATCTCCTTGTGCTTCACTTTGATGGTGGAAGATGAGAAATGAATGACTAGGATGAAAGATTTGGGGTGGGAAGTAGGCCACACACACTCACTTTTTCACCTTAGAAAGCTTGGACGTCCACATTTTTTTTACTCTCTTTGTTGCTTGGAAATTGTGAAGAGAACGAGAGAGAGAGAGAGAGAGAGAGAGAGAGAGAGGGGGGGGGGGTTGTAAGGGAGAGAGAGTGATGGGTGATGGATGTAAGGTGAGTGATGGGTGAGGTGAGTGATGTACTTGACATGTATGGGTGTGTAAGAGAGAGGGTGAGAGAGAGTTGACTTGGTGGTTGCTTGACTTGGGGAGAAAGAAAGCATTGATTGATTGATTGATGGGACATGTTGTACAGATTCTGTTGGGATTGCAAACGCGCGACATTTTCTTCGAAATAAACATTGGCCCACATTTTCCTGTCAGGGTATCGGATCAGTATGGAAGACGCGGCGTTGGAACAGCGGTGACAGTGCGGTTGCAATAGTACAAGTCTCAGATTAAGCCAACTTAAATCTACAGGATACGACTTAGGGTCGTATGGAAACATCGATTATCGGTCGCAGGTTGTCAGAATTCGCTGGGAATGATCGTGGGAGTCAATAGAATAGTACGGACTAGGATACGGGTCTTACACTTTTATGGATGAGCCAAAGTCATACTCAATATTAGGAATTTCTTTTATTTTTATTTTAGTTTAAACTTAATGGATTATGTATTTCCTTTTACTTAATTTTATTTTAGTGAAAGAATGATGCATTAAAGTTGAGTTGACTTTATTTAATTACTTTGGCATTGTGATATGGGATCTTTTATTTCTACTTAGTTGATGTAAATGATGTTACGAGGATTCTTTGTATATTGGGAATGAAAGTGGTTATATAGACTTAATTAAAAGTGAATTTTGTACCTCACGAGCTTGGGATTTAGGTCCGTGTTACTCTACTCAGATACCCAAATTTCGGGACGTGACAATTGAAGTTTCTCAAAGTCTATCAACATCCATCAAAGTTCCTCGAAGTGTGTCAAAATTCATCAAAATTTGTCAAAGTCCATGTAAGTCCATCCAATTAAGCTAATATTGAATTTGAATGACCTCATTTTAACCCATATGATGGAAGAACAGTTTAATTAGGTAAATATTATAAAAGAACAATCTAATAAGGCATATATTTTAGAATAATGGTATTATTCCATTGATATTGAAGATGAACGGACCAAATAGATTATTGTTGAAGACCTATGATATGCTTGGGGGATGGCCCGTAGACATAGTGTGGACGTTGGAGGGCAGATTTCCCAGGGGATGAGAGATCGAATCACCTTTCCACTGGTTGCCTCATTCGACGACTTTCGTTTGGGGGTAAGAGGGTGCAATATTTGACTAGGGTCGCCACTAACCTATTATTACGATCCTACAGTCGGTTAGACCCTTTAAAAACACTTAATAATAAGAACCCAAAGATCCTTAACCTTAAGATGACTCGTGAGTTTGCATTTCAGTTGGTGGCACATATCCATTTTCAACAATTTCCCAAACATCATTGTCTAAGAATTGTAAAAAAAAGTTCATTCTTGCTTTCCAGTATGCATAATTTGAACCATTAAAAATAGGTGGTCGAGAGACCGATGTTCCCTCTCCTTTGGCCATAATTCTTACTTCAGTTACAATCTTCCTTTAGGTTGTTAAACCCTTCAAGAGGAACTCACTCTGATACCAATTGAAATTACAGTAGAACCAATGTTGTAGAAGTATGGAATTAGTCCAAGTGTCCTAAGGGGGGTGAATGGGGCTTTTTCTAAAAATTATTTTCTTATAACAACAAATAATGCCTAACTTCAATCAAGATAAGTAAGGCAAAGTAACTTTATGGCTTCCAAGCTAATAGATGGTCCAAACACATAGGCTACATAAGATTTACATGTAAAGAAACTAGCCTATGAAGATAGTGTATGTGAGAGTCTGTGGGATGTGATTCTTATCAATGCTTAGACATTCACTTAATCATGCATCATAATAATCATTTGATAGACATAAACATAATTATATCAATGCTTAAAAAGCAATCCCAAAGACAATCATATATACTGGTTCGACGACTTTCCTACTCCACTCCCGGCTGACGCACTCTCTCCTAGAGTCTACCGGATTTCACTATCTAATGGTTTTAAATCAGGTTAACCATGAACCTTCACAACCTACACAAGGTTAATTAAGGAGCCTACACGAAGCAACCTTAGATGCCTACACAAGGTGACAAGTCCTGAACAAGGACACAACTAAGTGCCTACATAAGGCAACCTATGCCTACACAAGGAAAATGCCTACACAAGGCAATGCGTCCTACACAAGGACAACACATCCTATACAAGGACAACGTGTTCTCCCATCGGAGGCCTAGAAAGGTCTTGGCGAGTTTATTAACTCAAACTCTAAATCCCAATCCTACACAAGAAAATGGCTTCAGATTCAATGAACTTTATATACTTACAAGTGAGTGAGTCCATTTCTCGTACAATCTGAAGATGATTTTCTTGTTGATGAAGAGTCTTTAGCTCCCTTGAACTGTAACCACTTCTGAAGCTTCGATCAATGCTTTGAGGTTATGAGGTTTAGGGTTTGGTCTGATCTTCTCTATTAAATTATATGATTTAAATACATAGAGAAGATTCCCATGAGCTAAGCATTTAAGAGTTTCAGCACAATGATTTACCTATGAAGGGTGCTACTGAAAACTCAATGAATGCTAGAGTTCATGGTTCAATCCAAGCAATGAAGATATGAGTAAATTCTTGTGCAAATGATTAAATCATGAACTCTAATGGGAAAGAGGGAATGAGGATGAGAGTATTAACTCTTGCAACAACTCTCTCAAACTCTCTTAAATTCTAGTTTAATTTTCCAAGAGGCAAGCATGTGTATTTATAAAGTTGAATCCCCAATTGTAAAAAATGGGAAGAAATGTAACATTGTCGATGTAAGACCCATATCCTACACCGTACCGTTCCATAGGCTTCGGCGGTCTTCCCGGTCGAATTTCAGCAACCTTCAACCCTTAACCGGTGTTTGCGCGGGACCCTGATTCACATGCCGTCAACCAGAGTCGACTCAACCTAAGACTGGTACCTTAGCGACCGCGCTGTCGCCGCGGTTCTGATGCCGTGACTCGCGCGCCGAGGCGATACCCAGGCCAGGAGATGTGGGCCCGCGTCCAGTTCGAGGATAAATGCCACGCGTTGCAATCCCTAGAAAACATCACATCAATCCTATCAATCACATCAATCAAGTACCCATCACTCCCATCACTTATACCCATCCCCAAGTACAACTACATTTCCATTAAAGTCAGCATTTTCTTACAACAAAGTACATACTTACATCACTCACTATCACTTCTCTCCCATCTCTCTCTCTCTCTCTCTCTCTCTCTCTCTCTCTCTCTCTCTCTCTCATTTCTCTCTTATTTTTTTCAAGCAAATCCCATGGAGCAATCGTCCAAGCTTCCATGGAGAGCAAGTGTGGCCCACCTTCTTACCTCCCATCTCCACCCTCCAATGATCATCTCCACAGTTGAAACGTGTCCCACGGAGCTTTAAGATGCGTTGATGGAAGCGGAGGACCAAGAAGATCATAAGGTGAGTGATTTCATTATTTGATTTTGTGATTTGAGGGCCCACATATATGGGACTCATCTTGATGTACATATTATATAGGTAGGACCCGTAGTGGTGGAGTACCTCCCCTCTATCACCGTCGGTCTCTCTCTATCTCTCTTTTCTTTGGTCGTTTGATGGTCCACCTAATGTGTGGTGGAGATAAGGGCATGGTAGAGCCCACCTTGCTGTACGTGAGAGATCCACACTGTCCACAAATTTGGACGGTGCTGGACACCATTCTGGACGGTGCTGTGGCCCTCCGACACGATGTATGTGTGTTTCCATACCTTCCGTCCATTTTCCATGGACATGGGCCACCTCACACTTGTGGTTCGTGTGAGGGTGGGGGTCCACCTATATGTACGTGGTTTAAATCCACACCGTCAGTACTGAGCGTCCAGAGAGAGTCTGGACACTGGACTCCCTCGTTGGAATGTAATATTATAACATATTTTATTTATATGTATATATATATACATAGATGTATATGGTAGCCAGCATATAGCTGCTGTACTCAGCAGGTCCATGGCCCATCATGATATATCTGAGCCATCCATCTGTTGGACGCTGGGCCAGTTGCCCAGCAGTCCAACAGCTGAACGCTGCAGTGTGGGCCCCACCATATGATGTATGTGTTACATCCAAACTGTCAACCCAATGGCGAGCTCTTCTTAACGCTAGAGACAAAAAAAATAAAGCAGATTCAAATCTCTGGCGGGCCCTTCCATGATGTATGTGCTATATCTAAACCGTCCGTCCAATTGCTGGACGGTGGGACCCGCTCTGCACGTGTGGAACCTCCACCGTCCAGCTGAGACGTGGACGTCCCACCATGATGCATGTGAAGTACATCCAGACCGTCCATCCAAAGGTAGGTTACAATCTCAGGTGCAGCACGCCAACACCTGGACGTTTGAGTTTAAGAAAAGAAATAGTAATATAATAAATGTAATTATTAATATATATATATATATATATATATATATATATATATATATTATATATATATATATATATATATATATATATATATACATGTGGTGGCCCCACGTGGCCCACCACATGTAGTGTTTTATTCCTCCATCCACTGTCCAGTGGATTGGACGGTGGGTAAACCACTTTGATTTATATGTTCTAAATCCACACCGTCCATCGCTGGACGATGTGATGCATGGGCCCACCTTACCGTATGTATTCCCACCGTCCATATCTGGACGGTGCTCGTGAGGCCCTACCATGATATATGTGCATCTGTACGGATCAATGTTGCCCACCTTGATATATATATGTTGTATCTACACCGTCCAGTATGCTGGATGGCGGTGCTTTTGTGATGCATGTGTTGTAGCCACGCCGTGGGATGGTGGACCACCATGATGTTATGTCTTGAATCACACCGTCCATCTGTGTGTGACCTACCATGAAGTGTGGATTTGATCCACACCATCCATCAGATGGACTCCACTATGAAGTAGTGTTACATCCACACCGTCCAACCTTTTAGGACGTGTGGATCACCTTGATATTTGTTCATCCACACCGTCCGATCATTGGACGGTGGAAGTGGATTGGCTGGAGCATCTCCCACAAGCAGCTGTAGCTACTTAACGTCAGCAATTTTTGTGGGCCACCATGATGTATGTGGTGTATCCACACGTGTGGAGCCCACGGGTGATGTAAGTGTTTCATCCCAGCCGTCCATCTCTTCAAATCAACGGACACCATCATGATGTATTTATTTCATCCATACCGTCCAGATCGTACTGGACGATGCCGGACACTGTTTGGTCATTGTTGATTTACACGTCCAATGTTTGGAACGTGCTGATTTATTTCGACAATGTTTGGATGGTGTTGATCATCATTAGTGTGTTGTGTGGAACCCACCATTGATGTATTTATTCTATACCCACGCTGTCTATCAGGTGGACCACTGCAAAAAGCAGTGGAGGTTTGAACGTCCACCATTGAAACCCTTGTTGGATCACATAAGTTTTGGATCTATATGAAATTTGTTTTCCCTCTTAATCCAGGTCTTTGTGACTTGATGATCAGATTGGATGGAGAATATGGTGGGCCTTACCTTGATGTATTTATGGCCCATCCATGACGCACACCTTGATGTATTGGTGGTCCATCCGTTAAGGCCCACCTTGATGCAATTACGGCCCACGAGTGGGGCCCGATGTTCTGTAATTATGGCCCATGTGCCGAGGTCCATTGTGGTGTATATGCGGCCCATGAGTGAGGCCCACAATGGTGAGTATTAGGTCCTTGTGTGAGGCTATTGGCCCACAATACGTTTGGCTCTATATCGGCTACTCCTTGGGAGCAATGTTGGTTAGATGTTCACATTTATGGGCAATGATGGTTAGATGTCCTCATTGTGACCTTCCCTTATGCCTTGTTAGGCCCATTTTTACCGATTTCGATTGACGTAATCGATTTACCGATTCTGACTATCGATCAGTGCGATTGCCGTGACCGATTTACTGATTCTGATTACCTTGACCGATTACCGATTTCGATTAACGTGACCGATTTGCCGATTTCGACTATCGATCGGTGTGATTGTAGTGACCGATTTGTTAATTCTGATTACCTTGACCGATTGCCGATTCCGATTAATGTGGTCGATTTACTGATTTCGACTATCGATCGGTGCGATTGCCGTGACCGATTTGCTGATTCTGATTATCTTGACCGCTTGCCGATTCCGATTGACGTGACCAATTTGCCGATTTTGACTATCGATCGATGTGATTGTCGTGACCGATTGCCGATTCCGATTGACGTGACCGATTTGCCGATTCTGATTATCGATCGATTTCGAGTATCAAGGCCAATTCTGTTGATTTCGATTTGTCGAGGCCGATTGTATATGATTGACGTGACCGATTTGCCGATTCTGATTATCGATCGATTTCGAGTATCAAGGCCAATTCCGATGATTTCGATTTGTCGAGGCCGATTGTATATGCCGATTCTGATTGTTGAGGCTAAGTATCGAGGCCGATTATCGATGTCGATGCCGATTGTCGATTCTGACTCCGATTGTCAAGGCCGATTGAGACTGATTCTGATTCTGATTATCGAGGCCGATTCTGATTTGTCGAGGCCGATTCCGATTGTCGAAGCCATGTATCGAGGCTGATTCCGATTGTCGAGGTCGCGTATCGAGGCCGATTCCGAGTGTCAATTCGATTGTTGAGGCCGAGGCCAATTGTTGAGACCTATATGATGTATATGCGACCCGTAGTTGGGGCCCACTGTGATGTATCCGTGGCTTATGGGCAAGGCCCATTGTGATATGTATTAGGCCCATGATGCATGGCCCATTTGATGTATTCGAGACCCATGTGTAGGGTCCACATGTCATGTATTTAAAGTCCATGAGCAGGGCCCACCTGTTATGTATATATGGCCCTTAAGTAAGGCCCATTGTGTGGTATATTAGGCCTTTGTGTGAGGCCGTGGGCCCATTATATGTTTAGCTTTGTGTGAGCCATTCCATGAGGGGCAATGTTGGTTGAATGTCCACATTGTCGAGGCCGATTGTTGATACCGGTTATTGATACCGATTATGAGTATGTGACTGCATAGCATCATGATACATGCCCATATGCATCATCTGCATGTTTGTTATGAGATGTGGTTGACCATTGCATATGTCATTAGGCAGATTGTTATGAGATTTCCTGATAGGCAGAGGTTATCTCACATGAGCGCACGGTATACGCATGATTGATGCATGACTAGATTGTATGGCTCATGCATCTTGCATTGTGTGCCCTAGCGACATCAGGGCCGTAGCCTCCACAGGCATATCGTGGATGGCCAGACGGGACACCGGAAATCTTTTATACATGGGGTACTATAGATATCCCTGGGTGAAAGTCCCTAAACCCTCTTGGTTCCAGAGGTTGCTCCAACGTCTAGACCGAGTGGATGCATGAGCGCATGAGGGCCATATATTGTTAGGCCGCATCTCCCATTGTGTCGTGGTCGGTTGGAAGGGGGTACGACCTTACCTGCCCGAGAGGAGGGGGCAATGCTAGGCTGAGTCTGACCAGCTCGAGGAATGGGTCCACTATCGACGAGTCGGGCCCGATATTGGCAGACGAATAGTGAGGTCTCTTCCACTCACCTTGTTACGCGCGATGGGGCGAAATCTGGTTTTGAGTGTAATAGACCCCAGTGAGTTTCCAAAGAGCAATCGTACTGATATGTGAACTTATTGAGTAGGAGTTGCATACTCATGCATTCATTTCATTCACTATCCACTCGGGCTAGTGGTGCGCGACTAATTATTTTATATACCTTCGCATGGCCTGGATTTCGGTTGGGCACGCAACTAACCTGAGATCAGGAATTTACCACATTGAGTCTAACTATCCAAATTTAGGTATGGGACTAGTTTGGATAGAAGTCCTTTGTGATGGACTCCATAGCCTATGATACTTCGTACTATCATCCCGACTTCACATCCCAGCATGGTCATTTCATTCGCACCACATATTACATTGCATCCATAGTACTTAGCATTTTTGGGTTGCCATGTTTCTGCATGGATATGGCCATTAGTACTCATGCCTTGCATAGCATAGCCTTGGTACGGCTGATGACACTCATACACTTATTAGTATATTTCCGCTTATTTCGATATTGTATGATTTATGGCATTGTATCCTCAGCATCTGATATTTGGTTCTCCATGACTCCTTCATTGCATAATTGATCTATATTGCATACTCTGGTATTATATAACTCATGAACTTGTCAGTACTTCTATTTACTCTGATATTTGCGTGCTTGATACTTACCTTGTGCACACACTTTCACCACTCACTAAGCTTTCTATAAGCTTATACACGATAGATGCGTGCAGGTGGCGTCAGGTTGCAGCAGCGTTGAACTTGGATCGTGCAACTGTCTTCTTGAACTTTGATTTTCGATATATGTATTTCCCTTTCAGCATTGTACTCAAACAATTATATTAGTGGATATGTGATGCTGATGTTGCCTTTGTGATTTGGGTAATCTTATGGTTATGCTTATTACGAGTTAAATGTATATATATATATATATATATATATATATATATATATATATATATATATATAAAATCCTCCTTGTAGGATCCTAGGATCGGAATCTGGTGTATGAACGCTAGGAGCCGAGAATGGGGTACTACGGAGGCTGTCGATATCGGATTCGGCGATCGGGATTCCTGCGAATCCGATTTCCGGGTTTGGGGCGTGACAGTCGATGCCATCGAAATTTGAATTTCGATGTTATCGAACCTTCTTCAATTGCATCGACCTCCTACACAGGGTATTCTGTTGGGTGTAGGACAGATTTTGTCCGATCTCATCAAGCACCCATCGATGTCATCGACATGCACTTCGATGTCATCAAGGTATGTTTCGATGCCATCGGGATTCCTTTTGAAAAGTACACAATGGTTGTTTGTAACGTCTCAGAAAATTTCGTACAAAGACCCGAGTACCACCTCAGGCAGAAATCACTCAGGATCAAATCCTTTAGAAATTAGACAAAGTTATCTAAGTGTTAAACTAGATTAGCTACGAAATCCACTTGAATCGCTTTTAATACGATCTGCAAGACCCAAAACTTGTAGAATCATTGACGCTAGGTTACCCTAAAATCTAGGATCAAACTCATTACCCAGTTGCTCTCGGGAGCACATTGAAACTCCGTATCGGATCTGGACTGCACGTCGAAAGTCCGATTATTACGAAATTATATAATTAGGACCGCCCTACTGGGTTTGACAATCTTGGAAATCAAATCCAGATAGTGTCCCAAGGCTATTCGCTTGAGCTCGGAGCGAGGAGTGTGAGAAAACATGGTTTTCTTTAGAAATTAAATCTAATTTTAGTAATCTGAGACTTGTCGCTTGCGAGCTAAATATAAGCAGTCAGACCGTCGGAATCTGACCCAAATACACCCTCGGATCAGGGAACATTTCCCATACACGTCCGTGTACTTGTAACCCTGATCGAGTTTCAGTGACCGTTGAACTGAAACTGGTCTGCCACGTGTGATCTGGGGACCCGACTGGAACGAAAACTTAACTCAACCTAGATCTAAGGTCAGTGAGCTTAAGTCCGACCTTTGGCTCAAGGGGGGCTCCAGAAGTGCTCCGTTGAGACGGAACAATCCGTATTTGGATATAACCTAAGTATACCTTGGCCCCGGGTCTAATGTAGTGAGTTTTTGGCCTATATAAGGACCTTAAACCCTCTCTCACTTGCTCTATACGAATTTGAGAAAACCCTAGGACAGAGAAGAGAGTAAAGAGAGAGAAAGTGTGAGAGAAGTGGGAGAGATTCCTATGATTCTATCCTACCATTCCACGTGCCTGATCATCATAACCGTATCATTTTTCCAGCGATTCTGATTTCATTTTCGGGTAAGAAATACAACCCTAATCAGTTCTAGAGATTCAACTAGAGTACGTGATGAAATAGCTAACCTATTTCATGCCATAGGTTGTCGTTCTACCGTTGATAAAGACTTGGTGTTTAAACTGACTCCGTTACGCATTTATCGGCGTAAGGTGCGGACTTTAGACGTATAGGTTAAGGTTTTCAAAGCTTTTAATGTCAGATAATGATAGATTCATGATTTGCCTGTTATTGCACATGCAAAATGCGATGTTCGTTTTGCGATTCGGTTACATATACAAATTATTGCGTTTCGTGTATTCTGTATATTTTTAGTAAATACTGTATACGTACAAGATATGAAAGCGTGTTTGCCATGATAAATGACTGTGTATATGCTATATATATATGTATCATACTTACTCGGCGAAAGGGTTCGCCTTAATACATGATTTGGCTAATATGCGGTATGTATGTTAATAAGTGTATTCTAAGTGTTTGTGAAAATGCTTGTAAGAGTAAGTATTTAAATGATAGTGCTTAGGAAAGGTGTTGAGATAGGATTCTCAAATACTTTAGAGATGTGTATGATTTCCTCCATGCAAGTCGTTTAATTTAATCGCTTATTTATGAAATGTATGTGTTGTATTTCCTGTTTATATTGTGCTTTATAACATACTTGTTAACATGTTTGAATTACTTTGATAACTCTACTTAGACTACTATACATGCTTTCTGGTTATGGATTGAATGTGATTGGGGCTATGTGATAGTCCAGGCAATCGATAACAGGCTTGAAGTCGTGGCTGAGATTCAGTTGCCACGTAGGACGTGTTTGACAAACCCGAGTCGTACTTCAGCTGACGACAGTGGTTAGGCCACGTGAAGTGCTTATGCACCTCATGTCGTTCAATTGTTCGTGCGCTCGAGCTAGTCGAGCTCGTCAAGTAACCCGATTTGTCTAATGTATGTTCACCATGTTTAGACGCTACTACTTGAACCTAAGGTACCAAACTTACCAGTGTAACCCCGTTAACCTTGGTACCTCGATCCGCTAAGACTCATGAGCCAGACATAGTGGTATGGGACACCGTGGTCGAGCTGTCGGCCTACCTGGGGCTACGAGCCTCCCCGTAGTGACTAGTGAGTAACCCAGACTCGTGAGCCGAATACGGTGGTATGGGACATGTATTCGAGCTGTCGGCCTACACTGATTTAGTGATGGGGGAGTGGTGTAACGAGTGCGTGTAACAGCCCTGACAGCCCCTTATAGTAACCTCGAGCATACTTTAAATCTACGGTGAGGCGAGGAGTCTTCCGGTAGTAAACAGAGTATAAACTAGGCCTGTATTGATAAGGTGATGGAGGAGCGGTGCAACAAGTGTAACAGCCCTGACAGCCCTTTACAGTGACCTAGAACCGCATCATCGTATGAGATTATCTAAGACTGACGACCCTAGAATGGATCATTGTTTGGGAATGATATAAGGGAGGTACCTTAGTTTCCCAATACTGCTGTATGAAAAGGACTAATAACAACTCAGTAATCACGCTCATAACATAGCATTGCATGTGCCTGGCGTTATGGAGCACTGAGAGATGAACGCATGTCGCGGACGTAAGATGGTGTCGCACGAGGGAGGTTTGGCGAGGGCATGCATCATGACTGCATTCCATACTTGCATTAATAAGAGTATTTAGGAGTGTGTGATTGTACTGCTTTATCATTACTGCTTGACTGAATTGATAACATATTAACCTATGCTTTATTGTTCCACTGAGTTAGCTACTCACTCCCACATTACGGGACAGTGTTCTGGACACCCACCAGACTTTGTCTTAGATGCAGGTATCGACGAGACGCAGGAGGCTGAGCTTGATAACTATGATGATCAGGATGAGTTCTCCTACATGCAGTTCTCTGGAGGCTTTGCTTAGGCCATTCAGATGACGGGGCTACAGAGTTTACCATTATAGTTGTACCATTTTTTGGCATTTTGATTTTGAAACTAATACATGTATATGGTGACTCAGTAAAGTGTTCATACTCTGGAGACCGATTGTGACCGTTTCTAGCTTTATATATATTTATATACATCTTTCAGTCTTCCACTTGCATTTTATAACTTGATCTGGAGTATGAATTACTGTTTTAGTATAATTCCACTCATGATTAATGCACTAACACGGACAACATTTAATCATAAGCATTTATGATGCATAAGTGATGTTTTGTAACTCGGGTGTTGAGTTGCTACTCGACCCCCGATTTTCAAGGCGTTACAAGTAAGTATCAGAGCATGATTTGGATTAAACCGAACCTGGGTTATGGTCACACGACGTACGCTGACGCTTTTCAACTTAGGCAGGTGCGAAGAAATGTAGAAACAATCCTAGGTATCTCAGTTTCGCTAATCGGCGAAGTTAAACGAAAATGATGCTTTTGTTTGAGTCCATACGCATCTGTGATCGCATGAGGCGACCTCCGATTTTTAGGGCGTTACACTGTTGGACAGTTTTGTCCCTTGTTCGATGCAATCAATCAGTCCTTTAATGCAATCGAAATTTGAATTTCGATACAATCGAACAGTCTTCGATGTGGCCGAACATATTAGTTTTACCTAAAAAGCTTGTTGGACAAACTGGTCCTCATTTCGATGCCATCGATCAACCTTCGATGCCATTGATAACTTACTCTCGATGTGTAACACCTCAAACTTTTGAATACCCGAGTATTGAAAGTTCTCGAGTGTTATCATAAAATTTAACTTAATATGTACATTTGTATGATATCAATCTAGCCATCCTAACCTTACATCTATTCTCCAACATGAATCTGACTGTTAAGAATAATTTTCATCCATAGATCAAGTCATCCGACCGTTGATTTTAAGACAAGATCATCATTTGTCCAAGTAAACCCACTTGCGATCATTTGTTTACAAAAATGACCATACACCCACTTACATACATGATTAGATTAGTAACCATCATGTTTTCCTATTTTAAACCTGTCATCTGACCATCCATTGTGTGGTTTGATATATGTACAATTGTAACGACCCGTAAATTTCCGTACATTGGCTCGAGTACCACCTCGACCAGAAATCAATTAGGATTAAATCCTTTAGAAATTTAACAAAGTTAACTAAGTGCTAAACCCGTTTAGCCATAAAATCCGTTGGGATCGCTTTAAATATGATCTGCAAGACCCAAAACTTGCAAAACAAGTGACTCTAGGTTACCCTAAAGTTTAGAACCAAACTCATTACCCGTCTGCTCTCGGGAATGGAACGAAACTTCGTATTAGGTCTAGATCGCACATCGGGAGTCCGATTAACACGAAGCTAAGGAACTAGGACCGCCTCACTGGGCTTGACAATCATCTCAAAAATCAGATCCAGCCGATGTCCCACGGCCATTCGTTTCGATCCGGAGCGAGGGAGTGTGAAAAACACTATTCCCATTCCAAAATAAATATCAGGAATAGTGATCTGGCACCATTCGCTTGCGCGTCAGTATTAGGCAACCTGACCGTCAGAATCAGACCAAATTACACCCTCGGATTAAGAAAAATTTCAAGAACATTTACATGTACTTGGAATTTCGGATCGTGGCCCACTGACCGTTGAACTGAAAGTGGTCCGCCACGTGCGATCTGGGAATCCGATCAAGTCGAAAACGTAATCCCACATAGATCCATGTGTGGTGAGCTTGAGTCTGACGTTTGGCTCAAAGAGGGCCACCAGAACCTCTCTTTGAGCTAGAAAAGTAACGAATATCCTATATTAGCAGTAACCCTTGAACCTTAGTCTATTTTGGGGATGTTTTTGGCTATAAAAGGGGCTTAGAACAGCCCCTCTCACAGCCATAACGATATTTGGATAAAAACCCTAGAGAGAGAGAGAGAAAAGAGAGAGAATAGCTTGGGATTTGTGGAGATCTTCCTCCTGCTGTTTTCATTCATCACACACGGCCTACACCGCCTCATTCCAAGCGCTCTCCCGACGGTATCCACTCCGTTCTAAGGTGAGAAACCCTAACCCTAGGTCTGATTTGATGTAGGTTGGTTGTAGGTTATGTAAAGACTAATCGATTCCGCTCTTTAGGCTAGAAAACTCCTGTATACGGAAGCTCAACGACCCTTGCTAATTCGTTGTGATTCCAAGGGCAAAGGTGAGGACTTTAAGTGTATAAGTTACGGTTTTCAACGCTTTCAATGTCAGATAATGATAGATTCATGATCTGCATGTAAATGCACGTGTACAAAGTGCTTTCCGTTTCCTGTTTCGATTAACGTTGTAGAATATGGAATTTCACATACTCTAGGTATACGTAGAAATACCGTATACGTATTTTTTTCAGAAAAATGTTTGACATGTTTATTTAATGTATGATTCTATAATATATGGATAAAATACTAGTTTGGCGAAAGGAATCGCTGAAATACATGTTCGCTTGTAAATGCCTAGTATGTTAAAAATGTGTATTTTAGAAATACCGCATGTGTAAATTTTGGAAATGCAATTGTAATGGTTATTTGCTGTATGATTATGATATACATGGGTAAAATACTCACGTGGTGAAAGGACAGCCCTAACACGTATTTTGCTAACATACGTCATGTATGTTGGAATAGTGTATTCTAAGTGTTTGTGTAGATGCTTGTGTGTGTAAATCCTTGAGTGTTAGTGCCTTAGAGAGGTGCTGATATGGGATTCCCGACTCCGTTAGAGACATGTAGGATCCCCTCCATGCGGTGGTTCGCTATAACCACTCACTTGTGATGTGTATGTAATTGTATTCCTATGTGTATAGTGCTTTACTACATGCTTTACAACATGATTTGCAACATGCTTTACTTCATGCTTTACTTCATGCTTTATAACATGCCTGCTGACATGCTTGTATTACTTGATTATCATGCTTTACTCCACGTGCTAGTGATGAGAACTGTTTATGTTTGGGACTATGTCTATAGTCCAAACATTCGGTACCAGACTTGTAATTGTGGCTGAGATTCATGTCGCCACAAAGGATGTGTCGGGCGAACCCGAGTCGTACTTCGGTTGGCGATAGTAGTTGGCCACACGGAGTGCTTTTGCGCTCCATATCGCCCAACTTGTGGTGCGCTCGAGCTAGTCAGGCTCGTCAAGTAAACCGATATGTGAATGTGTGTTCACCATGTTTGGTCGCTTCTGCTTGAACCTAGGGTACCAAACTTACCAGTGGTGATCCCGTTAACCATGGTACCTCGATCCGCTAAGACGCATGAGCCGGGCATGGTGGTATGGGACACCGTGGTCGAGCTGTCGGCTTACGCTGGGGCCATGTGCCTCCCCGTAGTGACCATTGCGCAACTAAATTCGTGAGCCGAATACGGTGGTATGGGACACTGTATTCGAGCTGTCGATACTTACGGCGAGAGCCGAGTACGGTGAGAACTGTACTCGTGTTGACGGGCGACGAGTCCTCCGTAGTATCTTCGAGTATACTCCAAGGGTCTGTGATTGGCGACGAGTCTTTCACAGCAACTAGAGTATGAGTTGAGCCGAGTACGGTGAGACCTGTACTCGAGCTGACGGCTAGTGATTGAGCCGAGTACGGTGAGACCTGTAATCGAGCTGACGGCCAGCAATTGAGCCGCATACGGTGAGATCTGTATCTGTGCTGACGGGTGACGAGCCCTTTGCGATGCCTTCACTACGTTTCTCAAACCATAATATCGTATGAGATTAACTAGGATTGACGACCCTAGAATGGATCATGTTTGGGAATGATACAAGGGAGGTACCTTAGTTTCCCAATACTGCTATTTGAAATGGACTAATAATAACTTGGTAATCATGAGCTTCATCGCACCGCATGTGCTTTGTAGATGTGGCGCACTGAGGGAGTTAAGCATTCGCGAACGTAAGATGATGTCGCTTGAGGGTGGTTTGGCAAGGGCATACAGCATCATGTCATTTCATTTTTGCACTTAATAAGAGTAGTTAGACTTGTTTGATTTGTACTGCTTTATCATTACTGCTTGATTGGATTGATAACATGTTAACTTATGCTTTATTGTTCCACTGAGTTAGCTACTCACTCCCACGTTACGGGACGGTGTTTGCAACACCCACTAGACTCTATCGCAGGTTTAGATGGTACATCGGTTCAGGAACCGGAGCCCGAATTCGATGAGGATCAGGAGGAGTTCTCCTTTATGCAATACGCTGACGGCTTTGCTTAGGCCGACTGCATCGCGAGGGTTCCAGGGCTTATTTATGAAGTTGTATTTTGCTTTTTGACTTAGAAACAATACATGTATATTGGTACTCAGTTAGTGTTCATACTCTGGTGTTCACAAAATTTTGTTATTTTAAATACTTTTAATATACAATTCAGTCTTCCGCTTGCCTTTATACAATTGAACTGGAGTATGAATTACTGTTTTGGTATAATCTCATTCATGTTTATTGCGCTAACTCAGACAACATTTAACCATCATTGTGTATGTCGCATAAGTGATGCGTTGAAACTCGGGAGTTGAGTTCATACTCGACCCCCGAATTTCAGGGCGTTACAAGTTGGTATCAGAGCATGATTTTGATTAAACCGGACCTGAGTTATGTCCCCACTACGTACGCTGACGTGTTACAACCAGGAGGGTGCGCAAAAATATAGAAACAGTCTTAGGGTCTCTCGATTTCACCGTTCGGCAAAATTTATTAAAAACGGACGCGTTGATCGAGTCTGTACTCGATCCTGACCGCACATACGGACTCTAAATCACTCCTAGACTGTCTATTGACGTGTCCAGGTCACTATCCACCCAAAATCAGTCTTTAAAAATCAGGAAAAATCAGATTAGTTCAGAAATTTTTTGGAACTAACCGTTCTGGAGCTGAACTGAGTTCGGAGGCCCCCCACGTTAATACACCAAGGTTCCAGATCGAACCAGGGTGCATTTGGCACCCTGGGCATGTGGGAAACAAGTCCCCACCGCGGCGGCGCGGTTCCTGCCAAGTCCGGCCGCGACGGAACCGCAGCTCGGGCGGCGGACCGCGGTCCTGTCTATTTTCTGAGGTGGGTCCAAGGGTAAGGTTGGTCAGCCCAACCTCCTATACCCCATGGCACGTGCGAAATTGCAAATGGATTAAGTTTTAAGGGGCTGGAGCACCCTTCTCCCTCATTTCACCCCCTTTCAAGCTCTCCAAACCCCATTTTCGATTTTTCTCTAAACCCATCCCTCCAAACCTTGCAATCTTTCATTTTCTTCCATAACTCACACACCCCAACCTTCCACAACAGCCCTAGCCTCCTCCTTTCCCCATTTTCTCAAGTTGGAGCTCTCATACCCCTCATTGGAGCTCAAAATCGGGTAATCTCCTAACCCATTCCATTTTCTTTTTGTTTCTCCTTCATTTCCTACCTCAAGTGCCCCTTCCACACCTATTGGATTGTTGTTTGTGGAGGATCAAAGAGATCAGCCCCTTGTTTCCCCCATTTTGGCAATTTTCCATGGCCCTCCTTGGTGTGGTGGCTAATATTTTCTCCATTTCCTCCATCCTATCTCTCATGGGAAAGAGGAAAACTGGGGCCGATGATGCCGGCCCAAGTAGGCCAGCCCATTCCCGAAGAAGATCCGACGTTGGGGCCGGCACTAGCACCATTTGGGAGTTTAGGTCGAAGCGAGACCTGGATCCTGACCATCCCGTCAGAGATGCTTATCCGATAGGCATTGAATATGGGCGCTTCGCAGGCCGCAAGGTTGTGTTTGAAGATCATGTGGATGAAAGGATGTTTGGGCTACACCCACTGATGGATCACCTGGTGGACATCGGATAGAACTCTATGTTTGACGGCGAGTCCCCTGCATGTGAGAACACAGTTCGCGCTTTCTATGCCCACATCGTGGACTCATCAGTAGAGCCTCTTCAGTTTACTATTTCTGTGAGGGGCATAAGGCGCACAATTACGGTGGATGAGGTGGCTCGGATCATGAAGCTACCGCTTGATTAGGTGCACCCTAGTGACAACTTCTCCAGAAGTGCGCGAGAAAGGGATCGCCGCACGCGATACCTCTGTGGTCGCCGGGTTACTTGGAAGCGAGGGAATTGCATTGCGGTGACAAAGATGGCCGAGGATTTCCGTTTACTCCATCACATTTTCACCTACAATGTGTACCCACGATCGGGTAACCGCACGGAATGTACTCGGTTAATGGTGGACTTTTTGTACAAGATGGGACATGGGGACGACATATGCCTGCCCACATTCATCCTATCCCAGATAGTTCAAGTGGTTCGTTCTGCCAGGAACGATCTTTCGCTCCCATTTGGCCGTCTGATCTGCAGGATGGCTCGTGATGTAGGCTACAGATTGAACATGGAGGACCTTGCACCAGTCCGAGTCATAAGTGAGGCGACACTCAAGAATATGAAGATCAGCCCTCAACAGCGACAAGCACGACTCGACGAGTCTGGAGATGAGTCGGATAGCGCCGGCGAGGAGAGTGTTGACCTCCAGGCAGAGAGTGATGAGGAGCGTGGTGATGACATACAAGAAGAAGAACCTGAGGCTCAGGACACTGAGGAGAGTTCACCTCCTGTGACTCAGGAGCAGGGCATGGATCGGGATGCTTTGGATGCACGTTTGACCCGTCTCGAGGAGGGTCAAGCCGCCTTGCAGCAAGAGATTGGTCAAGTTCGAGCCAAGCTTGAAGAGAACGAAGCCTACATGAAGAAGAGTTTTAAGAAGATGTCCCGTACGTTGAAGGCCATTTTGTGCTGCGCGCAGGACAAGAATGCTCCTCCTCCACCGCCTGCTTCGGATGCTTAGTCATTCATGTTGTTGTGTGTTGTTGTTTACTTGGTTACCGCGATAGGCGGTTTATGTTTTCATGTAGATGATGTAGTTGGTAGTAGCATGTTGTAGGTGTTTGATGTAGTGGATGTATTGGCTATCATGTGATCTCTGTCGTGATTCATGTAACTCTGTATTCCATGTATTATGACAATTTTGGGTAAATGAAAAGCATGTAGCCTCTTTTGTTTTGATGATGTGTGGAATGCTTAAGTGCTTTATGAAGTGTGTTGTGCTTTATCTCACAAATGATCTACCCTATGTTGTATAGGGCATGCCGCGACAGTACACACGGAGCACGGCACATCTTCTTCTGACCGGCTCTATGGACTAGACTCCTTCTGGTAGTAGCGGTCCTGCGGACCGAGGGTTGGGATCTGATCAGCCTCCTGCTGGTCCTACCGGTGGACAGCCACCATATACGCCCCCGGTCCGTGAGCAGTATCGACCGTCATCTTCTGCGCAGCATGATTCTCAGGCTGCTCCCCCGCCTGATAGGTTCGAGCAGCTGATGATGATGATGCATCAGCAGCAGATGCAGCAGCAGCAGCAGCAGATACAGCAGCAGCAGCACCAGCAGCTCATGGCCACTATTGCTGAGGCCTTGTCCCGTGGTGGTAGTGCGACTCCACCTACGACATCTGCGCATCCTGATGAGCATTCTGAGCCTCCTGCTCTGTTTGAGGATGTGCCTCTGCCTACACCCGTCGCACCTCCTACTGGAGATGTCGGTACTCGTGGTTTACTCGAGCGATTTCAGCGCTTGAGGCCTCGCTCATTTGTGGGTTCTCACAGACCCGAGGAGGCAGAGTTCTGGCTAGACCGCATCTCCAAGATGCTACGGATGCTGCATTGTTCCGAGGCAGAGCAGGTTGAGTTGGCTACCTTCATGTTCAAGAGGGAGGCCAGCTTATGGTGGGACAGTGTGCTGCGCACAGTCGTAGTAGATTTCGTGTGGACCTGGGAGGCTTTCGAGTCTCGGTTCCACAAGAAGTATTACCCGCAGACGTATCGGCATGAGCGGGAGGATGATTTTCTGCGCCTCAGGCAGGGAGGCATGACGGTGACGGAGTATGAGCACTGATTTACTGAGTTGGGCCGCTTTGTCCCAACCATCCTCGTCAATAAGCAGATGAGGATGCGTCGATTCACTAGGGGCTTGCGACTGACATACGGTCGAAGCTATGCTGCCTCAGTATCCCTACATACGCGGTGTTGGTCCACATGTCTATGACGGCCGAGCAGGATGTGGACCGTTTGGCCAGATCGCGTGGTACTATGGTTGCGAAACCACGGCAGGATTTACAGAGCAGGCCTATCTTAGGCAAGAGGCCTCGGGCTGATTCTCCCCCCAGGGCCGCAGCGCCAGTTGTTCCTATGAGACGCCCGTTGGTGACCTGCACGTTTTGCGGGAAACCAGGACACCCTGCTGAGAGCTGCTTCTCGGGCATGAGGGCTAGCGGATTTGCGCCATCGCAGAGATTGGATCGCCCTTATCCACAATCCATATCAGCTCCACCGCTACAGACTGTTCCTGCACATCCTTCTTTACGGCCTCCTGTGCCGCGTTTCAGGCCGCCACAGCGACCCTTGGCTCCTCAGCCGAACCGCCAGCAGCAGGCTCGCATGCACACGCTGGTTGCCGAGGCACCTGAGACGTCGATTTCGGCACCGACGGCTTTTGAGGGTACGACTCATATTCATGGTACTCCCGTATCTTTACTGGTGGACACTGGGTCCACTACTTCTATTATTTCTTGTGGGGCAGTGAAACGTCTATCTTTACATACTGTTCCCACTAAGGGAACGAGACTCACTACGGCCACTGGGACCTTCTCGGATGTCACACGGTTATGCGAGGGTTGCGTGATAGTTTTGGGTAGCAGCACAGAGCTCGTCGACCTTATTGTTGCTCCACTATGGCACTACGACGTTATACTTGGCATGGATTGGCTCGCCAAGATGAGGGCGGAGATAAATTGCGATGTTCGGATTATGACTGCCTATGGACCTGACGACACAACTTTCACGTTTCCAGTGCAGGTCAGTTGGCCCTGCCGCGTTGATTGTTATGCTGCTTTACTTGTGCCGATTGATAGTCCGACACTGGAGGGTACGCCGGTGGTTCGGGAATTTGTTGGTGTCTTTAAGACTATTCCTGGTTTACCTCCTCGGCGCGAGATTGATTTTACGATTGATCTTACGCCTGGTGCGACGCTTATCTCGTTGTCGACTTATCGTATGCCTCCATGTGAGATGGAGGAGTTGCGGAAACAGATTGACGAACTTGTAGAGAAAGGTTTTATACGACCTAGTGTGTCTCCTTGGGGAGCACCTGTGCTATTTGTGAAGAAGAAGGACGGGTCGCTACGGTTGTGTATTGATTACCGTAGGTTGAACCAAGTCACGGTGAAGAACAAGTATCCTTTGCCCAGGATAGATGATCTGTTCGATTAGTTGAGGGGGGCGAAGTATTTCTCGAAGATTGATCTTCAGTCAGGGTACCACCAGTTGCGCGTGAGAGAGGAGGACGTGCAGAAGACAGCCTTCAGGACGTGCTTTGGGCATTATGAGTTCCTTGTGATGTCATTCGGCCTCACGAACGCACCAGCCGTGTTCATGGATCTGATGAACCGGGTATTTCGGGCCTTCCTTTATTGATTCGTCATCGTCTTTATTGATGACATTTTGATATACTCTACGAGTCGGGAAGAGCACGAGGAGCACTTACTAGCGGTATTAGGTACGTTGGAGAAGAACCAGTTGTTCGCGCAATACAAGAAGTGCGACTTCTGGCAGGAGGAAGTCAAGTTCCTGTGACATGTAGTGTCCAAGGATGGGATAGCAGTGGACTTTGCTAAGGTAGCCGTGGTTCAGGATTGGCAGCAGCCTGAATTGGTTACCGAGGTGAGGAGTTTCCTTGGTCTGGCTGGGTATTACAGACGCTTCATTCGGGACTTCCCGAAGATTGCCAGGCCATTGTCTCAGTTGACTCGGAAAGACCTGAAGTTCGCCTGGAATGAGAAGGCGGAGGCAGCTTTTAAGGAGTTGAAGGACAAGTTGACGTCCGCCCCTGTGCTAGTATTGCCAGAGCAAGGGGTGAAGTATACGATATATACAGACGCATCTCGGGTTGGCTTGGGTTGCGTTCTGATGCAGAAAGATAGGGTGATTTCGTATGCCTCGAGACAATTAAGGAAGCACAAGGAGAATTACTCTACACATGACCTGGAGTTGGCAGCTGTCATCTTTGCATTGAAGCTCTGGAGACATTACCTCTACGGAGAGGAGTTCGAGCTTTTTTGCGATCACAAGAGCCTTAAGTACATATTCACATAGCGGGATTTGAATATGAGACAGCGCCGATGGATGGAGACCTTGAAGGACTTCAAGTTCGAGGTTTCCTACCATCCTGGCAAGGCGAACCTTGGGGCAGACGCGTTGAGCCGCAAGAAGACGATTGCATTTGCGGCACCGCTGATGATAGCCGAGTGGGACATGATGGAGTTTGTGCGGGACTTCGAGCAGAAACTCACTATCGAGGAGCCATATGAGTGTGTTGCGCAAGTTCGGGTGCGACCACTTATTGACGACAGGATTGTTGAAGCCCAAGCGAGCGACTTACGGCTGTCTGAGCTTAGAGAGCAGGCTAGCGACGCCGAGGATTCCGAGTGGAGAGTTGGTTCTGATGGGGGTCTACGATTCCATGGCCGCCTATGTGTTCCTGATGTGGCTGACTTGAGACGCGAGCTTCTCGAGTCTGCCCATAACTCGAAGCTTGTGATGCATCCTAGTAGCACGAAGATGTACCAGGATATGAGACGGACATATTGGTGGGATAACATGAAGGCCCACATTGCTGAGTATGTATCCCGATGTCTGACGTGCCAGCAGGTCAAGGCAGAACATCGCCGACCTCCTGGACTGCTTCAGCCCATGCCCATAGCAGAATAGAAGTGGGATTTCATCTCCATGGATTTCATATCAGGGCTGCCGAAGACGAGGAATGGACACGATTCCATTTGGGTGATTGTGGACCGGTTGACCAAATCGGCCCATTTCCACCCTATCAGAGTTACGAACTCTGCAAACGAGTTGGGTAGATTGTACATCAGAGAGATCGTCCGTCTGCATGGAGTTCCTTTGGAGATCGTGTCGGACAGAGACACGCGGTTCACATCTATCTTCTGGACTCGTATCCAGGAGGCGATGGGTGTGAAGTTGAAGTTCAGTATGGCGTTTCATCCTCAGACTGATGGGCAGACAGAGCGGGTGAATCAGATTCTGGAGGATATGTTGCGAGCATGTGTGTTGGACTTCAAGGACAGCTGGGATGACTGTCTTCCGTACGTAGAGTTCGCCTACAACAACAGCTTCTAGGCGACTATTGGCATGGCGCCATATGAGGCTCTATATGATCGACCTTGTAGGGCACCGCACTGTTGGGCAGAGGTTGGCGAGCGTAGTCTGATTGGCTCGGAGTTGGTACGGGCGACTACAGAGAAGGTAGACATTATCAGGCGTCGATTACTTACAGCGCAGAGCAGGCAGAAGAGTTACGCCGATACTAGGCGGCGACCGCTGGAGTTCGAGGTCGGGGATCATGTGTTCCTTCGAGTTTCCCCTATGAAGGGAGTCCTTCGGTTTGGAAAGAAGGGGAAGCTCACACCGAGGTTTATCGGTCCATTTCAGATACTGGATCGAGTGGGTGATGTGGCGTACCGTCTCGCTTTGCCTACACCACTTGCTTCTGTACACAACGTATTTCACGTATTTATGCTGAAGAAGTACGTTCCTGATCCTTCGCATATCATCAGATGGGAGCAGGTACAGTTGAGTGAGGATGCTACGTACGAGCTACGTCCGACACGTATCCTTGATAGGAAGGAGCAGGTACTACGTAGCAAGGTCATCCCACTTGTGAAGGTACTTTGGACACATCATTCCGAGGAGGAAGCTACCTGGGAGACTGAGGCCGAGGTCAGAAAGAACTACCCTCAGATTCTCGAGGATTACGAAAAGGTATAAATTTCGAGGACGAAATTTTTTGTTTAAGGGGGGTAGATTGTAACGACCCGTAAATTTCCGTACATTGGCTCGAGTACCACCTCGACCAGAAATCAATTAGGATTAAATCCTTTAGAAATTTAACAAAGTTAACTAAGTGCTAAAATCGTTTAGCCATGAATCCGTTGGGATCGCTTTAAATACGATCTGCAAGACCCAAAACTTGCAAAACAAGTGACTCTAGGTTACCCTAAAGTTTAGAACCAAACTCATTACCCATTTGCTCTCGGGAATGGAACGAAACTTCGTATTAGGTCTAGATCGCACATCGGGAGTCCGATTAACACGAAGCTAAGGAACTAGGACCGCCTCACTGGGCTTGACAATCATCTCAAAAATCAGATCCAGCCGATGTCCCACGGCCATTCGTTTCGATCCGGAGCGAGGGAGTGTGAAAAACACTATTCCCATTCCAAAATAAATATCAGGAATAGTGATCTGGCACCATTCGCTTGCGCATCAGTATTAGGCAACCTGACCGTCAGAATCGGACCAAATTACACCCTCGGATTAAGAAAAATTTCAGGAACATTTACATGTACTTGGAATTTCGGATCGTGGCCCACTGACCGTTGAACTAAAAGTGGTCCGCCACGTGCGATCTGGGAATCCGATCGAATCGAAAACGTAATCCCACATAGATCCATGTGTGGTGAGCTTAAGTCTGATGTTTGGCTCAAGGAGGGTCACCAGAACCTCTCTTTTGAGCTAGAAAAGTAACGAATATCCTATATTAGCAGTAACCCTTGAACCTGAGTCTATTTTGGGAATGTTTTTTGCTATAAAAGGGGCTTAGAACAGCCCCTCTCACAGCCATACGAATTTGGGATAAAAACCCTAGAGAGAGAGAGAGAAAAGAGAGAGAATAGCTTGGGATTTGTGGGAGATCTTCCTCCTGCTGCTTTCATTCATCACACGGCCTACACCGCCTCATTCCAAGCGCTCTCCCGACGGTATCCACTCCGTTCTAAGGTGAGAAACCCTAACCCTAGGTCTGATTTGATGTAAGTTGGTTGTAGGTTATGTAAAGACTAATCGATTCCGCTCTTTAGGCTAGAAAACTCCCGTATACGGAAGCTCAACGACCCTTGCTGATTCGTTGTGATTCCAAGGGCAAAGGTGAGGACTTTAAGTGTATAAGTTACAGTTTTCAACGCTTTCAATGTCAGATAATGATAGATTCATGATCTGCATGTAAATGCACATGTACAAAGTGCTTTCCGTTTCCTGTTTCGATTAACGTTGTAGAATATGGAATTTCACATACTCTAGGTATACATAGAAATACCGTATACGTATTTTTGTCGGGAAAATGTTTGACATGTTTATTTAATGTATGATTATATAATATATGGATAAAATACTAGTTTGGCGAAAGGAATCGCTGAAATACATGTTCGCTTGTAAATGCCTAGTATGTTAAAAATGTGTATTCTAGAAATACCGCATATGTGTAAATTTTGGAAATGCAATTGTAATGATTATTTGTTGTATGATTATGATATACATGGGTAAAATACTCACGTGGCGAAAGGACAGCCCTAACACGTATTTTGCTAACATACGTCATGTATGTTGGAATAGTGTATTCTAAGTGTTTGTGTAGATGCTTGTGTGTGTAAATCCTTGAGTGTTAGTGCCTTAGAGAGGTGCTGATATGGGATTCCCGACTCCCTTAGAGACATGTAGGATCCCCTCCATGCGGTGGTTCGCTATAACCACTCACTTGTGATGTGTATGTAATTGTATCCCTATGTGTATAGTGCTTTACTACATGCTTTACAACATGCTTTGCAACATGCTTTACTTCATGCTTTACTTCATGCTTTATAACATACCTGGTGACATGCTTGTATTACTTGATTATCATGCTTTACTCCACGTGCTAGTGATGAGAACTGTTTATGTTTGGGACTATGTCTATAGTCCAAACATTCGGTACCAGACTTGTAATTGTGGCTGAGATTCATGTCGTCACAAAGGATGTGTCGGGCGAACCCGAGTCGTACTTCGGTTGGCGATAGTGGTTGGCCACACGGAGTGCTTTTGCGCTCCATATCGCCCAACTTGTGGTGCGCTCGAGCTAGTCAGGCTCGTCAAGTAAACCGATATGTGAATGTGTGTTCACCATGTTTGGTCTCTTCTGCTTGAACCTAGGGTACCAAACTTACCAGTGGTGATCCCGTTAACCATGGTACCTCGATCCGCTAAGACGCATGAGCCGGGCATGGTGGTATGGGACACCGTGGTCGAGCCGTCGGCCTACGCTGGGGCCATATGCCTCCCCGTAGTGACCATTGCGCAACCAAACTCGTGAGCCGAATACGGTGGTATGGGACACTGTATTCGTGCTGTCAATACTTACGGCGAGAGCCGAGTACGGTGAGACCTGTGCTCGTGCTGACGGGCGATGAGTCCTCCGTAGTATCTTCGAGTATACTCCAAGGGTCTGTGATTGGCGACGAGTCTTTTACAGTAACTAGATTATGAGTTGAGCCGAGTACGGTGAGACCTGTACTTGAGCTGACGGCTAGTGATTGAGCCGAGTACGGTGAGACCTGTACTCGAGCTGACGGCCAGCAATTGAGCCGCATACGGTGAGATCTGTATCCGCGCTGACGGGTGACAAGCCCTTTGCGATGCCTTCACTATGTTTCTCAAACCATAATATCGTATGAGATTAACTAGGATTGACGACCCTAGAATGGATCATGTTTGGGAATGATACAAGGGAGGTACCTTAGTTTCCCAATACTGCTGTTTGAAATGGACTAATAATAACTTGGTAGTCATGAGCATCATCGCACCGCATGTGCTTTGTAGATGTGGAGCACTAAGGGAGTTAAGCATTCGCGAACGTAAGATGATGTCGCTTGAGGGTGGTTTGGCAAGGACATACAACATCATGTCATTTCATTTTTGCACTTAATAAGAGTAGTTAGACTTGTTTGATTTGTACTGCTTTATCATTACTGCTTGATTGGATTGATAACATATTAACTTATGCTTTATTGTTCCACTGAGTTAGCTACTCACTCCCACGTTACGGGACGGTGTTTGCAACACCCACCAGACTCTATCGCAGGTTTAAATGGTGCATCGGTTCAGGAGCCGGAGCCCAACTTCGATGAGGATCAGGAGGAGTTCTCCTTTATGCAGTACGCTGACGGCTTTGCTTAGGCCGACTGCATCGCGAGGGTTCCAGGGCTTATTTATGAAGTTGTATTTTGCTTTTTGACTTAGAAACAATACATGTATATTGGTACTCAGTTAGTGTTCATACTCTGGTGTTCACAAAATTTTGTTATTTTAAATACTTTTAATATACAATTCAGTCTTCCGCTTGCCTTTGTACAATTGAACTGGAGTATGAATTACTGTTTTAGTATAATCTCATTCATGTTTATTGCGCTAACTCAGACAACATTTAACCATCATTGTGTATGTTGCATAAGTGATGCGTTGGAACTCGGGAGTTGAGTTCATACTCGACCCCCGAATTTCAAGGCGTTACAACAATCCTAATTAATTTGGAGAATAACTCCTTATACATAATGATTTAGATATAAGTCATTTTATAAGAATTACTTAGAAACATGCCTAAAATCAAATAGAATCATTAGTTTTCCAAAACACTCATATCCACAATAATTACGAAAATGCCATCAACCTAGACCCCTAAATTCTAGATCACATGGTTCCCACGATCCGATTGATGGAAAATTTTATACCATGCCTATTTATCATAAATTAACCATACACATCAAATTTCAGCCCTTAAATCGTTGTAAAAGTGGCCCAATGGACAAATCAGCCTGTAACCATTGATTTTGGAATCCATTGAGTGAAGAAACCTCGTGGGTAGTCGTAGTTGGACATTTCCCTTCATACGAACGACTTTGATTGCCTATAATACGGATAAAGTGTGAAATATGAAGACGCCACTTTGATAGGCACCAAGTTATCTTTTAGTACTTACCAACTCTGTTTAAACCTAGATCCTCAGATCTAACCACTTCCTGCCGTCCATCGCAACTTAAACTTGGACCACACCTTGGCTTCACATGACAATGATATTATACAAAATTTGGATTCCGATCTATGATCCTACACCATTGAACGCGGAAGCCAACTCCTTCATTTTGACGCAAAAGGTGAAATTTATATCTAGGCCTTTTCCACCATCGATCAACCACCAAATTTTTTCCAACCATTTACCTATCCTGACTACACATTTCTCCCAAAAATGGGCCCTGATCATTAAGTGTGGACCATTAAGCCCGTTTTAACACCTACTAGGAGAAGTTCAAGATAATCTTATGTAAAGCCCATATATGCTTCATATTTGGACTCATGGGCCAACATGACCTAACTAGATGGATAAATGAAATGGATTTCCCAAAAATTCATCATAGTAGACCCACTGATTCTGTACAATCAAACCGAAATGTGTAAGTTCGGCATGCCCGCACATGAGGAACTCGTTACGTAAGAGGTTTTTGCATGGGAGTAAAACACATACCTTGATACAATGCGTGGTCCACCTAGGACTCAGATCGGTCTCATATTTGAGGCCATAGTTGAATATGATCTTGCAAAGAGGGCGAACAGAGTGGATTGCTCAAACAAACACCAAAGTGGACCCCACTTAGCCCGTATACATATTATATCTGGATAAAGGAAGATGGAACCGGTTAGGTAAGCAACTTCTTACGTAACTCTCGCTCACACGTTGATTAATGGTGTGGCCCACTCAGAACTCGGATCCACCCATATTTTAGCCCCCAGCCTAACATCACCATCCAAAACAGATGACTGGAGTTGACCTCCTGAAAGACCAGCACAAGTGGGCCCCACCAACTCCCAAACCAAAAGAAGAACGGACGCTGTTACAACGCCCAAAAGGAATCCGCACATGGGAAAACTTCCCTTCGTTTAGGAAGCTTGGCCAAGGCAGATCGACCAAATTTGGACCATCCATTCTCCAACAACAGGAGTTCCGACGCGACTCTGACATCCCAGAGAAAATGAGAAGAAGAAGATGAACGGGAATGAGATGGAAACATGGCATTCCGCCGTCTTTCACGCAAGCCAGTCATTTCTTGCGGACACAACTTTCGCATATATACATTCCCGCATCAGGGACATCAATCTAGTGTGCCTAGAAGCATGAGATGACGATCACAAACCATCCATTCCTGATCGAAGACAACAGCGCCTTGCACTGTCTTATTTACACACAAAAATCTCAACGTTTGGCCTGTGTGTGGCTTTAGATTCAAGGTGTATATTTGTTACCCCGTTTACACACAAAAATTTGTTCAAGCCAAGAAGAAGAAGAAGGAGAAAGAAAGAAAGAGAAAGAAAGAAAGAAAAGAAAGGAAAAGAAAAGGAAAGAGAAAGAGAGAGACAGAGAGAGAGAGAGAGAGAGAGAGAGAGAGAGAGAGAGAGAGAGAGACTGAATGAGAGGAGGAGAGTCGAGTGTTGAGTCTTGAACCAAGTCAGGGCCAGGTTCAATCAGGTTAGAATTCTAGTTCGGCGATTTCAATCACGATTCAACTTTAGAAGCATAATTAAATCCTAGGGTGAGTCGACCTTAAGGTGAGGGTTTTTATCTTTTAAGCTTACTTTGATTTAATTGATATGAATTATCCTGCCTTTTATGTTTACATGTTTCTGAGAGTTATCCTTTCAATTGATTTAGTTTCTACCATCATTTACTTATCGTTTGGAAATTTTGATACTACGTATGATCTTCATGAATTTACATGGGGCCTTGGATATAAGCCCTACCTTTGCCTTTATCAATTTATTGAGTTATCCCTTCCTACTCTTCTCTTTATTGAGTTGGCCATTGCCACTCTCCTTATTATTAAGTTGGCCTTACCACTCTTCTTGTTATTGAGTTGGCTATTGTCATTCTCCTATTTGTTGAGTTAGCCATTGCTACTCTCCTCTTTGTTGAGTTGGCCAATGCCACTCTCTTCTATATTGAGTTAGTCATTGTTACTCTCCTTTTAAGCCTTGTCTATTTATCTTTAAGGCTTGCACAAGTGTCTTGATATTCCATAACCCCTGTGATTTAGTTTATATTCTCTATAAGTGCAAGTGATGTGTTAAGAGGTATCACAACTAGTGACTAAATTATTATATCATGGACATAATACGCTCTGGGTAGAGACCCTCTTGGTCGTCACATAATTCCATAAGTTTTTGGGTAGTGGTGCACAAATTGATATGTGTAATTCACAAATGTAGTGTCACATCACTTCCGGGATTGGAAGTCGTAAATAGTCACTCCATGAACAAATTGTGTCATGTATTTCATCTGACTCATGTGTTGTGCACCTTGAGGTGTTCACGTAAATCCACGGTAGCGTTGGCCATGCCAGCGAATACCTGTAGTTATGGGATGCGGGTCGAGTCAAATTTTCTTATGAATCGTATTCCATATTGTGATGATCACTACGTATGATGAGCCGCATATGCTTTGCTAGGCATGCATCTCATGTAGGTTGTTTGTGGATGCTAATACTCCTTGTGATAATGGAATACGAGACGTATCAGAACCTTTATATTACTTTTATGAATCTCTTGAATCATTGTTAATCTTAAAGGATAACCATCACTATGAGTAGGGCGTTGACCCTCTCCAACCGTACAGATTATACAGGTGACGCACAGATTAAAGACCTAGAGAATAATTTCCCTAAGGAAGATTATGATAAAAGAATAAGAAAACAGTTTTATGATTTAGTTTTATACTTCAGCTGCGAACTTGAAAAATGTATTAAGCTTCCATTGAGATGACATTTGATTATTTATTGAATTCTGTTACTCTGATGAAATAATCAATACGGTTGATTTTATTCTTGTGAATGTTACCTTCATAAATGTATCTAGATGTGATCTAATTGAAAAAAAAAAGTGCAATTTTAAAGCATCCAGTTTATACAATATTAACACCCGGTTTCCTTGGGAACGAGTATAAACTCTGGCCGCGAAAATTCGAGATGTTACAGTTGGTATCAGAGTATGAGAATGAGATTAACTGGGCCTGAGGGAGTAAACCATCATAAGCTTTATGTGATTATGACATATAATGAATTAGATACGTACACTCCAGTGGATTTCCAAAGGAACTAGGGAGTTGAGGAATTAGAAACCCATATTCAGGCTCCCCATTGGAATTATCAAGTTAGACGTGAAATTTAGAAACTACTAATCTAGGTAATCCCGGAATAAATCTCCAAAATCCCAAATAAACTTTTTCAGAACTAAAAGTCATCCTTAAATAGAGTCACAACCAAGACGAACAAGTTTTCCTTATGGGAATAAAGATTTTCAAAGTATTCCAGAATTTTTGAATATTTCGATGAAACTTTGACATATGGTGAAATCTCCACTAGTTGCAGAAAGAAGGTACATCAGAAAAGTTTGAAAAGTTTCCAATATGTCATTTAGGTCTTCATCAACCTTCCTCTAAAATTTCACCTCGATTGGATTTGTATAAAATTTCATAAAAATCCGACAGTAACAAAAATTAGTAGAAATTGCTACTAGACAACAAGATTTTATACACCTCACAAGGGTGAAACACCCCCCAAACCATTGAATCTTGCCTCAAAAAATTTTCTTGAGTCTCAGGAACAAGTCAGGGGCTTGGGTTCCAAATTTTGAATAAATTAGACATATGGATCAGAAGTTCAAATTCTTGGAATAACAAACTATCAATATAAAACGATTATGGGCATTCACAATTACAACACTAAAGCTTAGGTTCAAATAATGAATGGATGATTTGGGCCTATCCTTTATGAAACTTGGCCTATCCATTAACGTCTAGTTTGGTTAGGACATCTGGCTTTCAGGGCGAAACGGAGATTTTTCCAAGGATGTAGAGTGATTGGGACCATGGAATTACAAATTAAATTTAAACAAGGCATGAGCGGTTTAATCCAAATCCCAAATCTCGGGGTCAAGATTTTCTCTTAATGGGGGTAGGTTGTAGCGTCCCAATTCACATAGCCAATTATACACGCACCTAGACCTATACAACCCTAACTTACGAATAGTAGATTGAAAGCCTAAGCACAATGAACTAGTGAGGATGATAGAAGTAGATCAAAATTCAAGTAGTACATTGGAAAATCAGAGTACGGCCATGTAGACTAATCTTTTTATAAGAATATAAGAGTACGTGAGATTCCACATGAGTCTAAAACAATTGGGATTATGGACTGATGTAATCATGTTTAAGCGAAATTTACGTGGGTTGACTCAAATTCTGAAGTCCTCGAAAATCTCAATGACCCAATGCCCTGATCAACTAAAGGATCGAGATTTAATAGGATTACAAATCGATACTGGTAGATCCTCTGTACTGTGCAGGCAAATGATCTATTTTTTCGGCTCATACCTACTACGACCATCTATTCATATTGTCACGCATCAGACTCGGTGAACAGACTCACAAGAATCCCAACAGCCTCTGTAGTACGCCATTCTCGGCTCCTAACACCCATTCACCAGGCTCCGATCCTGGGATCCTACAAGGAGGATTTCTATAACATAAATCCGATCCATAAAGAGCATACCCAAGATCATAACATAGTAACCACAGATGGGCCTGAAATTTGGACAACAACATATGCAGTCCAAATTTCAGTCCATAGAAAAATGTCCAAAGGGTTTTATACCCAATTACATCAAGTGGGGTCCACCTAGATGGGCATAAAAATTCTAGATCCATTACCATACCAAAATCTCTAAGAAAATCCATGTTTAGAGGCCATCCAACCCATGCATGTCATGGTAGGCCTGGACGTCCAGCAGGTGGGCATGGACGTCCCACTTTTCTGGTGGATCTGAGATTTAGTTGACCACATCAGTGACCCACAAATCTTCAGCAACAAAAGGAAGAAAATATGGAGAAAAGGAGAGAGATCACGGCATGGTGGAAGGTCCCGTCACTATGAACCTTCCACCTTCACATCCACACCATCCACTATACTTAAAACTTACATGCATGCTATTTATAAATCAACGAAATTGCTGGGGGTAGGGACACCATTATAAGTGCTATGCTATCTAGCTCTTATGATTGTCAAATTTTGTAGTGCTAAAACCTCTTGCAATCTATGTCTTGTGTAGTGCATCTATATATTCAACAAAGTGCATCTTATGTACAAGAACAAAGGTCTTTACTTCAAGAACGTCCAATGCAAGATTACATGTTCATGTTCAAGTACAACATCAAAGTGTGAATTTAAACTTTCAAGCTTCAATGGTTTAAGTTTTCAAAGCTTCAAGTCAAGACAAAGTAATACTATTTCAAACTCAAGCTTAAGCTCAAGCTCAAGCTCAAGCTTCAATTCAAGCTTCAGAAGTCTCGAATTGAAGCTTCTACTTATGACAAGATCTCAAGCTTCGTGAAATTCAAAGATCAACTATCAACTGAAGGAAAAGAAGACTCAATGTTCATATATCTCTAACAAGGTTTGGTTGACCCTAGATTGACCTTAGGGTAGGTCGTTTTGAATACATAAGTCAAATGACTCATTTTATAAGTGAATAGTCTATTTTTCGACTAGTCCTAGCACTGGCTTGACTAGTCCAAGAATTGCTTGACCAGTCCTAAGTTTGTTACTGATTTTCGAGAATTTTTGTTAAAGCCTCGACTAGTCCCGGAGACTGCTTGACCGGTCATGTGAACAGTGCTCGACTCATGCTCGACCAGTCCTATAGGCCCGATTCAAAGTCCAACAATTAAATTGGATTCCGTATGACCAGTCGTGGACAGGACTTGACCAGTCATGGAGGCCGCTCGATCGGTCGAGCAGGTCATACGACCAGTCGTGGAACGGTCTTCTCTTATCACGCTCAAAATTTCAAAAATTTGTTGGTCCTACGACCAGTCGTGGGTACCTCAAGACCAATCGAAGGTGCGATTTCTGCACTTATAAATAAAACACGAATTTCAGAGTTTTACATCTAATTCAAGTTAAATCAATACGCCACTCTAAGAGATAAGTAAGTCATCATTTTAAGCTATATTGTGCTTATTTAATATTCTCTTTAATTAGCTTTCTTTGTATTTGATTTTGAATTCTACATTCCAATTTTATTTGAAAGAGGGATTGTTGTATTCCCATTTCTTAGAATCAAAATCAAATCGAGCAAGCCCAACTTGGTTTAATCTAAAATCAATTTAGAACCTAGAACCATATCACAAGTGACTGTGAACATTGAACTTCTACGTTAAACTTCTACTCCGATTTGGTTCTTCTAGGCTGCATCAAAAGGAGAATATCTAGGTATTTTACATTATTGTAAATTCTGTCATTTGGTTTCATTGAGTTTATGCCAGAAAAATCTCTCTATTTTGGCTTATCTAAGGTGATCTAGAAAACTCAGAGTGTGGGGTTTTTGAATTGTGTAAGCCCACTTGAAAGACACAATTGTGAGGGTTTTAGGTGAACCTCGAAAAACCTATTTTCATAGTGAACATTAATATCCACTGTGTGAGGATATTAGGAGTGGAGTAGTTGTGTGGCTGTTGTTAAACAGTTGGCGTACACACAAACGAACCACTATAATTTCTGGTCTTGTGGTTGATTGTTTATTTTATTTTGGGGATGTTGAAATTTCCCTTTTTGCATTTGTGGAGAATGTAGTAAATTTCTTTTATGCAAGTGTGTTAATGTTGTAATATCTTAGATTTCTTTCCTTTGCTATTTATTTCTTTATTCCTTTGTATTAGTTTGAGTTTTTGATACACAGACCGTTCTAGTAAGGTTGTCCTACCATAAACCCTTGGTTTTTGGTGTAAGGTTGTCCTTAGAACAACATCTGTATCAACCTCTCAATACTCATACAATTGAGATTGTCTTTAATTTCAGCATTGTGGGATTGTCTATTGCTATCTGTATTTAATTTATTTATATTCTACTTTTAATTTTTTAATTTGGCATAGTCCTATTCACCCTTCACCCACCCCCCCCCCCCCCCCCCTCTCTAGGACTTAATAGCTTGGCCTTTTCAACCATCCCTACCATGCGTGCAAGATCTAGATGACCTATGAAGTGCTAGATCAATGAAAAAATGCATCATGGTGGGTCCATGGAGAATGGCCCACCATGGAAGAGATCATGCATGAAGTAGGCCCATGACCTCTAATCTTGGAGCCATGTAGGACCTCCACCATTGATTGGTGGGTCCTACATGCATCCAACATGTTAAAAAAAGTGAAAGCAAGAAGAAGAAAGGAAGAAGTGTCTTCAAGAAGCACCTACCTCTAAGATCAAGCTCCAAACTTTAAAGGTGTAGACACCCCACCCAGGCTAACACCTTGAGAAGGCTAAGACAGCTCATGAACCATGATCATATCCTAATCCCATCCTAAACTTAAAACCCTAGGCCAAAATTTCCAAACTTCCAATCCGCAGCCAAAAACCGTAATCCAAATTGTTCAATCCACATACAACCCACCTTTACCCTACACCCTGGTTAAAACCCTTTACCCGAACCTAAACCCACCTATCCGAGACGCAAAAAAGCCAGAAAGAACCATCGGACGATCCAACGCGTAACGTAAAGCCCACACGACTGGGGCCCGGCCCGAACGGGGCCTAGGAGGTAGTCTGACTACCCCGAGCGGTAGTCTAACTATCGCCTGCAGTACTCCGAATGCCGCCGCTCGCGGCCCGCGTGTGGATAGCTGTTTCAGCATCCAAAAGTCAACTTCTCCTGGATTTACCCCTCCCATCTCCACTATTTACAATTTTACCCCCCTCAAGAACTAATGGGAGTGTGTCATGTGGCATCTCTCTCCCCTCCACCAACCACCACTTGCCACCTCACCCTTCAACCCTCTCAAACCCAATAATTACAGCAATGCCATTGGAGATGGCTACAAATAGCCCTCTCATCTTCTCATTTCAATACACCCAACAACCAAGAGAAGGAAAGTGAGAGAGAGAAAGAGAGTGAGAAAGAGAGGGAAGGAGAGGGAAGGAGTTCTCAAGCCTTCCAAGTTCAAATCTTTCAAAGCCACCCCCTTAGCCTTTCCTTTTGACCTTTCCAACTCATCTAACTCTGCTCAGTTTGGTCATGGTTCAGTCCATGTATTAGCCTATTCAAAAATCAAGCCAAGGATCCATCAACCTACAAGCATTCATCATGACATCTATTCCCTCCTCAACCCCCCTGCTTCTCTAGATCTTTAGTGAACGTATGCTCTGTGACTTGCCGTACATCGGATCCTGTCACATCAGAAATTCCTAGTGATCTAATCCATTTTTCTTACCTCTTTACATAAGCATCATCACATCTGCCTTCTAGACACGCTGTTGGACGTATTCTCTATAGCCTACCGAAATTTTGGATCTCGTCGCATCATAAATCCATGTGTGCCTAGTCCCATCTTAACCACAACATCCATCATCCCTTGAGATTGTTCTACCACACGAAGTAGTGATAGTACGTTCGTACGGGCAGAGAGGGTGCCTAACACCTTCCCTCTTTGTAACCAAGGTCCCTTACCCGGAATCCTGGACCACAGACTAGGAGTCAATCTAAGGTAGGAGAGTCTTCGGATTTCTCCAACCTTATATATTCTGCAGGTTCTAACCGACTGCGGGATTCTGAGTTTTATTGGCTAGTGGCGACTCCAACATTCGTAAGCCTGATCACCCCCACCTCCAAAAAACTCCAACATTTAAACCAATGTGGGCACCAATTTCCAGTATCTATAGAATGGCAACTCCACTGGGGATTTGCTAGCTCGCACTAGCTGAGACCTGACTCGAAAGTGTGTGGTACTTTAATCTCAAGGGACATCATCACTGCATTTATATATATATATATAAAAACCATCTTTGGCTTACACTTGTTTGGGCGTCAATCTTAGCCACGTCTACTCGATCCCATGCAGCTATGGCTACCCACGAAAAAGAGCCGCCAGCTCCTGAACCATCGGCACCGGTACCGGCACCGTCACCGACACCTCCAGCAGCTCTAATAGACCCATAGGCCAATACAACCAAGCAAGAGTTACTACTTCAAGCAATGCAAGAGCTATTGCTTCGCCTAGTGCCAGGTGCCATACCGGACATACAGGTTACACAACATATTGCTCAAAACAGTTTAATCCCACAACCTCTCTTTGTTTCCTCCCTCCTCCAGCAAATCTCATTCTACCCTTCCCTACAGAATCAGCACAAGAGCACCAACATCCTCTTCCTAATAGGAGATCTGGTCAATTTCGAAGGGCAAAACCCCTCTCATATGATCCTTCTGCACTCATAGAACTCTGAGAGCAATTGTACGATATACAGAGGAAGTTACTGCAGCAGCAAGGGGTGGATCTCCCATCCACCAAATTTAGGGATCTTTGTCCCTTCCTTGATGCGATGGTACCTCAAAACGTTGAGATACCAAAATTCAAAAGGTATGATGGTACGGGGTGTCCTATGGACCACTTAAAGGCATTTAGTGGGGAGCTTACTACTCTAGCAGATAATAATGGAGCTTTGATCCGTTTGTTTCAAAAATCCTTGAAAGGCGATGCGTTAGATTGGTACACGTCATTAGACTACCATCGAATTAAGACTTGGGAACAACTTTCCCAAGCTTTCATTGATCGTTTCGTGTACAATCTTAATGTAGCACCCAAAAGGGCGGATCTTGCTACCTTAAGGCAGAGGAATGATGAGTCATTGTCATCTTACGTTGGACGGTGGTGGACAATGGCCGATAGAATGAAAACACTCATTGATGACGACGAGAAAATCTACATGATAATCCACTTGACAAACCCGAGTATCTCTGGATACCTCGTCTCGTATCCATATGCCAACTTTACCCAACTCATCCGCGTCGGGGAACAAGTCGAAACCGAAATAAGGGTTGGGACAATCTACCCTTGGTGGCCTCATCAGGTCTCTCCAGTACAACAGATAGTAGAAGGAAGGCTTACTGGATACGAAAATGGTAACAGAAGTGTTCCTGACCTCCATCCAATAGAAGAAGATAATTTTGTCGCCTCTACCCAAGGTGCTCAATTCACTTCTCAAGAAAGACAATGGAAACAACAACAGTAAATGGAGATTCCTCAATATCCCAATCATGGTCAGCAGATGAGGATGACCTAGGAACCTAGGCAGTTTATACTAATAACTCAAACTTACAGTGAGATACTAGCCATGCTAGTCCAATGGTAAATACTTACCCCGCTACTTCCTAGGTCCCCACCAAACCCTCTACCGCCAAACTATAATGAGAATGAGTACTATGCATACCACCAATCCCGAGGCCACACAACGAACCATTATTTCACCCTAAAACATGCGGTCCAAGATCTGATTGATAACTAAAGGATTGTGGTTACCTCTCCTGCTGTCGCCACCACCAGCTACATCCTCTAGAATTCCCTGCCACCATATCAAGTATTCCCTGGTTCATTAGGAACCCCTACTAACAATATCAGTCAAGGAGAGCTACCCCCGATCAATCCAGTCTATACATCCTTTGTCTCACAAGGGGCACCATTTACCTATCCAACCCTTACTCAAACTATTATGCTCTAAGAAAAATCTCCTTCCCTGATTAACATACTACATGCCCTAACAAAATCAGGGCCTAGCGTCAATTATGCGGAAACCTTTCAGGAAGGACATTCTGTTACTCAAAGAAATTTACCTAGCTCTACTTAGTCTTCAATCCTTCAAGAGAAGAGTCTAAGACGAGTGGTTCCTGCCTCTAGGAGAAAGGTCGAGGAAGAGATTAACATCAAGATCTTGATTAGCCCCAAAGCATCGACCATCACTTTTCAGGTCTTTGACATCACATCTTCATTTCATCTCCTCTTTGATCGTTCTTGGATCCATAGAGTTAAGGATCTCTCTTCAATTCTTCACCAAAAGGCCAAGTACAGTTTCAAAGACAAGGCGCTGACCATTCTTGATGATCCTGAACAAATCTTTCCAATAGAAGCAGTCAACCGTCAAGAGCTAGATATCCCGATCACAGACTTACAATGCCCCGACAAGGACATCCCATACCATAGTCTCGAGATCGAGACTGTGAATTGCATGCCTCTTGCATGTCCCATTAGATCAAACTATGTCTTCCCTTCAATCAGGCACCAACATTTTTATTATCAGATCGAATATCAAGAGAATGTAGGCATGAGAGGTGTAACGCCCTGAAAATCGAGGGTCGAGCATAAACTCAACTCTCGAGTTCCAGAACATCACTTATGCAACAAAATGAATGATGATTGAATGTTGACTGTATTCGTGCATTGAACATGAGTGAGATTAAGCCAAAGCAGCATATCATACTCCAGAGACAGTTAAATTTGCAAGCGGAAGACTTTGATGGATAGATAAAATATATATAAACTATGAAGAGTCTCCAGAGTGTGATAACATTACCAGGTTAAATAATTACAACTACAGTTCTAAAATATACCAAATGTGAGGAAGTGTAATGTCTCCTATCCCAAGTACCGTAGCCCCGTCAATACAATACCAGGTCTTCATAGACCTGTCAGAGATTACGTGTAGGAGAACTCCTCAACATCATAGTAGTAGTTCGGCTCTGCTTCATAAGCATCGCCAACACCTGAAACTCAACAAATCTGGTTGGTGTTGCAAACACCGTCCCGTAATGTGGGAGTGAGTGATCAACTCAGTGGAACAATAAAGCATAGGTTAACATGTTATCAATTCAATCAAGCAGTAATGATAAAGCAATACAAACAAACAATCCTAAAGACTCTTATTAATGCAAGTATGAAATGTAGTTATGCGTGCATGCCCTCACCAACGTTCTCCCTCATGCGACACCATCTTATGTCCGCGGCATGCATACATTCCTCAGTGCTCCACATCTTCCAGGCACATGCAGTACGATGATGAACATGATTACCGAGTTGTTATTAGTCCATTTCAAACAGCAGGATTGGGAAACTAAGGTACCTCCCTTGTATCATTCCCAAACATGATCCATTCTAGGGTCGTCAATCCTAGTTAATCTCATATGATATTATGGTTTGAGAGGCATAGCGAAGGCATCGCAAAGGGCTCGTCACCCGTCAGCACGGATACAGATCTCACCGTATGCGGCTCAATTGCTGGTCGTCAGCTCGAGTACAGGTCTCACCGTACTCGGCTCAACTCATACTCTAGTCGCTGTGAAAGACTCGTCGCCAATCACAGCCCTTGGAGTATACTCGAAGATACTACAGAGGACTCGTCGCCCGTTAGCACGAGTACAGGTCTCACCGTACTCGGCTCTCGCGGTAAGTATCGACAGCTCAAATACAGTGTCCCATACCACCATATTCGGCTCACGAGTCTGGTTGCGCAATGGTCACTACGGGGAGGCACATGGCCCGAGCGTAGGCCGACAGCTCGACCATGGTGTCCCATACCACCATGCCCGGCTCATGTGTCTTAGTAGATCGAGGTACCATGGTTAAAAGGGGTTTTACTGGTAAGTTTGGTACCCTAGGTTCAAGCAGTAGCGTCCAAACAGGGTGAACATGCATAAGGCAGATCGGGTTACTTGACGAGGTCGAATAGCACGATCGCCCGTTGAGCTGCACGACATGAAGTGCATAAACAACTTCGTGTGGCCTAGCCACTGCCGACAGGCAACGCACGACTCGAGTTCGTCGAACACATCCCACGTGGCAAATGAATCTCAGCCACGAATTCAATCCCGTTACCGATTGCCTGGGCCATAATCATAGCCCCAATCACATTCAATTTCAGATAGTTAAAGCAGTAATGGATCAAGATTCAAATCATACAATCAAGTCTGATATTATCCGTTTAGGGCTGCCAGGGCTGTTGCACGCACTCATTGCTTCACTCCCCCATCACCCATGACGGATCATACAACATAAATATAAATTTAAACATATGCATTACATAGTTAAAATCATAAAGCAGTTGAGCATGTTATGAATCACAACACAAGCATGAGTTTGTACATGTTCAATTCCTAATCACACAACTATCAAAGGAGATCATACACATAGTTAAAAGAGGTTGAGAATCATATCTCAACACCCTTATACATTACAATTCGCTAACTACTACCCATTCAGACATTTCAAGAAACACTTGAACTACATACATCACATACATGACATATGTTGATCACATAGGTATTAGGCCAAATCCTTCTACTAGGGAGCTACCCCAATTATAACACGCGTGCACCCACGACGGATAGTCATGGCAAGCCTGGGTCCAAGTTCTATATTCATTCAGTCATTTCCACAAACACTTGGACTACACACTTTAACATATGTAGTGTATTGACCGTGGCGTGATTTAGGGCAAATCCTTTCGTCAAGGGGTTGACTAGTACATTTCAATCATGTTCTTACATTCAATACACATGACAAACATAAATCATAAATCCATATTTACTTAGTCATTTCAACAAACACTTAGAATACACTATTCCAACATACATAGTGTATGTTAGCAAACATGTATTAGGGCGAACTCTTTCGCCAAACTAGTAATTTACGCATGTATAATATATTTATACAACAAATAATCATGGCAAACACATCTCCAAATACATACGTATACGGTACTTTCTACAATACAGTATTTCTACATACATAGTGTATATTAGTAGAACATGTATTTGGACGAATCCTTTCGCCAAATTAGTATTTTATCCATATATCATATATTCATACAACAGTTAATCATGTCAAACACATTTCCAAAATTTATACGTATACGGTTTTTTCTACAAATACCTAGAATATGTAGAATTCCATATTTTTCATCTTTAATCGAAACGGAAAACAGAAAGCACTTTGTACATGTGCAATTGCATGCAGATCATGAATCTATCATTATCTGACATTGAAAGCGTTGAAAACCATAACCTATACACCTAAAGTCCGCACCTTTTGTCGTAGAATCGTAACGAAGTCGATAGGTTTGCTAAGCTTCTGTATTCGGCAGTTTGGCAACCTATAGAACGAAATAGGTTAGTTATTTCACAACCTACAACAGTCTAAACCCCAAAACAGATTAGGGTTAGGGTTTCTTACCTAAAAATGACACCGGAAACGCCGGGAAAGCGATGAGAATCAGGCGGTGGAGCCCGAATAGCGGCAAGGAAGAGTGGCAGGGAGATTCTCCCACTGCTCCCACACTTTCTCTCTCTTTTCTCTCTCAAACTCAAATTCGTATGGCTGCCATGAGAGAGGGTTTAAGGTCATTATATAGTCTCAAAACTCACCGAAATAGACTCGGGAATAAAGTATACTTAGGTTATGACCAAAGCGGACCTGTTCCGTCTCAACGGAGCACTTCTGGCGGGCCTCCTTGAGCCAAAGGTCGGACTTAAGCTCACTAACACTGGATCTACGTTCTATTAAGTTTTCGGTTTAGTGGGATTTCCAGATCATGCGTGGCGGACCAGTTTCAGTTCAACGGTCAGCAGATCTCGATCGGAGATTCCGAGTACATGTAAATGTATATGAAATTTCTCCTGATCCGAGGGTGTAATTTGGTCTGATTCTGACGGTCTGGTTGCTTAATACTGATCCACAAGCGAGAGGTGCCAGATTACTATTCAAGATATTTTATTTTGAAATTATTTCACATTTCTCACACTCTTCACTCCGAGCTCAAGCGAATAGCACTGGGACATCGGCTGGACCTGATTTCTGAGGTGGTTGTCAAGCCCAGTGAGGCGGTCCTAGTTCCTTAACTTCGTTTGAATCGGACTTCCGATGTGCGGTCTAGACCTAATACGAAGTTTCAAGTCATTCCCGAGAGTAGCTGGGTAATGAGTTTGATCCTAAACTTTAGGGTAACCTAGAGTCAATGATTCTACAAGTTTTGGGTCTTGCAGATCGTATTTAAAGCGATTGGTGCTAATTTCACAGACACTCTAGTTTAGCACTAGCTAATTCTCGCCTAATTTATAAAGGATTTAATCCTGTAAGATTTCTGTCTGAGATGGTACTTAGGCCTTTGTAGTTTGTATATAAAGTGATCCAAGTTTTACTACTTAGCTAGTTTAAGTTAGTGTCTAGGGCGAAAATGCTTTGAAAAATTGAAAGCACAAGATAGTGAAGGGTGGGATTTGTGAAGAAAATGGTTTAAAAGGGGATTTGAGGCTTTAATTGAGCATTTGGGAAGTTAAACCTGTGTTAGGATTGACCCATCGCCTAAGGACGTCTAATTCCAGGTTGGCAAAAATCCGGGATGTTACAAGAGGACTGGGATATCAGCCTCCTAAGAGTGAGGTACTAAAGCACAAATGGATCGGAGGAGGGAAAAATCGGCAAGAGGAGGATGATCCCTTCAGTCACACATCAATCAAATCCATTAAAGAACGGATCATCTATCCGGTAGGTCGGCCGAGATCCGCCGTGGAGGATCAAATGAGCGAAACAAGTCTAACTGCGCCATTTGAAAATGACTCAGGCAAGGGGCAAGAATTGCCCCTGATTGACTGGACCACAGTCTGGGTCCCACCCGAGCAGGAAGAATCCAAAGAGTCACAATGCATCGGGGGTGAGCTAAGGAAAGTGATATCTAACACCAACTCAGAGCCCAATCCCAAACTCATCACAACATTTGGGCGTGACAATGAGAGCCCACCTAATGATCCGTCTGGCCTTGCCTCTTAAGGGGAGGGAGTGCAGGGCAATAGCCAGTTCGAAGTCCCTAAGATGGCACAATAAAAGCAATATTTGGCTCCTCGAACAGAATCAGACAATCCCTGGTTCACATCGTCGTCTTTCTCCAAACAAAAAAAAAAAATCAGAAAATTCTCAAAAAGCCAAAAACACTGGATATTTTCAAAACACCAAAAAAATCATATACTTGTTAAAATCTAAACAAAAAAAAAAATCAGAAAATTCTCAAAAGCCAAAAACACTAGATATTTTCAAAATGCCAAAACAAATCATATACTTGTTAAAATCTAAAAACAATAGAAATTTCTCAAAGCACAAAAACAATAGAAAATCTTTCAAAACTCACAAGCAATAATGTGCCAAATGCGTCTATTACAACACCTGAGTTTAAAGTCGACTCATATGATTTCGATTTAGAGTTAGACTTCAAACTCATGGGTTTGTACGAAGCCCGGGATGAGGAAAATGATGATCCAACTCTCAAGATAGAGGATTCCCTCCGAAAGTTCGAAGCAAAGGCCAATGTCGTCATGGATAATTTTGAAATTGTGAGCTTAGGATCCCTTGAGCTCCCTAGAATAGTATGCATTAAGAGATCATCACCTCCTGAATGCAAGCAAACAATGATAGAATTCCTGAGACCTGGGGCTATCTAACTTTGGGTTCTCATATGAAGCCTTACCTAAATCGAATGAAGAGTTAGTCATACACCATCTGCTATGAAGCTTAAAGTCAAGCCCATCAAGAAAAGCTGTCAAGATCATGCTTGAAGTCTACGATAGAGTCCTACTGATGAACGATGAAGATAAGCTAATGCAGCATGTCAGGAAGTGCTTCAAGTATTCAAACCTTGCATAAAGGATCCATGTGCATGCTTTGAGTCTTTATAACCTGGCAACACCCTAACCCCTCTTCATTATGGGGTATGGACATCTTCGAAAGAATGACCCCAAAGGCATCCAATGGTGATGAGTACATTCTCGTGGCAGACAAAAGCAGGCGCCAACAATATCCTACATCATCGGTGCGAATGAAGAGAGAAGTCAAAGAAAATGATTGGTGGTAAGCTCGATACAACTAACTACATCTCGCAGACATAAAGCACACGACGATCGCTAGGACCAATAACAAGCAAGTCTGAAAGAAATTTTAGCAACATGGTAATCATGGACATCTTATCATTGCGACGACTAAATCCAGGGGGCAACTCTAGGCCATCCTTAGACGATCCGCTGATCGTTGGCGAAGATTCTTCCAGGAAGTTCCCTTCATCTCACCATCATTAGGGGCAAAGATCTTCCAGAGCCCATCAACGCCGACAACGTGAATATCTATCATGGGTAATCCTACCAGAATATGTCAACAACCACAATCGTAAAGCTAAAGTCAAACGATAAGAGGTTAGCATCCTGAGGTACATTCCATCATCATTCCTTCCGTCCAATAAGTATTCTAAAAAAAAATAAAGGGTTAAAAAAAAAGTAAAAAAAATGGATGAATAAAGCGCGCAGTTCAAAAAAAAGAAGAAAAAAAGAAAAGAAAAGAAAAGAAGAGTCGAACCCAGTGAGTGAGAACACAATTCACCAACCCATTTCCCCTCAAGATAGTTTAACCCAATATCAACAGCTTCACAATCAAGATTGAAGACAAAGTCAGGCAGCTCATTAGTCGGCCAACAATGAATGGAGTCTATCATCCCACCTCTGCTACTTTAAAAGAAAAAGAAAAATCTAAAGAAAAGCAACGTGCCTAAGCAAAACGGGTGAGGTGAAAACCTGAAAGGGCGCCTCGAGTAAAAACAGTGGGCATGTAGCGTACTTGGTGAAAACCTGAAAAGGTACCAAGGGTAAAAAGATCACAGCTGCCAAGGGGCAGGCAAGAGCAAAAACTCGGGACATGTTGAAAATCCGAAAGGACGTGATGGGTAAAAATAACGAGAAAGCCGGTCGTGGTGAAAACCTGAAAAGGTGCTACGGGCAAAAATGGCTAGAAAAGAAAAAAAAAAGTACAAGAACAGGAGAAGCCAAGGCAACAAGAAAAGTGAAGAAGCACAAAGAAAAGATAAGTCCCAGATCAGAATTTTGTCAGACTCTACTCAAATCCAAGGGGCATGATCCTAGTATACGCTACTCTCAGGGAATCGGGATCCCTAGTAAATAAGTCAGAATACCGAATTCAACATGGGCTAAGTTCAATATTCTGATTCCACCATCCAGGCACAAGCTCAAACCTGACTGCAATCATCGTATTCCGAGGCCATTTGGGCATTCCTAAGTTGGATCGCAGTCATCGCTACAGAATTTCTCCTTCATCTCCTAGTCCAACAGTAACCTTCATAACTCTCTCTTCAGTGGTCGAATTTAGACGATTTAAGCTCATTGGATTGGTAACTTGTCAAGCTTCTAAATGAGACCCGAATTGGGTAATTTCAAGACCGTTCGATATCCCAAAAGCACATTGGAACTCTTCAATCGTCATTTTGCAATTTCCATTGTTAATCTTTCCAAATCGCGCGATCCAATGGTGGCGCTCAAAACTCCCTCATTTGATGTCGAAATGGGTCGATTTTTGGTCATCTGAATGGTACTTTAGCACACTTTCATTCCTGAGTGCAATCATCGTATTCCAATACCATTTGGACATCCATATGTGGGATCGCAGTCGTCGCTACTGAATTTCTCCTTCCTCTCCTTGTCCAATAGTAACCTTCTAAACTCTCTTCAGTGGTCGAATTTTGACTCTTTTGAGCTCATTGGAATGGTAACTTGACAAGCTAATAAATGAGACCAAAATTGGGTAATTTCGAGACCGTTCAATATCCCATAAGCACATTGGAATTCTTCGATCATCATTTTGCAATTTCAACTGTTAATCTTTCCAAATCATGCGACCTAATAGAGGCGCTCATAACTCCCTCATTTGATGTCGGATTGGGTCAATTTTTGGACATCTGAAAGGTCCTTTAGCGTACTTTCATTCCTATCTGCAAAACTCTTCTGCCAGCTCTAATCTGTGCGCATCCTCTGCATGATAATATCAACAATCTCTGACGTCTGCTGCACAAGCTCGGGACCTAGGAGACAACGCTCTCCAACCTCGATCCAACAACTAGGAAATCTGCACAGTCTACCATATAATGCCTTAAAATGAGCCATGGCAATGGTTACTTGATAACTGTTGTTGTACGCGAACTCGGCCAAGCACAAATGCTTATCCCAACTACCCGCAAAGTCGATCATGCAAGCTCTGAGCATATCCTCAAGGATCTGGTTGACCCTTTCGGTCTGCCCATCCATCTGCGGATGATAAGCGGTGCTGAGCTGTAAAGTAGACCCCATTGTCTGCTGAAAGCTCCTCCAAAATTGAGATGTAAATATGGGGTCTCGGTAAAAAACTATCGAAACTGGAATGCCGTGCAGTCTCACTATCTCCTCAATGAATACCTTCGCAAGTCGATCCAATGTCTAGGTTGCATGTATCGAAATAAAATGTGCCGACTTTGTCAGACGATCGACGATAACCTAGATGGCGTCGTGACCGCGCTAAGTCCTCGGTAATCTTATGATGAAATCAGTCGACACGTGCTCCCACTTCCATAGTGGACTGCTCAACAGCTGCAAAGGACTAAGGGGTCTATGGTAGTTGGCCTTGACACGCAAGTGTCACACTCGGCCATAAAACTAGCAATCAGGTGCTTCATCCCCAACCAGAAATATTGCCTCCTCATATATTTGTACATCTTCGTGGAGCCTGGGTGGATCGTAAGTTTCGATCGATGTGCCTCGGTCATCAGATCTCTACGCAGGACGTCCAGAACACACAATCGGCCTCTGTAGTGAAGTCCACCGTCGGAACCAATCTGCTAGTCTGACTGCTCCACGGATGTTGCCTCTGCTCGGTATCCCTGTAACGACTCGTCTATCTGCTGAGCCTCGATCACCCTTACGACAAGAGAGGGTTGAATCGACAAGCTCAAAAGTTAAACAATAGAGGACTGCAGGCCAACATCAAAGTCGAACTCTGATACATCCTCGAGCATCTTCCATTCACGAACCAACATCTGTGCCACCAGGCCTCGTGGCTGACAGCTGAGCGCGTCCGCCACCACGTTTGTCTTGCTCGGGTGGTACTGAAGGTCGAAATCATAGTCTTTCAGGAGCTCCATCCATCGCCTCTATTGCATATTCAGCTCCAACTATGAGAATAAATACTTCAGGATTTTATGGTTTGAAAAGAGATCGAACCTAACCCCATAGTGATAATGCCTCCACACCTTCAGTGTGAAGATAATAGCTGTCAACTCCAGATCATGTGTGGGGTAGTTAAGCTCATGGACTTTGAGTTGGCACGAGACATACGTCACTGGCCTCCCGTGCTGCATCAGAACAGTACTCAAACCAACTCTGGAGACATCGATGAAAACCACAAAACCATTACTCCCATCAGGAAGAGTGAGGACAGGAGTGGACTTGAGGCGGTCCTTCAACTCCATAAATGCCTCCTCACAGGCATCACTCCAGACGAACTCGGTGACCCTTCGCATCAACCAGGTCAGCAGTGCTGTAATACGGGAGAAACCCTTGATGAATCGTCGATAATAACCCGCTAGACCAAGGAAGCTACGGATCTCAGACGCGTTCATGGGCTGGCCCCACTGTACACTGCATCAACCTTCGAGGGGTCCACAACAACACCCTCCCTCATCACCACGTGACCGAGGAACTTCACCTCCTCCTACCAGAACTCACACTTCTCTAGCTTCGCATACAGATGGTGGGCACGGAGGGTCTCAAGCACAATCTGCAAATACATCTCATGGTCCTCTCGGGTCCTCGAATATATAAGAATATCATCAATGAACACCACAACAAACTGGTCGAGGTAGGGCCGGAAGACCTTGTTCATCAGCTGTATGAACACGGCGGGTGCATTAGTCAGCCCAAAAGACATGACCAGAAACTCGAAGTGACTGTAACGCATCCAGAAAGCTGTCTTCGGAATGTCCTCCTCTCGAACCCAAATTTGATGATAACCAGAGCGCAAGTCTATCTTGGAAAAGAACTGGGCACCCTTCAGCTGGTCGAACAAATCATCAATCCAGGGGAGTGGGTATCTGTTCTTAACCACTAGATCATCTCCCTTGAAGCATTGAAGCTAGCCTTTGAAGTCTGGAGCTTGATCTTGGAGGTGGGTGCTTCTTGAAGACACTTCTTCCTTTCTTCTTCTTGCTTTCCCTTTTTTTAACATGTTGGATGCATGTAGGACCCACCAATTAATAGTGGAGGTCCTACATGGCTCCAAGATTAGAGGCCATGGGCCTACTTCATGCATGATCACTTCCATGGTGGGCCATTCTCATGAACCCACCATGATGCATTTTTTACTTGATCTAGCAATTCATAGGTCATCTAAACCTTACATGCATGGTAGAGATGGTGTCCCTACCCCCAACAATTTCCTTGATTTATAAATAGCATGCATGCAAGTTCTAAGTATAGTGGATGGTGTGGATGTGAAGGTGGAAGGTCAATAGTGACGGGACCTTCCACCATGGTCGTGATCTCTCTCCCTCTCTCTCTCCCTTTCTCCCTATTTTCTTCCTTTTGTTGTTAGAGATTTGTGGCCCATTGATGTGGTCTGTAAAATCTCAGATCCACCAGAAAAGTGGGACGTCCAGGCCCATCATGACATGCATGAGTTGGATGGCATCTAAACATGGATTTTCTTGGAGATTTTGGTATGGTAATGGATCTGAAATTTTTATGACCCATTTAGGTGGACCCCACTTGATGTAATTAGGTACAAAACCCTTTGGACATTTTCTATGGACTGAAATTTGGATTACATATGTTACTGTCCAAATTTCAAGCCCATTTGTGGTTCCTATGTTATGATCTTAGGTATGCTCTTTATGGATCGAATTTATGTTATAGAAATCCTCCTTGTAGGATCCCAGGATCGGAACCTGGTGAATGGGTGTCAAGAGCCGAGAATGGGGTACTACAGAGGCTGTCGGCACCAGAATCAACTATTGGGATTCTAGGTACTATATTGATTTGTCACCTGTGATGGACATCAAGCCCACTAAGATGAACGTTATTTTATAATTTTGGAACTAGTGGCCCACAAACGAGTGATATAGAGTTCGTTTGGATAATCAAGGCATTTTTTGAATGAATTAGGTATTAAGATTTCTTGCGTACAATGATTAATATTTGGATTAGCTAAGTTCATAATGTGGCCTATGTGTAACTAGCAGAAACGATGATTCATTCATAATCACCCTAAACCATCAGTTCTTATGCTAGTCGAGTAACTTAGTCAAATTAGTTCATTAATTAAGATTTGAGTGGTAATCGTCTCAGCTTTGGGTAGATCTTTAATTTAGTTGCGGTTGTCTTGATTAGTCAGTGGTAGGTCGGTTAGATTTGGGCCCTATGTGAACAAATCATGAGGCTAAACTCGATGCTTAAGTGATTTGACAGATTCATTGGCTTCCTAAGGTTGATTAATCGGATTTGTGTTGCTCTTTACCAGTACCACTCGCGTATAGGCTCACCTTGAGCGTCAAGGACAGTAAGTGACAACGTAGGTTAATTATAATGAAAAATTTCAAGGGTTTTTGAAAATCCAAAATAGTGAAAATCTAGGACGTTACAGCCATGCGTGAAAATTTTGTAGGTGTGCATGTGTTCATGTTAGCAACTTTCATGAAATTGCTTAATTTCAACTTCATGAGTTAGCAGGCCTTACCATGATGTTTAAGTGAAATCCACCCCGGTCACGAGATGTGTCACTCTATTTTAGTTGTAGGGTCCAAAAGTTAACCTCGTTTGTGATTCGGGTGATCAATACAAGGGAAACACTTGGGAGAGAGATGCTTCGTATACTTTTTCCAATCATATGCTCCACTTATATCATAGGTCAAGCTAATTTTTGGGCCATATAGTTAAAATAAAGTGGTACACCTGATGATAGGAGTGGATTTTACATAAATATCATGGTGGGCCCTATGTAAGAATTTTTAGGCATGCATGTGATTGAGGTAAATAACTTTTACATGAAAGTGGTGTGAATTTGACTTTAGGAATTAATGGGCCTCACCATGATATTTAAGTGAAATCTAGCCATAGGGCCCAAATAACTAGGTGTGTCATCCCATTTTAGTTATAGGAGCAAAAATTCAGCCTCGTATGTGATTCAGGTGGGTCATGTGAAGGAAAATTGTTGGCAGAGGCACACCCCGTATACTGTTACCAATCATATGGTTCACTTGAATCATAGATCGGGTTGATTTTTGGGCCCTATGGCTAAAATGGATTGATGTGTTTGGTGATTAGGGTGGATTTTACATAAACATCACAATGGGCCACATGTGAGGATTCGTAGAATTCATTTCATGCATGCAAGGAACATGTTAAATGCAAATTTTTTATTCACATGGAATCCATCTACATATTACAAAATACAATTGATGATTCCATTTGACATGGATTCCAATTATAATTGTGATTTGGATTCCAATTCATATCGAATCTGTATTGCCAAATGACTCCTAATGTAACTGAGACATAATTATACTATTCTTGTTTCTTATTAGCTTGATACGTAGAATCACATTAGCTTCACTCTTATCCTTCATACTAAAAGTAAATGATAAGAATCTTTTAATGTCATTTATAACTATTAAAAATATATGAAAATTAACTTATCATTTACATACAGATATATAATTACTCAATTGCTAGAGAATTTCGAATATATACATTTATCAAATTCATTGATTTTAAAGTTATATGAGGTAACCACCTTATCAAAGTTTTCATACCATTATTTAACTAGCTATTTAAGCTTATAAAGTGACTTGATCAATCTATACACTTTGTTTTCTTATTTCTGAATTATGAAAACTTTTGGTTGTTCCATATATCTCTCTTCATTGAGGTCACCAACTTTTCTTTGTGTAAATCCTTTAGCAATTAGTCTTGTATTAAATCTTTTTTAGTCCAATCTGGTCTTAGTTTTCTTTTAAATATCAATTTAAAACTAATTCATTTTGATCTCGTAGGCAAATTCACTAGTTTTCATGTTCCATTTTGGATCAAATAATTAATTTAATCATTTATAGCTTTCTTCTAAAAAGAAGCATATTGAAATTTAAGGGCATCACATAGAGTTAGGGAATCATTTTTTACGTTATACTAACTTGATTTCCTCTATTATGTGTTTTTTTATCCCTTTCTATTAATAGAAAGTAGTAAAAATTCACACATGGTGTAATGGGATTACCATGGTTGCGCTACGAAATCTATGCAGGGCTACAGAATGAATGTTATTTATTTATTTTTTATTTTTTTTGGGGGGGGGGGGGGGGTGATTAGGACTAATTTAAAATTTACGTCTTTTAAACCCAATTACCTACTTAAGCTATTATGTAAATTAAGCTAAGCAAGGTAATTAACTTTAAAGATTTCAAGCCAATGGAGGGTCCAATCACATAAACTATAAATGATATCTCAATTAAGCAACTAGTCTATAAACATGATAGTGTACATGCGTGTGTGAGATGTTCTAAATATCAACTCCTAACATTCATCTAATCATGCACACATATAATTTAACATTCATCACATAAGTAGAATTAAATAAGTGCTCAAATATAGTCCCAAACACAAGCATCTCTTCTTGAAGCTGAGACAAGAAGAGATAGATCTGATGGATAATCATAAACGGAGAGCTTAATACACTCATAAATGCCCGATTCTCTCCATGTTATTTCATGTTGAGATGAGACACAGGCGAACTAAACATCCCATTTCGGAAGGAGCTTTGGCCATGATCGAGGGTTCTTCAAGGCATTCACGAAATCAGGGACAGACTGGGTTGGATCAACAGAGTTTTGCTGGGACAAATGGAAAATAGAGCATCCGTCATGCTAACTTCTTCAACTTCTATTGTTAGAGTGAATGCTGGGCTCGGACAGTAGTAATCGTTGATGGGTGATTGAAAGACAGTCTTGTCAATGCACTTGTTAGCAAGAGCATTCATCACTGTAACAAGATCGTTTTGTTCGAACGACGAGGTGGAAGATGAGGAGGCAACCATTGCTCGAGAAAAGATTGGAGTTTGGAGTTGCTCAGAAAAATTAGGAATGAAGGCATAAGAAGGAAAAAAGCATTCGAAACAGCGCTTATATCGGCCGAGAGAAGAGATCATTTAGTAGGGCATCATTGCGATGGTGTAAGAAACAACATAAGAGCACGTGTCAATATGTGGTTCAATTCTTACTTTGATAAAGTGCAACCGTCGTTGACTTGTAACGATGAATCGACTGAAGAAGGTTATTGGCTCGTTGCCATGTGTACATAATAAATGTTACATTAATGATGGGTCACACGTTGCTTTCACCTTTTTCCAAAGGTAAAGCGACGTGGGGGGCAATGTTCATCCCCATTTTCGTCATTCCTCATAAGAGCCAATCAGAATATATTACATGCGATTTATACAAATCCACATGATGTATTTGGAGATATGAAAAGATTTTTTAGCAAACAACAACCGGAACATATCAAACAGTGCCACGTCAATGTCTAAGTGGCTGATGAAGAAACAATTGTGAAGGAATGGGTATAGGACAGATGGTAAAGGGAGAAATAGAGGAAGTCAAGTAGTGGTTATGGCAACCATCAGAACGTGAGAAGGATCCAGATTATCAGATTAAGCCTATAAATAGAAGATGAATGCAGGAGAAAATTTTGTATCATACCAACCCAATCAAACCAAACATTATCTTTTAATTATCCTTTTAATTACTAGTCAATTTATATCCATAGTGTTATCCTTTACTTTCTCTGTTAAGTAAATTACATTTCTTAGTGTAGTCCTTTACTTCCATCTTGCTATTTATATTCTATAGTGTAATCGGTAGCGCTAATTAAGTAGCTGGTGACTTTAGCTGTAATTTGAGTCTACACTCATATGTTGGATTCAAAAAAAAAAAAAAAAAAAAATCACTCGGGAAGGTGTTTTGCAGTTGTTCTTCACAACTAGAGGTGTACACGAGTCGTGAGTCGAGCTTGACACTACTCGACTCGGCTCGGCCACTAGCTGACCCCAGCTTGAACTCAGCTTAGCTCGGTCCTCGAGCCTGATTGGCCGGCTCGGCTCAGTTCAATCAGTAGCTTGGTCCAATTCAAGCCAAGATCGAGCCTCTGCGACATTTTCTTAAATACATGGAGCGACCTTCGATTTCTCACAGAATGTAAAGCAGCAGCATCAATTTACAGGTATTTCATCAAACACTCAGTAGGTAACATAAAAATCAAGATACAATGGTATTTATTCCATATTCATACCTTCCTCGCCACCAACCGACACCTCATTGAGTCATTTCATCAAACACTTGCTGAGCAACATCAATATCAAAATAACCGAGTCACCGAACTGGTTCGATCCGAGTTGGGGTTCGATCTGAGTCGAGTCTAGCTTGAGCAAGCTCGAACTCGGCTCGAAATTATTTCGAGCTAAAAAAATCAGCTTGACTCGACTCGAACTCAATTTCGAACCGAGCTTTTTCGAGTCGAGTCGAGCGAGCTAACCGAGCTAACTGGGTTCATGTACAACTCTATTCATGACCAACTATAAGAATCCCTTTCTCATTTTAGTTTATTTATATTGAAAAGTCCTTTCATATGAAAGGCAAAGGTGCAACCCATCATCAGAGGACAAACCCCACCCTCTGAATATCACCTTATCTTGTTTACACGTTGAGCGAGTGGCTAAATAGGCAGCCAATCTCATCAGATCTTGGTCATACACTGTTTGCCTATCTTAGCGCTTGGGGTAATAGTTGTTAGGGCTGTACATCGAGTCGAGTCGAGTCAAGGTGGGCCGAGCTCGGCTTGACTCATCCGTGTTGTACTTAAGTTCGAGCTCAAGCTCGCCCTCTAGCTCAACATTGAAGCTTGGCTTGTTTGTCAAAGCTTTCGAGTCGATCTAGTGGTTCGAGTTGAGTCGAGCTTACCTCGAGTTGAGTCGAGCTTGTTCATACGTTAATTTATTATATTTTTGGCTAAAAAATACGAATTAAATGTCAACAATATTAAGTTTAAAATGTCTCACATGCCACATTACTAAGACAAAAAAAGAGTGTCACACATACCTCTAAATACTAGTCATACCACATGTTGGTCCCCAACCCAACGCCCAAACCAACCTAAACCCGCACCCGACTCAACCCAGCGCCCAACCCAACTCAACCCAACCCAACACCCAACCTGACTAGCTCCCGCACCCAATTCATTCCAACGCCCAACCCGACCCAAACCCGCACTTGACTCAACCCAGCACCCAACCCAACCCAACCCAAACCTGCACCCGACTCAACCTGAGCCAACCCAACGCCCAACCCAACCCAGGACCCAACCCAAATCAAAAATTAAAAATCAATAAATCTGAAATCACACACACACACAATTATTCATTATTCATACATTTGTGGTGGCTGAGTGGGCTGAGAGTAGTCACCGAGTGGGCTGAGATGAGTTAGGTTGGGCGCGGGCTGGCGGATCGGGGAGAGGAGAATGAGAGAGAAAGAGAGAGAGAGAGAGAGAGAGAGAGAGAGAGAGAGAGAGAGAGGGAGCTCTACTCAGGCGAGTACGGTCTGGCGACTGGCGAACTGTAGCGAGTTGGGTAAGGGAAAGAGAGGGTCGGGTAGAGTTTTTTTTGTAAAGTTATATATATATATATATATATATATATATATATATATATATATATATATGTATGTGTATAATATATATATATATATATATATATATAAAGGATCGGGTAGAGTTTTTTTTAAGTTATGTATATATATATGGGAAAAGGTACAATGTGCTAGAGCTGATTTTAAAGACCCATGAGGTCGAGTTGTGTGGGCCCCACCGTGATGCGTTTCGAACATCAACACCGTGCATTTGATGCATCCACTTTAAATTATGGGATATCCCAAAACTTAGCCGTATACAGAACTCAGGTGGGCCATACCATCTAAAATCATGTGAAGACATGCTAAAAACATATAAAACCACTTGGTGGGGCCCACCTGAAATTTACATGCGCCTGAAACTTGGTCTGAACCCTCATACAAGTGGGACACACATAATGGATGGGATGGATTTGCAAACCACATCTCGGTGGCCCAAAAAAATGGTTATGAATGTTTTAATGGTGCATGGCACCTCTCAACTTCTGTATGTGGTGTGGCCCACATAAGTCATGCATTGACTTGATTTTTGAGACCTAGGCCCATGAAGGAATGGTGCATCTGACTGATGGTGTTGATGTTCGAAACGCAATACGGTGGGGCCCACACAGCTTGACCTCACGGGACGTTAAAATCAGCTTGAGCGCATTGTACCTTTTCCCTATATATATATATATATATATAATACTCAAGTTGAGTCGAAATCCAGCTCGAGCTTCGAGTCGAGTTGATCTACACCATGCTCGAACTCGGTTCGATTTCAAATAGAGTTTTAAAAAAAGAGCTTGACTCGCCCCGAGTCTGCCCTTCAAGCCAAGTCAATCCGAGCTAACTCGAGCTGAGTCGAGCTAGCTCCACTCGTGTACAGCCCTAATAGTTGTTCAGTTTGAATTTAGCCGCAATTTCAATTCTGACACACCCTCACACATAGTTGAAATGCACAACAACAATAGTTACGATTAGGGAGGACTCAAATTGTCTATAACACTTGTCGTACACTACATAAAACACACTACGCCAAAATGGCCAATTTGCGACTTATTTTTGCGACGGACAAAAATCTCTTGGTTTAACGATGGATTTAATCCGTTGCTAACGGAAAAAGTCCGTCGCTAAACTCTTCCTCTCCAGTCCGAACATCGCGGAATTTAGCGACGGACCAAAATCCGTCGCTAAAATCTGATTTACGACGGATTTTTGTCCGTTAGCTAAATTTATTTGCAACGGAAAATGAACAGTTGAAAATTCCCGCCCAAAAACAAAATGGCGCACTTTTCAGTTGATTTTGTGATGGATCAGGTCCGTCGTAAAAGGACTTTTGCCTTAACATTATTTTTTTTTTTCATTTTTTTTAGAATATGGTGGAAAATTAAGTTTTTTCGTAGTCTAATAATTGTTTTTTAATAGAATTTCAATGGTTTAATTGTACATATTTGTATCTAAGATTATTTTTTAACAATTGATTGAATGCAAAAAGAGTTTTTTTTGTTTTTATATCAAATGAGTGGAATTTTTATTTTTATTTTTTAATTAAAACTAATATTTAAATGATTTGTAATATCACATGAAAAAGAATATTGAGAAGTTTAAAAATTTTAACAATGTTTGTGAAAAAAATTAGATTTTGAAAAAATAAAAATCGTCATTTAATAAAAATCTATTTTGTGTGAACAAAAAAGAATATTTAATAAAGTTGATAAATTTGAAAAAAAAAAAAGCATTTGATTTTGAGATAAATTAATATCCTGAAAAAGAAAATTAAAAATATTTTAAAAAATGTGAAAATTTTCACAATGTTGAAAAATGAAAATATTTTAAAAAAGAAAATGAGAGTTTGAAATTTGAAAAATAAAAAAAAATTAAAATTGTGAAGTTCAATAAAAATTGACAAGTTCGAATAAAATGCTTTTTAAAAAAATGGAGAAGTGAAAAAGAATTGAAAATTTTTAAAATAAAATGATTTTAAAAAATTGATACTTTATCAAAAAACAAACATTTTGAAACGAAAAATAAATTAGTTGAAAATTTTTGTGATTTTGAAAAATAATCGAAAATGTTCAAAATTTGAAATTAAAAGAAAAAGTTATATATAAAAACACTAAGATTTTGAAAAAATATATATAATTTTTTTAAAAAAAATGAAAAGTAGAAAACAACATGATGCTTTTGAAGAAAAAAATTGGCATTTTGGAATTTTTGGGGAAAAAAATTAAAAATTTTGAAAATTTAAGATATTTTGAAAATAAAAATTCAGAATTTGTATTTTAATTTATTTTTTGAAATATTTTATAATAAAAATGATATTTGGTTAAAAGTTTTCAAAGAAAAATTAAGAGTAAAAAAATGTACATTTTGAAAAAAAAATGTAATTTTTAAATGGAAATTGATATTTATTCGTGAAAAAAAAATATTTTTTAGTAAATTATTAGGCACATCCACTAATTGAACATTTAACCGTTTTTAGACAATCGAATTATCCAGATTGAAGAGTAAATAACTTCATATGTTTAATTCAAATTTCACTCAAATTGCTAATCAATCTTGTATTCCTAATACCTTTCTCACATGTAGCTAGCTTGATTGGGGTGAGTAACTAGTCAAATTGATAGTATTGATCAATAAAATAGAGTGAATGGACTATACATATAAAATGGGCTAAATATTATTGTCAAAATTATGACCCAACTTATTGACCTCACGAAAACCTCGAATTGATGTTAATAAGTTTTGTGGGCCCCATCATGCTGTGTGTCGAACATCAACACCGTGCATTTAATGTGTCCCCTTTAGGTTATGAGATATCTCAAAAAATCATCTGTAAACGAAACTCAGGTGGACCATACCATCTAAAACCATGTCAAAACATCATAAAAAATATAAAAGCACTTGGTGGGGCCCACATGAGTTTTGGATGCGGCTAAAACTTGGTCTGACCCCTCATCAAGTGGGACACACATAATGAGTGGCTTAGATATGTGAATCACCTTAAGGCAAGCCCAATATATGATTATGAATGTTTTAAGGAAACCCCTCTACATTTAGGTGAGTTAGTCATTACCTTTACCAAAGTAAACTTTGTGGGGTCCACCGTTATTTATTTATTTTATCCATTCCATTTATCCACGTTAACAGATAATTTGAGGTCTAAAGAACAAAAGGAAGCATATCCAAAGCTCAAGTGGACCACACCATATGAAATAGTGTGATTGAACCTCTACCATTAAAAAATTCCTGCGCAAGGATGTTGGGTGGGGCCCAACACCATGTGTTTGGAAAATCTACTCCGTTAATCCATTTTTAGAGATCATTTTAGGACAAGAGACTAAAAATGAGTTGGATCCAAAAATCAAGTGGGTCACACGAGAGGAAACAGTGGGGAAACAAATACCTACGGTTGAAACCTTCTGGACTCCACCTTGATGTTTATATGCCATCCAAACAGTTTATAAGGTCATTAAAAAAAAGCCTGAAACAAAGCTTTTTATGGCCGTAAGAATGTTTCAACGGTTCTCATAGAATCCCCACTGTTTCATCTCGTGTGGCCCACTTGAGTTTTGTATACACTTCATTTTTGGTATCTTTTTCTAAAATGAGATCTATAAATAGATTAACGGTGTAGATTTCCCACAAACATGGTGGTGGGCCCCACCCAACATCCTTGCGCAGGAACTTCCTGGGAAAGGCTTTAGCAGGAAATTCACGTCCCCTAAAATGGGCGCGGATTGGCTACTGACAGGTTGAGTAGCCAGACTGCTACTAAAGTGACGTTACCAAGTTCTATGGGCCCCACCATGATGTATGTTTTGTATCCACGCCGTCCATCCATCTGGAGAGATCATTTTAAGGTAAGACTCAAAGAACGAGTCACATCTAAAGATCCAGTGGACCCCACTAGAGAAAACAGTGGGGAGAGTAACACCACTGTTAAAAACTTCTAAAGGCCACAAAAGTTTTAGATCAAGTTGATATTTGTATTTTCCCATCTTTAATGTCTTTTTAAACTTTTGAACAAGTTGGATTTCAAAAAAACATCATGGTGGGCCTTAGGAAGGTTTCAAGTGGGCATCAATCTTCCCTCTATTTTCTTTGGTGGGGTCCACTAAAGCTTTGGATCTGCCTCGTTTTCTGGGTCATGCCTTAAAATAATATCTCCAAATGAATGGACGTTGTGGATACAACATATACATCATAGTGGGGTACACAGAACTAGTGACGTCGTTTCAGTAGCGACTCTCGCTACTCAACCTGTCAGTATCTAATCCGCGTCCCCCTAAAACAGGGAACGAATTGGCTACTCCCCTTGACTCGGTGCTCTGTGGGGCTCACCATGATGTATGTGTGTCATCCATGCTGTCCATCTATTTTTATATATCATTTTATGATGTGAGAAAAAAATGAATTATATCTCAATCTCAAGTGGACCACATTACAGGAAACAGTTTGGAATGAATTTTGACCATTAAAAACGTTTTGGGGCGATAAAAGTTTTGGATCAAGCCGATATTTATTTTTTCCATTCATCTAGGTTTTTATGACCAAATCAACATATTGGATTTCAAATAAACAGTACAGTGGGCCTTAGGAGGATTTTAATGGTGAATATCCATTCATTATTTTTTCTATGGTGTGGCCCACCTAAGATTTATATCCCTATCATTTTTTGTATAAAGCCATAAAATGATATGTAAAAATGGATGAACGGAATGGATGAAACACGTACATCATGGTGGGGCCCACAGAGCACCAACCACCAGCCTAGTGTAGCCAATCTGTCTCCCCTAAAACGAGACCCATTTTCTCTCTCCCTCTCATCCACTCTCCGTCTGTCCCTCTCCCAACGCCAGCCCTAAAGATCTCTCCCACCTCTCTCTTCCTGTCGATCTCTTCACGAACATCAGGTAATGCTCTCTCTCTCTCTCTCTCTCTCTCTCTCTCTCTCTCTCTCTCTCTCTCTCTCTCTCTCTCTCAATCGATTGATAGCGGTGGTTCTCTCAATCTCTCTCTCAATCGATTGATTGTGGTGGTTCTCTCTCAATCTCTCTCTCTCCCAGCGCCATGATTGGAAACCCCCTGGATTCGGAACCTCCATGATTTGAAACCCCCTATTTTTTTGGGTGTTGGGTTTATGTGTAATTGTTAAGTAGATAGATAGGCCAATGGTGTTCTTTCCCTCTTAAAAATCTTTTCGGTTCAAGTAATCCACATAAAGAAGTCCATCTCTACTAAAAAATTTCAAGTTCTAATCAATTCTATCAATGAGTAATCTCCTTTTTTTTTTCTTTTTTTTTTTGAGATTTCCCAAAAACTTATTTTGAATAAAACAAGTTTAATTTGGTTTACTCAAAACAACGAGTTTTTTGCCTATCTGCCGAAAAATATGGGGTTTTAAATGTTTAATCAATCATATGAGATTTTTCTTTTTTCATAAAGATGAGTTTAAAAGGAGTTTTGCTACTCTAGGAGAATCTTAGAGAAAGAAGCTGTTTGGCTACAGCATGGGTGGAATGAGCTTTTGCTACAGCACTTGCATGTGGTTGAGTTTGTTTTCACATAGTATGGCCCACTTGAGTTTTGAATTGAAAAGAGAAAATGAGTGGATTTACAAGATGGATGGACTGGATGTTATGGATAGGATTGTCTCATGACTTCTATTTTTAAATCATGGATAGGATTGCATCATGGGTTATATTTTTAAAACATGGGACATTAATGTAATGGATAGGATTGTCTCATGAGCTTTACTTTTAAAACATGAGCCATCCATCCCGCTTGATACATAACCGTGCCTGCCATGATGTCCTTTGGAGAGATGGCTCCAATATATTCTGGTTTTTCCATACTAATGTATCTTATTAGTAATTTTAATAAATTTATTCTGCAACCCTTATGTACATGGGACCATCTTAATGTTTTCATGCCATCCAATTTGTCCACATGGCTCTCCCCACCATGGACCCTTCAAAAATAAGCTAATCCAACCATCATATGGCCACCTTATGAAATGGAAACTTTTTTTTTTTTTTTGGTTAATTTTTTTTTTTTTTAATCTCCGTGTCACCGGTCAAAATCTCATGTATCCAAAACTCTAAATAATTGTGTCTTCAGCTTTTTTTTTATTTTTTTATTTTAAATGTGGTTGTATATTCCTTAAAGTTGCTGCAATTTTCCAGTTGTATTAAAGCTATGATAGGTGGATCCTTGAAGAAACAGGAGTGCAAGATACTTGAACAAGGAGAATGATAAGGGATCCACCTTTCCTTTTCCCAACATTTGAAATCCATACTTGCTTGGGGTATTTTTGCACCTTTTAATACAAGTTGGTTTTACAAACCCAAGTACTTCCATTTACACTTGTCCTTTTGGTGATGCTGTTAAGAAAGATAAACTATTGCAAATGGTGAGATTTGGTGCTGAGATGGTTTTCAGTTTAAGGATAGCACTATGAGAAAGTACATGTTGATTTTCCTAATTTCGATATTTGAAGATGGACACTATGAGTTGCTGCTTATGTATTTAATTCTTTCACAAGTTTTGTTTACTGTTTTACAAAAAGAAAGACTTGAAAGCTTACATTGATCAGATTTTATTTTGGATCACTCTTATTTTCTTCGTAAATTAGATGAATTCGATTTCTAAGTTGCTTCGTTATTGGTTGGAGGTAATTCACCCATGTTTCTTCAAATGATTGTAATGATGTGCTGCATTATCTTCATTCATATAAAAGATTAATTATAACATCCCGAGTTGAGTTATGACTTGGCCGAGTTGGGCATATTTTGAAGGCTTATTTGTGGTTCCAAACTAGGGTCTAAGTTTACTTTGACAAGTCATGTGTAACTCAGATGAGTCGTCAATCCATGTCATCTGGAACAAATGGTTGAACTGTTCTTGGACAGTTACCATCCATAAGAAAATTTTAGTCACTAGAATCTTTTCTAATTTTTACTATATATAATGTGATTAGCTTTTCTTGGCCAGTTACTATCCATAGAAAAATTTTAGTCACTTGAATCTTTTCTAATTTATGCTATATAGAAAAATCAAAAGCAGAAGTTTATCGATGCCATGCATTGTTGGAGAAACTACAGGTGGTAACTGGTCAGTAGATGCATGTAGATGCTTCTTGTGTAGTTTTTGCAGTTCAAGCATCCATTTTGGTTTGTTTTGAATCTTATTTTGGGTTTTGGATTTTGTTGGTTTTTGTTAGATTGATTAGGATTTTCAAATTTTGGTCATGTCTACTTTCATGTATGGGACTAATGTACAATCCATCTCTCGTGCCATTGTGATGTTTGATGAAGGCGCTGAATATTTATGATTTCATCAGCTATTTTTTTGTTTATTGCCATTTGCAGGCTGCTAAGAAAGGACGTCTGCCTGTGTTGATTTTGAGCATGAAGGAAAGCATACAGCAACACAGGCCGACTATTATATTTTTGCATGGCTCTTACAAAACCAATGAATGGTTGCAGCCATTACTCAAGGTAAAAGTCAAATGCTACTGAATTCTCCCATCCCTTTGTCATTATACAGAATTCAAATTTGTACATCTATTTCAACTTTTTAAAACAGTGGGTCACACTATAGATGAGTCGTAGCTCATAACCAAAAAGATAAAAGATAAAGACAAAAAAAAGAAAGAAAGAAAAGATAACTAAAGGATGACTATGACCACCAGTAAGTTATGTTGAGGATGCAGGGGATCCTTATAGAGATCAAATGGAAGATTGTATCAGTTTAATAATGGAAGAATTGAAATCTAGAGGAATTTCCAACAGTCACTCTTGCATACCAGGTAATTCATTTAAAATTTTAGCTTTTGGTTTCTAGGTTTGATTTCCAACTGCTTTATGCTTCTCAGTTCTTCAGTTTGTTTGCCACTTATGAGACATCTAAATCACCACCATCTAAGCCTTATCCCGACTAATTGGTGTTAGTTTCTGAGACATCTAAATAAATAGTGAAAATTACATGTGCTACACCAACCAAGGCTTTAGAACTTGCCAAAACCAAGTGAACTTGGTTTCGCTAAGGAAAAAATGATAGGTCCCTTTGAAATATGTATGTTTCAGGATGAGTTGCTGTGTGACAGGTGGCAGTTTTAACTAACAGAGCCACAAACTTACATATTCCTAACTACCCAAGTCTTGGTGAGTTTAGTATCCCTGATTCAATGGTTTGTACAAGATTTCATATAGGTATTTAGCAAATTTGAGTTGACTCAGCATGTTTTCTAGAATTGTCTTTCATTCTGGGTTCAACTGTTCTCAGTTGGATCTCTTTTTCATGTTTGAAATTGGCTTTCATTTTCATCAGTCTCTCACAGAGTCTTCATTGTCCTCTTATGTGCTTAATGTTGCGATGTTGCATCATCTAGTTAGCATTATATGTATATCTTTTTCATGTTGGATCTCTTTTTCATGTTTGAAATTGGCTTTCATTTTCATCAGTATCTCTTTTTTTACATTGATTTTTTTTTTATGTATGTTTTAGGTACTTCTTCAAGGTCTTTCTTCAAGGGATTTAATATGTGGATGGAAGAAACTGTAATGAAGGTATAAAATCAAAGATTATATGGTTTGCTAGATCTGTTTCAGGCATATGAATTACTGAAGAATAAGTGGAGAATTGTGAAATCTGAACGTTTGAACTTTTTAATGGTCAAAATTTTATTAGCTTTTGCTCGTAGTTGCACAGTTTTTTTAGTTTAAAACCGTTCTGGAATAAGAAAAAATACCGTTCATCAAGGTTTATGTGACCTTACCAAGAAGTTCAATGGCAAATAAACATTATGGAAATAATATGGTGGGCAGTAGGGCATTAAACACCATTGTTTCCTATAGTATATTCCACCTGAGATTTGTATCTTCTTCAGTTTTGGGCTTATAACCAAAATGATCTAGCTACGAAAACAGATGGACGGCATGGATATAGAATACATACATCAATTCCATGACCCGCTACCTCCAACAACTGCAACCATAATAGTTTCTATAGCCATCCTTTTTCCAAGCCATGGATGAGATGGCTAGATTGCCTGACAAAAGTGATTCTTTAAAATCATAAGCAATCCATAATAGTTTCTCGCAAATAGATGGATCAAATTGTTGCTTAGACATATTTATGTAAATGACCTTGACCATCCATATTTAAGGCCATTGATCAAATGGTTAATATGTCATATGAGTGCAATGTTTTAGAGGTAGCCCATAAAATGTACCTTGGACTTGATGAACAATGTCCTAATGCAACTAGGAGCATTATAACTTATAGTGCTATGAGAGCACTGGAGCATTAGAATTTGGACTTTTATCTTTAAATTTCCTTATTTCGACACTTTGAATTCAAATTGAGATATTTTAGGAGAGTTTTATGTGTGAGCCGATGGGGTTGTAATATCAGTTGATTTGAGCTAGCAGTTAGCACTCGGTACTTTTTGTATGGTTTTAATGCCAGTTATTAGATCATGATGTTGTTTCAGAGTGAATAAATTGGTTTTTCTTGTTTCCTACAATGGGCTTCAAAACCCTATAGTAGTGATTCTTCTAGAAACCCTTCGATTTTATTCCTTAGGCCCTCCTGCGAACTGAGACGGCACATTTATTTTTATTTGCTGTTATTTCCTCATTTCTTGGCTACTATTGGATTAATTGGAAACATATTGGAGCATTTAATGTGAAATCGATCATGTCGTGCTTCATGCAAGTAAAAAATCCATGGCCTAATTTGATGCTCATAGCGGGGTGTTGTTGAACCATTTTGGTTTAACAGAGGCAAGGTAAGCAGTTCCAACCTCTCTTAATAGAGGAGATTTAAAAGGGGAACAAAAAAAGAAACAAAGAAACAAAGAAAAGATCAAACTATTAGAAGTTCGGTATGACTTCTGGCAACAGCATGCACCAAGAGTTGGTGCAGACATATATCTCCCACCACCTAAAAATGATAGGTTATATGAAAATAAAAAAATGGTGATGGGATTTTAAAAATCTATTTTTGAAACACATTTAGGGCCTCTTTGTTAGCCACTCTCGAAAAGAAATTTTTTGATGCATATTTCTATGAAAAGCAAATTATGAAAACTTTCCAAAATTTTGATTTTATTTTGAAGGTTGTTTGGTTGCCACTGCTTGTTTTTCCATCTTCATTGACAATTTGTTTCCTACTTTGGCCTCTGCCAGGTCAACTTCCTGATTTTATTTAAAAAGGAAAACTTGTTTAGAACTGATACTGAGCTCCCATCCAAACTGAGTTGACTCAGCAACTAAATCCAGAACTGGTATGAATAATGACTGCTAAGAGTGACAAACCAGTCACGGTGAAAATATGGTGCAGAAAAAACATCTCATGGCCACCACACTACTAGCTGATGTTTTATGGAAAGATAGATTATCACAGCTTGCAAATTGTGGCTTCTAAAAGCTTCAGTGGTCTCCACATTAATGGGCATCATAATTTTTCTGTTTGCTCATGCACAAATACTAGTTTGCTTCATAAAAAAGCATGTTACTGACAAATGGACAAATGACAATTAATAATAGAATCCCAAGATGGAAGGCATGCCGTTAGCATCAGATGCCACAAATTAATATCATGAACTCCCTCTGATACCACCAGTAAAACATGACTAATGGATACCAGTAAAACATGACTAATAGATGACTTGGTTTTTTAGTAGTATGCACAGCTTTTTGGCTTGATATTTTGTAGTTTTTCTTACTTTTTTGGGTTCTGTGACCAGTTATGGAATTTCAAAACTGTTTTTGAGGCAGACTAGTGTTACTTGAGTTAATCTGATTTTTAACATGGATGATTTCTCACACAAGAATGTTTCATGCAGATTCGTATGGCTAGGAGCACCATACAAACCGATGGAGTTGATGAAGTCTGACTGGGCAACAATTAGAAAGTCTCCACCATGGGTGATGGATTCTTGGTATGATGGGATCAAGGAATGTACCATGTTCTGTTAACCATTTGTGTGTTGACCATAGCGGAGGTGAGACATAGCGACAACCAAACTCTCTTTGCAATTCCATGTTTCACGAATTGCTGTTTGGGTTAGCCCCACTTGGCCATTTCCTCTTTATTAAATTGAGTTGTTACCAATTTTGTGAATAGGATTCTTATTAAACAATCATGTGAAATATTTTTTGAATGACTATTAGGTGTAAGATTCAAAAAAAATAATAATAAAAAATTTGATGATATTTTTTATTTGTAGATATTTTAGCGACGGACCAAATCCGTCGCTAATTTCTAAACAACACAATCAACGACGGATTTAAGGTCCGTCGCTACTATTTTTAATGACCGGTTTTCTCGAATTTTAGCGACGGATTATTTATTTTTTGCGACCAATCTTATCCGTCACTACTATGTGACGAACCATATCCGTCGTATATATTAAACAACAGATTTTATTTGTCGAAAGAAAAATGACACAGTAAACAGCGACGGACCAAGCGACGGATGAAATCCGTTATTTATTTGGTTTTACAATGGATTTGGTCCGTCGTAAATTTGCGATTTTGGCGTAGTGACATCTAAGCTTTTAAAGCCCACCATGCTATATAAGTGAGATACACTTTGTCATCAATATCCAAAACTCAAGTGGGCCACACTACAGAGAATAATGGGAATTGGATGCCAAACATAAGTTTGTTTTTGGGGCTACTATGATAATATGCATCCTCCATCAAACACATTTATGTGTTACTTACTATGATAATGTGAAGATATCTAAATAATCCTAAAACTAAGAGAGGAACACCATGTGAACTTAAAGGTTTTAGAAGCAATTTTACATTATCCCCTATAGTGTACCCATTTGATTTTTTCATTAGGCCAAACTTTTGTATGCATGGTGAACATAAGGGTCATCGTCATCGCCTAATGGGCGGAGTGAATTTCACATACAAACCATGGCGGGCCTTTCATCTTGGGTGTTTTATGTTGTATAAAACATGTGATGTAGATAATTCTAATTTGGTGGGGGATGCAAATTGGTTATGCCCCCACCAAGAAGGTCCATAGATCAAAGATAAGCGGGGCACATGGTGATGTATTTGAAATCCACTCCATTAATTTCACGAGCTCACAATAAGATGGGAAATAAAAAATGAGGCAGATCCAAAACTCCAAAGGGCTCACTATATGAAATAATGAGAATGAAAAAGCCCACTGTTCAAACCTTCGTGGAGCTAATCATGATGTTTATATGTCATATAAATTGCTCGTAATGTTATTACACTACGATGAACTAAAAGAAAAAATATTAATCTGTTCCAAAACTTTCGTGGCCCATGAAGGTTTTAATAGTGAGCTTTTAATCCCTACCATTTCATATCATGTGGCCCACTTGAGTTCTAGATTTGACTCATTTTTAACCTCCTATCCACTTGCAAAACTAATGAACAAAGCGGATTTCTCTCGAGCATCATGGTAGGCCTTGCATAGTTTCCGTCTTTAGGAAGTTCATAATTGACGTGAGGTGGAAACCGATGTCTAAGATACCCGGCCTCGACCGCCATCTACATCCACAGGTGATATGCCAATGTGAATAAAGGCTAAGAGCTAAGAGACCCAACTGATAGAGTTTAATGGATAATATTATGTTGGGAGGTCGAAATTATTTATAAATTACTTATATGGCAAGAAAATAACGCCTATAAACCTTTGAAATTATAGATATCAATGTGGATGTATCATGAATAATAATAATAAAACTCTTATTTGGTTATTTAAATAATAGATTGTTGGACATCTATAGGATGGTTAGAAATAAAAATAATCCAATGGTCTTATTTCAAAAAACAAATGTTGACGAACGGAGAAAAGGATTGTTGAGCTAACATGATTTTTGTAGTGTAACTTAAATGTAGTGAATTTGACACTTTGGCTTATTTGGGTTAGTATATACCACATGTTTCTTGAGTGTTAGGTTCGTATACAACTGGAGTCTCTAATAACTCTCCTTTTGACTACTTTCTATTTAGGTTTGTTTATTTCACTAACTACATTAGTAAAGAAAATAAGTAAAGATTATAAATTGTTTTATTTGTTTCATGATATTAGTTGTATTTGGTTACAATGATGGCATTGTTTATATTATTTGAATGTCTATTTTATTCAGAAAAAATTATAAAGATAATAAATTTATAATGAAAATTTTTAATAATTATAAATTTTTTTATTTGCAATTTATTCTTCGATTATGTGCCATGCTTTTTAAACAAAAACTGTGAAATAATAATGAGAGCTTATTTACTTAAGAAATCGATAAATTAGATAAGTCTTTAAATCTTGTAAACGGCTAAGTAAAGATAAAATGAATGGTCTCTACACCCCACCATGATCTTGATTATACACCCACACCGTCCATCATTTTTAAAGACTTTCCAACACTTAAAAAGAAAATCAAGTAGATCTAAGGATTAAGTGGGCCACAACGTCCCACAACAGTTAGAAAGTTGGGATTGGAAACCCCACGTTGAATCCTTCCTAGGACCCACCTCTATGTTTATATGGCATCCAACCCATTACTAAGGTGAGGCCCACTCGGATAAAGGGAAAAGTATATACCATACTTCTACAGAACTTTAGTGGGCCCCAGAAACCTTACAATTACATGTGGCCATTCATAACTTTTACTCGTGGGTGGCCCACGTTAGTTTTAGACTTGATTTTTGGGCTCAACTATTATAATGATATGGTGCAAATGATGGACAGAGTGGATTTCATTAAAAAAAAAAAAAAAAAAAAAAAAAAAAAAAAAAAAAAAAAAAAACCGTATCACTGTGGGCCCTATGAAACTTTTTCTTTGATGGCTTGTTATCCTTTGGTGTCATTGTAGGCTAGGATTGGATTTCGATGAGCGTTGTACTGCTTTTCTTACATGAAAAGCTTTTTGTACAAACAAGTGGGCCTATTAATATCCAGTAATGGGAACCACTACCAAGTGTTTGGCTTTCTTCTATCAAAAGCCTTTCAGTTGAATGTGTATCGTTGAAGTACAACCTACGTACCGCCCACCTGAAGGACTACATACTCTGATAGACTTCGGTGAACTTTAGTAGAGCTTGACAAAATTCAAATTGTTAAAGTTTGTCAAAGACTATTGAAGTACATTGAACTCTATTAAATTCCCTATAAAGGCTTATAAATCCTGTCGAAGTCCTGAAAGTCCCACTACGCCAAAATCGCTGTTTTGCGACGGACCAAATCCGTCGTAAAGCCAAATAAACGACGAACTTCGTCCGTCGCTTGGTCCGTCACTGTTTACTGGGTCGTTTTTGGTTTTACGACGGATTTTATCCGTTGTTTAATCTGCGACGGATAAGGTCCGTCGCATCATAGCGACGGATAAAATCCGTTGTAAAAAATAAAAAATCCGTCGGCAACATCCAAAAAATTAGTCGTCACTAAAAACATTAGCGACGGATAAGGTCCGTCGCTAATATGAGTAAGCGACGGACCTCGAATCCGTCGTTGATTTTCAATGTTCAGAAATTAGCGACGGATTTGGTCCGTCGCTAAAATATCTGTAAAAATTAAAATCAATAAATTATTAGTATTATTTTTTTAATCTTGTACCTAATAGTCATTCAAAAAATAATTCACTATTGTTTGATAAGAATCCTATTCACAAAATTGGTAACAACTCAATTCAATAAAAAGAAGAAATGACCCAAATGGCCCACACCAACAAAAATTGACTTTTAACCCTCCTAACTAAACTCTTTCCCCCCCCCCCCCAAACTAGGACCCATACAAAAGAAATTACCCAGAACTTCCAACTGTTGGCTATGCCTTGCCTTGAATTGGCTACTTGGTATCTTCTCTTCTTTAACCTTCTTCTGAGCCCTTCCTACATATATTACAAACAACCAGATTCAATCCAAGAAAAGGCTAGTTTAGTCAACCCTTCATATATTACAAATAACCAGCTTAAATCCATGAAAAGTGGATAGTTTAATCAACTGAAACCAATTAACAAAACAAAATATTAGAATTCATCCTAGCCAATAGAGGTTCAGGTAAGAGCATTTCACTAGGAGAGCACAATACAGTTTGAAAAGATCTTTAGATGTTGGAATCAATACACAACAGCTCAATGCAATCTGCATTTAATGCACTAGTGTCTAACAAAATGACCAAATGAAAGTGTAGGAACAACGAAATTCCTATTTCCCAACAAGATACACCTGCATAGTCAGAAGATAGCAATAACTTGTCGGTGCTTGTAACTGCTTTCATTTATAAACCGGCATCTCTATTACCATTTGATCCATGAAACTAGACCCAAAAAAATATCTTTGATTCCCCCATACATCCATTCAACCATCATACAGTTATATTCATAAATACATACCGTGGAACACCAATCCATCCACCGACAACATCATCATTACCTTAAAACTAGTTCCATCCCTTCTAATCCCACCAAATGCAACCGGCCAAACACTCCCTTAATGTCATTGGGGCACAATCCTTGAAATAACAAATTGGAAAACATACATTAGATGATACAACCTGCTGAGCAAGACATCCGTAAAGTTCCTTTTATGCATCATATCTGTGTTGAAAGATGCATGTGTTGCTTAACCAATGCTTAGAAAATGGGCATATACATGGTATAGCATACAAGTACATGAAGTGGGAAATGGGCTAAAATGACTGAAGAGCATCAAAAGACTCTAGGCCAATGAGATTGCAATTCTCAATCAATAAAAACAGGACACCTAAGCACTGCTACTCTGTCATATGAATCCTTGTAACATCCCATGATTAATACGCATAACATGCAAACAATCTACATACCAAGAAGCCTCACAGAAAGAGGGAGCTCTGCCTTTAGCAACTTGGTAGCATAGTTTAAGATATCCTCCCTTGAGCAAATATACCTTTGCAAAGACATGGCTCTAGTCCGAACCTGCAAATTGTATATTTAAGTAAATTTGTCAGTAAAAAAATCAAATAATAAGCCATTGTTAGGGTTAGAAGCACTACTAAGATGAGCATAAAGAAATCTGTAATTTAAACCGTTCACAAAGGTTTGTAATGAATAGAAACAGTGTAATTGCATAGAATCATTTCACAAAATCTGTAATTTAAAAGAATTCTGTAGTACAAAATGGCACTAGTGTGTAACCAAAAGTAGAAAGGGAAGGGTGCTGCTAGCAGCCAGAGTGTGGGTACAAAAATAAAAATAAAAACTCTTCTGTTGGAATATACTAACCTCTGGATTATTCAAAGCCCTTATATATTCAGTGGTTAAGCAGACTCCCTATATTCAAAGGAAAAGAGTTTTTATTTTTGAGCTTGGATGGAAAATTACGTACCATTCTCATTTTATATGGCCATGAAACCATGGATTGACCGCAAAATCCAAACGTCTTGGCGCTTCGATGAGTTATCTGTGAACAATGAAAATAATAGAAACTTCCTCAGTAAGGAACATATACAGTCTATATAGAAAAGAATCATATAAAAAGGATAAACAAATAAAGACCATTGAAAGTAAAACTAAAAAATTTCTCCATAGGTTGGAGGTTTCCTAGCCCCACACTTACCTTGCAAGTAGAACATGAGTTGTACACGAGTCGAGTTAGCTCGGTCAGCTCACTCAACTCGCCTCGGCTTGAAACTGGATTCGGACAGAGTTGAGTTGGTTTTTGGAGCTTGAAAAAAATTCAAGCCGAGTACGAGCTTGCTCGAGCTCGAATCATCTGTTATTGCCTATCAAAATTAACTGTAGCTTTTAATCATTGCCGATAGAAACTTTCTAACCACTTCTAGAATAAAAGGAAGAAAACAGTAGACCACATTCATGTATGCATCCAAATCAAAGTCAGCAACTATTCTGGCCCCTCTCTCCTTTCTTGAGTTCCTTCAGGAGCTCTTCCATCACATGACATGAAAAATAAATTTTAAAAAATTCAGTCTTGGATATGTGCAACAGTGCAAGTCATGTTGGCTAATATATGCAGATGTATGCAAGATGTTTTCTGAGGGATAAATTCATCTATCCTAAAACCTCTCATTCCACCAGTTGAAGAACAAAATAGAAATGCAGAACTGAGCTTAAATATTTGACAGCCAAGGAAAGTAAGCAAAAGACAAACAAAATGGAGAACACTTGTCCAAAAGAATAGCTAGAGAGAATCTAAAACTAGAAATCCCAAAATCTAATTGAGGAAATGATACAAAACCCATAGAGAAAAAGGAAAAGAAATGTAATAAGCATGGGGGAAGAAAACTAATATTGGACTCCAAGTCCCAACAGTTAAGGCTGTGTTTGGATTCAATGAGTAAATGACTCTAGTGAGGCTAGCCACTCAAATTGAAATTATTGTCATTCCAAGTCCAACTGTCCAACTTAAAAGCCCATGGAACTGCAACAAATTAAAATGGTGCCAGTCACAATTTGGCCATATTCTTCTCATAATGATGGATAAAATTAATGCCATGCTTTGTTGACAATTCGGTGGTACATTGAATGGATATACCCACCATCATTTGAAATTACTAAGAATAACACACGTGTTATATCTAAACCGTTCATTTGTTTTGTAACCTCATTTTATGGCATGGGCCTAAAAATGAGGTAGATCCAAAACTTATGTAGCCACAAAGAAGTTTTCAACGGTAAGTATTCAATCCCTGTTGCTTTCTATGGTGGGGTCCACTTGAGCTTTAGATTTACCTGATTTTTTGGCCCATGCTCTAAAATAATCTCTATAAATGGGTGGACGGTGTGGATATAGCCCACACATCATGTTGGGACTTGCACAACTTCCCAAACATTGAGTGAAATTGGCACAGGACCCAATGCAATTCCATTTAACGTAATTCCAAGCTTTTTCATTCTTCCCAAACATGGAGTGGAATTGGCACAGGACCAGATGAATCCCATCCCACCTAATCCCACTGCCCAAACTGACCCTTTTAGAGAGCTTGTGACATATACTGGAGTGGATCTCTTATGACAGCATGGATTAGTTAAAATATGGTCAATTGATACAAACACTTGTAGTACTCACATTCAGTATATACTGATGATTATGTTATAGAGACTAATTTCTGCTTCTCAATTTATGTGTACACAAGTTTCTGTGTAATCAAAATAATAGAGAAGACGTCCATTTCGAAATAGGCATGCATGATTGAATTTTACATGTAACTTTCATACCAGACTGTCACACTTCAGGTTTATATCATTGGAATGATAGTATTGTTGTACCATGACTGTTCCCACTTCGATAAATGTCATGGCAACTAATATCATCAGGATGGCTGCTATAGGTGTTGTAAATGTATTCGATATGAGAAAATTGAATAAAAAAATATATTTCCTAACTTTTTTTTTTGTTAGCTTGTTAGCACACCCCCACTGTCAGTTAACACTTCACTGTTAGCCACCCCCACTAGGGAATCGATACCAAGACTATTGTCACTTAACCCTTGACTCATTTTTACAAGTAAAGCATCGATCTATATGTGGCCCAAGAGGAGAATGTAAGACTATTGTCCGTTTAGTGGGCCATCATAGATCAATGATTTGATTAAAATAGATTGAATCAAGTAGTTGGATCTTAACTAATGAGTGTGTTAGTGAGCCCCACTTATGATTTGATCATATCCTACATACTATGGGTTGATAGACACTCATGTGGTGGGGTTTTAGCAAGTGTGGGCATTCTAGAAGCGTAGAGACTTGACGGCTAAGGAACCTTGATGGGCTGAGTGTTCTTAAGAGTCCCCTGTATATAGAACTGTTGGTCCCCAAGCATCTCTTATGTCTTCCACTTCTTCCCTTTCTTGAAAGTGATGTAAAGGGAGAGAAGGCGAGCAAGTACAAGTCTCTGAGCCTCAAGATTCAACAACGACCCAACATCTCCTGGTACGTACTTAGTTTATTAAACTCCATGGTATTGATGCAAAGATATTGTTGGTTTACATGGTCCAACACTCTGCCCAAGTATGACATCAACCACAAAATGGATGGTTCGAATCATTTGATGGATGAAATTTTCAGCTTACTTTCTATCAACTATGAGCACAAGATGTGGACAGTCTGGATGCAGATATACAAATTTATGGTTGATGAATTTCCACAATTTGGTTATTTTTGAAGTGCCTAAGAGAAGATTGCAATAATGCCCTTCAAGGAAGTTAGAGAATAGAAATGCATACATCACAAATAAAAGAAAGCAAGAAAATCCACAGAATCCTCATTTGTATCCTTGTGATGCTTGTATATCCCAGCAACTCTAGAAGCCACATAGTACCATTATCGATTGTGGTACAGTTGGAAATTGGAAACGAGAGCCAACATACCGTTTCACCATCATCACAAGTCGTTCCAGTTGAATTGATGTAAAGATAAATTGGCTGGTTTGGATCCATCCATTGCAAGTAAAGCAGTTCTGCTATCATGAACTCTGTGACACCTGGCACCAACTAATCAATGCAAATGGCTAATTATTAGCGTGTATTATGCCATTAGATAATACATGAGAGTCTACCAATAACAAATTGTATGTGTAACAATATATAGGGCCGGGAGACTAACAACATAAGAAGTGATAGGAAACAGTTTTGTCAATTATGTCAGTTGATCCAACTGATGTATTCTGATGAAGCATGAGAATATTTGTTTCCTTCAAAAGCATGATAGATATCTGGATGAGCATCTAAATGAAGAATATCCACAGGTCCCCCAAACATATTATTGCTACAATTAGAAAAAGTATCAAGCCCAACACCTAAAAAATAGAACCATTTAATCAAACATCAGTTTGTAATACTTCTACAACAAACAAATCACACTCTACTAGATTACCAAATGGGACTTTAGGTGAAAGGAGAAGTAATTGGAGGAGTGATTTTTGGTGTTAGAGAGAGAGAGAGAGAGAGAGAGAGAGAGAGAGAGAGAGAGAGAGAGAGAGAGAGAGAGAGAGAGAGAGAGAGCTATTTTCAAACCTGAAACATCTATAGGTTACAAGATTCCAGGATGCTCCTTTTAGTTTTGGAAACACATAAAAAGGAGATTGCAGTTTTTATTGATATATGGCGAGTAGAGAGGAATAACACAACTTATTTGCACAAAGAATTGGAGAAAATTCAAGCTACCACTGACCTGCACCTAGTCTCCATCAATGAATCCACTGCGAAATAAATTAACTATCCCAAGCAGTGGATTGAGCTAGCCACTAACGCATAGATTGACCATTAACAATAGACATCATCTGTGCTCAACTAATTTAAAAAAAAAAAAAAAAGGAAAGGAAAGAAAGAAACCAAGTAAGAAGAAAGAAAGAAAGAAAGAAATCAACTCCACCTGCATCAATTCAGAAACAAAAATCCTAAAATCCCTAAATCCCCAATTTCAAATCATCTCAAAGAACCTTAACTTCCAAGTATTTTTGCTTCAAATCTGTAAGATTTTAAATCTATTTTTAAACATGGGATTGGACGATGGAAATACCACGGTATTTCTAGACATGTAATCATTGTGCAATAAAGGTGTTAATTCCATCTAATGCAATTCCGGACCATTCAATCCTGCTATTGTTACCTGATTTCGAATTGTTGCAAGGCATGCTAGTAAATGGATTTTACTAGTAATATGGTACAATTTTCAATTACTCATTCAAGTTCTCAATACCAGTAATCAAAAACTGAAATTTCAAACTTCTTTATTTGATCAAAATATTCAGATTTCACCTCCAATTGTTCTTGGACGTTCTAAGAATAACATACTTCATTGCAAAGATCCCACAATCATTTTAATCTCTGACCTGGAAATAGACAAGTTAAGAAGAGAAATACAGCCACAATCCACATTTGCCTTAAAATTTTCCTAAGAGAGGTGGTTAGAATCTTCCAAACTAATATATTAGAAAGGATCAACAATCCTTGGATTGTGCAATCATATAAAACCTTGAGTCATCTCCTGTACATTTGTAGGCCACTAGATGGGCAGTCTACATTATCACACATTCCACAGTGAATGTTTTCTATCCATGCAAATAGGAAACAAACACTTTTCAAAAGGGTGGAATTATATGATTTTTTGGGCCCACAGATTGTGTGTAGGGCTATCAAGAACATACATGCACACATGCACATGGTCATCTTGACAATTCATCTGAGGATCCCACCTGTAAACTCGATGTAGGATCTAATCATCCAAGAGGTTGACTTTAAACTTTGGCGATTGCTCATTTATTTCAAACCATTTGTCATTCGCCAACCATTCCCAGTAGGTAAGCAGTAGGTAGCAATTAATGGTGTTGATTCTTACCAGTAGCTTTACAAGTTCAAGAAGGGGCTGGAGCAAAACTAACAGAGTTCATTTTGCATGAACAAACAGAACAAGACCTCTGCTTTCCTTTCAATCAACAAGTCCAACAGAAATCAATCCTTTATGGTTAGAAACTTCACGGGTACAAGAAGAGACCAAAACTTTAAACAAAAAAATTACATAAGCCCATTAGAAATCAATATCATAAATTGCCACCTACTTCCCTTCTTCATAAATAAATAACAAGAAAATCAAAGATCTTAAGGGGTCATTTGGCTCCTTGGAAAAGTACCCACCTCAAAATAGAATCTAAGTAGGGGTAAATTCCTGTGATTGGGATTGGTAAAACCTAGAAACGATTTCCAGTTAGAAATTCCAGCATTTTGCATTGTTTTTTTTTTTTTTTTAATTCCTAGCCACAAATTCAAGTGGACAGTTGGGACGTGAAATGGACGAGTGCATGTGTACGAGACAATATACACTGCAGATAGTTTCAGCTTTTTATGATCACATGCATGGAGAGTACACACGTTGTTCTTGTCTGTTGTTGCAACATGCAAACATATATGCTATGGCCCACCACCATCCAAGAGGTGGTCCATTGATTGGATAGTCCAGATTGGCCACGTGTAAAAATGCCTTATTGTACGGTTTTATACAGTGCTCAATACATTAGGATCTTCAATTCACACCAGTGGGGCCCATGGTTCATGATCCAAACCTTTGATATGGTTGACCACACAAAATGGAACATGCAACAAATATTTCCCAGGTGGGAAAATCCTAGCCCTTCAATAGTTGGTCAGCTAATAGACAGTTAAGAAAGAAAATACAGGGACGGACCACATTTAACCGAAAGGCCATTGAAGGCATTTTTGGTGCATGAGCGATCAGCACTGTAACACATCAAATCAATGGTTTGGATCATTGAACCATGGGCCCCACTTACACAAACTGAAAACCCAAGCGACATTGAACACTGTTTCATCTGCGTAAAACACCATGAAGCAGAAGAATCCCTACCTGATGGACCAGTTTCTACATGTGCGGCCCATGGTTCAGAGATCTAGACCGTTGATCCGAAACAGGTGATGTATAAAAAAATTCCCAGAACATGAAATTAAAACCTTTAGATCAGTAGCCTACAAATAAACCGTTAGAAATAAAACATACAGAATGTATGTAAGCTTTCAAATACAACTTCTGTTTTTCCACAAACGTGCCAAATATGATTGCTTCTGCACTTGGCCCCGATTTCAACTAAGGCATACATCATAGTGGGGCCACATAAAATGCATCATGGTGGGTCCAATCGGCGAGGAAAGAGAACTCACCTATTTGAAGATGACGCCGCTCGATGGAAGATTGAAAATGACGCTGCTCGATGGCGATGGGATGCCGCTGCTTGAAAATGGGAGAAGCTCTCGAGGGTTGGGATGTGCTGCTTGAAAATGGGAGAAGCTCTCGAGGGCTGGCCCGCGCTGCTTGCAAAGCAAAAGACGAAATGGCGCTCCTCTCCCGAATCCTCTCCTAAATCAGATAAAAATTTCAAATCCGTAACAATGTTTGTTTACCATTGTTTATAACAAACAACCTGTTAACGGTCGTACATGCAAGAGGGACCATGTTTTGGATGGCTAAGATTGTATTATATAATAAAATTATAAATATTAAATATTTAAAACTAGACGGATTATTTGAATGGTCTGGATAACTCTATATCATTGCCAGTATTTACATTAACGAGCCACCACTATTTTACACTATGTATAAAACTCATACACTTTGTCCCAGGAAAAAAACGGTGAACCATGCTTTGGAAAGGGGGAGGGCGCTATGGGCCCCACCACGATGTATATTTTTCATCCATGCCGTCCATCAATTTATAAAGATAATCTTGGGGTTGATCCCCAAACATGAGCCCTGAATAAATCTTGGATGGACCACAAAATGAGAAAAATCTGGACTGTTGGACGTCCACCGTTCAAAAGTGAACCTAAGCCGACGGATTTAAGAGCTTCACCGACGAATTTTAGCCGTAGCCAAAACTACCCCAGGTCCGTCGGCGTTTCCCATTTTTTGGTAGTGCATTTTAGGGCTTACCCCAAAGACTAAGAGGAAAATAAATCTAAAGTAGTCCACACCACATGATAAAAATAGAGATGGGATATCCACGGTTAAAATCCTACTACTGAAGTGGCGTCACCAAGTTCTGTGGACCCCACCAGGATGTATGTGTTGTATCCACAACGTCCATTCATTTGGATATATTATTTTAAGGCATGACCTAGAGAACGAGGCAGATCCATAGCTTTACTGGACCCCACCAGAGAAAACAGCGGGAAGATTAATGCCCACCATTGAAACCTTCCTAAGGCCCACCGTGATGTTTTTTTCAAAATCCAACTTGTTCAAAAGTTAACAAAGACATTAAAGAAGGGAAAACACAAATATCATCTTGATAAAAAACTTTTGTGGACTTTAGAAGGTTTTAATGGTGGTGTCACTCTCCCCACTGCCTTCCCTGGTGGGGTCCACTGGAGCTTTGAATGTGACTTATTCTTTGGATCTTACCCTAAAATGATCTCTCCAGATGGATGGATGGTGTGGATACAAAACATATATCATGGTGGGGCCCACAGAACTTGGTGACGTCATTTCAGTAGCAGTCTTTACTCAACTTGACAGAAGCCATCCGCACTCGTGACAAAGGGGGCTGGGTGACGTCAGCAAGTTATGTGAGTCCTATCATGAGGTATGTGTTATATCCTAACCGTCCATTCATATGGCGAGCTCGTTGTAAGGCTTGAGACAAAAACTAAGATAGATCTAGCTATTAAGTGGACCACACTGAAAAAAGCAATGGGGGATTGAATGTCTACCATTGAAACCCTTTTGGGGCCATAAAAGTTTTGGATCAACCTGATCTTTGTTTTTTCCCTTCATCAGGGCGATCTAATCAACAAATTGGATGTCAGATAAACAGTATTGTGGGCCTTAAGAGGATTTTAATGGTGGATATCCAATCAATATTGTTTTCCTATGATGTGGTACACCTTAGGTTCATATCCATATCATTTTTTCGATCAAGCCCTAAAATGATCAGTAAAAATGGATGAACATAATGGATGAAATACATACATCATGGTGGGGCCCACATAGCATCGAATACTAGCCAATGGGCGGGTGGCAGGGAAGTAGTCAATCCATTCCCATCCATGTTGGTACTTGTGGTGCGGTCCATTTAATTTTTGGATATGATTCATTTTTTGAATAATTCTTTGAAATGATCTTGAAAAATGGATGAACAGTGTGGGTTGATCCCAAATTTTCGGTAAATCCAAAACTCAAGTGGACCATGCCACATGAAACAATGTGGAATAATGATTTCCACCATTGATACCTTCCTTGGGCCCACAATAACGTTTATTTGCCATCCAACCTATTCATAATATCAAATATATATGAATGAAGAGAAAACACAAACATCAGCTTGATCCAAAACTTCTATGGCCTCTAAGAATTTTTCAATGGTAGAGGTTCAATCACACTATTTCCTGTAGTGTGGTCCACTTGAGCTTTGGATATGCTTTATTTTTGTTCTTTAGACTTCAAATTATCTGTTAACATGGATAAACGGAGTGGATAAAATAAATATATAACAGTGGACCCCACAGAGTTTACTCTGGTAAGGGTAATGACTAACCTAAATGTAGAGGGGTTTCCTTAAAACATTCATAATCATATATTGGGCTTGCCTTAATGTGATTCACATATCCAACCCACTCATTATGTGTGTCCCACTTGGATGAGGGGTCAGACCAAGTTTTAGCCGCATCCAAAACTCATGTGGGCCCCACCCAGTGCTTTTATATTTTTAAAGATGTCTTGACATGGTTTTAGGTGGTATGGCCCACCTGAATTTCATTTACAGATGATTTTTGAGATATCTCATAACCTGAAGGGGACACATTAAATGCACGGTGTTGATGTTCGACATACATCATGATAGGGCCCACAAAACTTATTAACATCAATTCGTAGATTCTCGCGAGGTCAATAAGTTGGGTCACAATTTTGACAACAATATTTAGCCCATTTTATATGTCTAGTCCATTCATTCTATTTTACTGATCAATACCCTCAATTTGACTAGTTACTCACCCCAATCAGGCTAACTACATATGAGAAAGATATTGGGCATACAAGATTGATCAAACAATTTTGAGTGAAATTTGATTTAAACATATGAAGTTATTTACTCTTCAATTTGGACTAATTCAAATGTCCAAAAATGGTCAAATGTTCAATTAGTGGATGTGCCTAATAATTTGTTTAATTTTTTTTCACAAATAAATTTTAATTTCCATTTAAAATAAAACATTTTTCAAAATGTATATTTTTTTACTCTTAATTTTTCTTTGAAAACTTTTAACAAATATTATTTTTATTATAAAATATTTCAAAAAATAAATTAAAATACAAATTCTGAATTTTTATTTTCAAAATATCTAAAATTTTCACAAATTTTAATTTTTTTCCCAAAAATTCCAAAATGCCGATTTTTTTTTTTTTTTTTTTCAAAAGCATCATGTTGTTTTCAACTTTTCATTTTTTTAAAAAAAATTATATATATATTTTAAAATCTTAATGTTTATATAAATAACTTTTTCTTTTAATTTCAAATTTTGAACATTTTCAATTATTTTTCAGAATCACAAAATTATTCAACTTAATTATTTTTCATTTCAAAATGTGTCTTTTGATAAAGTATTGATATTTTAATATCAATTTATTTTATTTTGAGTGAAAATAAAATAAAATTTCACATTTTTTAAAATATGAAATTTTATTTTGTTTTTCAAATTTCAAACTCTCATTTTCTTTTTTAAAATATTTTCATTTTTCAACATTATGAAAAATTTCACATTTTTTAAAATATTTTTAATTTTCTTTTTCAGGATATTATTTTTTTCTCAAAATCAAATGCTTTTTTTTTTTTTCAAATTTATCAACTTTATTCAAAATTCTTTTTTATTCCCACAAAATAGATTTTTATTAAATTACGATTTTTATTTTTTCAAAATCTAATTTTTTTTCTCAAACATTGTTAAATTTTTTTAACTTCTCAATATTCCTTTTCATATGATATTACAAATCATTTAAATATTAATTTTAAATTAAAAAATAAAAATAAAAATTCTACTCATTTCATAAAAAAACAGAATAAATTTTCTTTTTGCATTCAATCAATTGTTAAAAAATAATCTTAGATACAAATATGTACAATTAAACCACCGAATTTCTATTAAAAAACAACTATTAGACTACAAAAAAACTTAATTCTTCACCATATTGTTAAAAAAATGAAAAAAAACAAAAAAATTTAAACAAGTCCTTTTACGACGGACTATGATCCGTCGCAAAAGTCCTTTTACGACGGACCATGATCCGTCGCAAAAGCAGCTGAAAAGCGCGCCATTTGGTGTTTTGAGCGGGAAACTAGGCGGTCACAAAATCAACTTTTGCGACGGATTTCGTCCGTCGCCTATTAACGACGGACCAAAATCTGTCGTAAATCAGATTTAGCGACGGATTTGGGTTCGTCGCTAAATTCAGCGACGTTAAAACTACGGATTTAACAAATACGGGATTAGCGACGGACCTTTTCCGTTAGCGACGGATTAAATCCGTCGTTAAACCAAGAGATTTTAGCGACGGACGAAGTTCGTCACAAAAATACGTCGCAAATTGCCCAATTTGGCGTAGTGTCCATTTAATTGGTGTGATATTGAAGATGAATGTGTTGATTAGGTTGATATTGAAGTTGACTAGTTAGATTCAGCTGATATTTAAAACAAACAGATAGATGATGGTGATATTGAAGATCAAAGGTTTGATACCACATTCATTAAAGATGATTAGTCCAAATAGACTCATAATGAAAAATGATGGTTTGATTCAGCTAATGTTGAAGATAAACATCTTGGTTAGGCTAATATATATTGAAGATGAATGTATCAATTGTATAGATGTTTATGATGAATAATTAGATTAGGCACTAAGTAGAACATGAGTGGTCACATCTAATGGATGAAGAATCCAAAACATCCACCCTACCAAGATACCAAAATTTATTTATGTTACTAGGTGTAGACACCCCACCCTAGGCTGATAAGTTAAATGAGTTTGAGCTGATGGATGGTCAACCAAACCCAAGGAACTCCAATCTTAAACCCTAAATTCAACCTAGTCAGCCCATTCAACCCAGACAACCTACTCAACCCCAATCCTAAACCCTAAGAGCCTAAAACCCTATAGCCTTGAGTTAAGTCACCTAGTAAACTCGCTGAGTCAACTCACCTGGTCAACCTACCCAATCTAAAAACCCATTTAACTCACCTAGTTAAGCCAAAAGCAAGCCTGAACCAAAGCCCAAAAGTAACCCCAGTCTGAGAAATATGTAAAACCTCAAAGTAGCAACCTTTACAGCAAAGCCTATATACACTTGGAGGAGGCTGCCTGCCAAAGCAGGGAGTCCAAATAGGGACTGGTGGCAACTATCTTGCCGCTGGCTATGTGGCACTCTGCCTCTTTGAGGTGGCGTCCCTCAAGCATGTGGAATCACTCCTTTCTAGACCCTAAGTGTGCAGTTGAGGTGTACTTACTCCCATGCCCATCTCCTTACCCAAAATTACCCTTTTACTACCTCCTCCAACCTATGAGATGTGAAAGTGCCCTTGTTTATCAATATACGTGAGTGTTAAGTCTATTAGTCAGGTGAGTCCCAAGATGAAGACATCAAGCTCAAGACTCATCAAGATGAAGATATACAATCGTACTTAAAAGGTAAACTAAGCCTTATCTACCCAAAACAAACCTTGACAGGTATATGCCCCCAAAAGAACTTAACTTACCCTTAACTACTTCGAAAATCTTCTGGTAAGCTTTGAGAATTGGAGGAAGTATGAACTGAATAGCTGAAACAAAGGTCCTAACGATTACATCGAGATGCAATCGGGGACATCTTCGATGGAATCGAACTTGGTTCGATTGCATCAAAACAAAGCCCATATAGTCCAGCAACAAACTGAACAAATGCTGGAAAATATCGATTGCATCGAATATAGTTCGATGACATCGAAACTTAAGTTTCGATGGCATCGAACCCACTTTGATTGAATCAACCTTGGGTTTATTTCCTCCAGAATAAAAATTACTCTAAGTGCTCCTCGATGTAATCGAAGCTTCTTCAATAACATCGTATAACGTCCCAATTCTCGTATCCAATTATACGCGCACCTAGACCTATGCATACCTAACTTACGAATGGTAGATTGAAAACCTAAGCATAATGAACTAGTGAGGATGATAAAAGTAGATCAAAATTCAAGTAGTACATTGGAAAATTAGAGTACGCGGTGAAAGCGTAATGGGCCACATACACTCATCCTTTATAAGAATATAAGAGTACGTAAGATTCCCCATGAGTCAAAAACAATCGGGATTATGGAGTGATGGAACCATGTTTAAGCAAAATTTACGTGGTTTGACTCGAATTCTAAAGTCCTCACAAATCTCAATGACCCAATGCCCTGATCAAGCAAAGGATCGAGATTTAACAGGATTACGAATCGATAGTAGTAAATCCTCTATACGGCACAGGCGAATGATCTATGTATCGGGCTCAAACCCACTATGACCATCTATTCATATTACCTTGAACAGAGGAAGTAGGGAATTCTTAAAAGAATGGAAAATTACTCAGATAATGGAAGTAATAAATTTCAGGGGCGAAATTATGTATAAGGGGAGTAGATTGTAACACCCCGAACTTTTCAATACCTGAGTATTAAAAGTTCTTAAGTGTTACCATGAAATTTAACTAAAGATGTACATGTGTACAATATCAATATAGGTATCCTGACCTTACATCTATTCTCCAATATGAATCTGACCGTTAAGAATAATCTTCATCCATAAATCAAGCCATCCAACCGTTGATTTTAAGACAAGATCATCATATGTCCAAGTAAACCCACTTGCGATTATTTATTTACAAAATTGATCATACACCCACTTACATACATGATTACATTACTAACCATCCACTTTTCCTATTTTAAACCTATCATATGACCATCCATTGTGTGGTTTGATATATTTACATTCCTAATTAATTTAGTGAACAACACCTTATACATAATGATTTGATATAAGTACTTTTGTAAGAATTATTTAGAAATGTGCCTAAAACCATGTTGAACCATTAGATTTTCCAAAACCCTCATATCCACAATAATTACAAAAATGCCATTAACCTAGACCCCTGAATTCTAGATCACATGGTTCCCACAATCCACTTGATGAGAAATTTTATACCATGCATATTTATCATAAATTACCCATACACGTCAAATTTCAATCGTTAGATCATTGTAAAAGTGGCCCAATTGACAAATCAGCTAGTAACCATTGATTTTGGTGTCCATCAAGTGAAGAAACCTCATGGGTAGTCATAGTTAGATATTTCCCTTCAAACAAACGACTTGGATTGCTTATAATATGGAGTAAATGTGAAATATAAGGACCCCGCTTTGATAGGATTTTACTTGCCCGCAAGTTATCTTTTACGACTTACCAACTATGTATAAACCTAGATCTTCAGATCTAACCACTTTCTGCCGTCCATCGCAACATAAACTTAGATTACACCTTGCCCTCACATGATGACGATATTATACAAAATTTGAATCCCGATCTATGATCATACACCGTTGAACGCGGAAGCCAACTCCTTCCTTTTGACGTAAAAGGTGAAATTTCAGATCTAGGCCTTTTTCACCATCGATCAACCACCGTAGTGGACCCCACTTAGCTTGCATATATATTACATCCGGATAAAAGAAGATGGAACCGGTTAGGTAAGTAACTTCTTATGTAACTCTCTCTAACACGTTGATTAATGGTGTGGCCCACTTAGAACCCGGATCCACCCCATATTTTAGCCCCTGGCCTAACATCACCATACAAAACAGATGACCAGAGTTGATCTCCCGAAAGACCACCACAAGCGGGTCCCACCCACTCCCGAACCAAAAGAAGAACGGACGTTGTTACAGCGCCCAAAAGGAATCAACACACGGGAAAACTTCCCTTCATCCAAGAAGCTTAGCCAAGGCAGATCTACCAGATCTGGGCAGTCCATTCTCCAACAACAGGAGTTCCGACGCGACTCTGACATCCTAGAGAAAATGAGAAGAAGAAGATGAACGGGAATGAGATGGAAACACGGCATTTCGCCGTCTTTCACGTAAGCCAGGCATTTCTAGCGGACACAACTTTCGCATATATACATTCTCGCATCAGGGCCATCAATCTGGTGGGCCCAAAAGCATCGGATGATGATCACAAACCATCCAGTTGTTGGCTACTCAATTAGGAAACTTGCCCCAACACAGTAGAGGAAACGGGGTAACAAATCTACACCTTGAATCTAAAGCCACACACAGGCCAAACGTTGAGATTTTTGTGCGTAAATAAGCCAACGCAAGGTGCTGTTGTCTTCAATTGGGACTCCCTGTTCCACCAAACTGAAGGCTTATAAAAGCTTGGTGCGTGGAGGAAGGGAGGAACCATTCAACTCCCACACCAGGAGAGAGAGAGAGAGAGAGAGAGAGAGAGAGAGAGAGAGAGAGAGAGAGAGAAGAGAGAGAGAGAGAGAGAGAGAGAGAGAGAGAGAGAGAGAGAGAGAGGCTCCTGCTAAACGACTTAAGTTCCTAGTTCGTCCAAATTTTTGTTCAAGCTAAGAATAAGAAGGAGAAAGAAAGGAAGGAAGAAAGAAAGAGAAAGCAAGAAAGAGAAAGAAAGAAAGAAAAGAAAGGAAAAGAAAAGAAAAGAAAGAGAGAAAGAGAGAGAGAGAGAGAGTGAAAGAAAGAGAGTAGGAGAGTCGAGTGTTGAGTCCTGAACTGAGTCAGGGCCAGGTTCGATCAGGTTGGAATTCTAGTTCGGCGATTTCAATCATGATTCAACTTTAGAAGCATAATTAAATCAACCTTAAGGTGAGGGTTTATATCCTTTAAGCTTATTTTGATTTAATTGATATGAATTATCCTGCCTTTTCATATTTACATGTTTCTGAGAGTTATCGTTTCAATTGATATAGTTACTACCATCATTTACTTATCCTTTGGGAATTTTGATATTATGTATGATCTTTATGAATTTACGTGGGGCCCTGGATACAAGCCCTACCTTTGCCTTTATCAATTTATTGAGTTCGCCCTTGCTACTCTTCTCTTTGTTCAGTTGGCCATTACCACTCTCATTTATATTGAGTTGGCCCTGCCACTCTTCATGTTATTGAGTTGGCCATTGCCACTCTCCTATTTGTTGAGTTAGCCATTGCTACTCTCCTCTTTGTTGAGTTGGTCATTGCCACTCTCTTCTATATTGAGTTAGCCATTGTTACTCTTATTTTTAAGCCTTGTGCTATTTATCTTAAAGGCTTAGGCAAGTGTCTTGATATTCCAGAAACCCAGTGAATCAGTTTATATTCTCTATAAGTGCAAGTGATGTGTTAAGAGGTATCACAACTAGTTACTCAATTATTATATCATGGACATAATGCGCTTTGGGTAAAGACCCTCTTGGTCGTCACGTAATTCCATTGGTTTTGGGTAGTGGTGCACAAATCGATGTGTGTAATTTGCAAATGTAGTGTCACATCACTTATGGGATTGGATGTCACAAATAGTCGCTCCATGAACAAATCGTGTCACATAATTCATCCGACTTATGTGTTGTGTGCCTTGAGGTGTTCATGTAAATCCACAGTAGCGTTGGCCATGCCGGTGAATATCCGTAGTTATGGGATACGGGTCGAGTCGGATTTTCTTATGAATCGTATTTCATATTGTGATGGTTACTACGTATGATGAGCCACACACACTTTACTAGGCATGTATCTCATGTAAGTGTTTGCGCATACTGATACTCCTTGTAATAGTGGAATACAAGACATATTAGAAACTATATATTGCTTTTATGAATCTCTTGAATCATTGTTAATCTTAAAGGAGAACCATCACTATGAGTAGGGCGTTGACTCTCTCCAATCATATAGATTATGCAGGTGACATACAGATTAAAGACTTAGAGAATAATTTTCCCAAGGAAGGTTATGCTGAAAGAATAAGAAGTCAGTTTTATGATTTAGTTTTATACTTCTGCTGCGAACTCGATAAATGTATTAAGCTTCCATTGAGAAGGCAGTTGATTATTTATTGAATTATGTTACTCTGATGAAATAATCAATACAGTTGATTTTATTCTTATGAATATTACCTTCATAAATGTATCTGGATGTGATCTAAATGAAAAAAAAATATAGGGTGTAATTTTAAAGCATTCAGTTTATACATCATTAACACTCGGTTTTCTCGAGCACGAGTATAATCTTTGGTCATAAAAATTTGGGATGTTACAATTGGTATCAGAGCATGAGAATGAAATTAACTAGGCTTGAGGGAGTGGACCACCATAAGCTTTACATGATTATGACATATAATGAATTATATGCATACACTCAAGTAGAATTCCAAAGGAACTAGAGAGTTGAGGAATTAGAAACCCATATTCAGGTTCCCTATTGGAATTATCAAGTTAAATGTGGAATTTAAAAACTACTAATCTAGGTAACCCCAAAATAAATCCCCAAAATCCCAAATAAACTTTTTCTGAACTAAAAGTCATCCTTAAATATAGTCACAACCAAGATGAACAAGTTTCCCTTATGGGAATAAAGATTTTCAAATTATTCCAGAATTTTTGAATATTTCGATGAAACATTGAAATGTGACGAAATCTCCACTAGTTGCAGAAAGAAGTCACATTAGAAAATTTTGAAAACTTTCCAATATATCACTTAGGTCTCCATCAACCTTCCTCTAAAATTTCACCTCGATTAGATCTATAGAAAATTTCATATACATCTGACAGTAACAAAAATCAATAGAAATTGCTGTTGGACAGCAAGATTTTTTACACCTCACAAGGGTGAAACACCCCCCAAACCGTTGAATCTTGCCTCATAAAATTTTCTTGAATCCTAGGAACAAGTCAGGGGCTTGGGCTCCAAATTTCGAATAAATTGGACATATGGATTGGAAGTTAAAATTCTTAGAATAACAGACTGTCGATATAAAACGATTGTGGTCATTTACAATGACAACACTAAAGCTTACGTTCAAACAATGAATGGATGATTTGGGCCTATCCTTTATGAAACTTGGCCTATCCATTGACGTCTAGTTCAGTTAGGACATTTGGCTGTCAGGGCAAAACAAAGATTTCTCCAAGGATGTAGAGTGATCAGGACCATGGAATTACGAACCAAATTTAAACAAGGCACAAGCGGTTTAATCCAAATCCCAAATCTCGGGGTCGAGATTTTCTTTTAAGGGGGGGTAGGCTGTAGTGTCCCAATTCACCTAGCCAATTCTACGCGCACCTAGACCTATACATACCTAACTTACGAATAGTAGATTGGAAACCTAAGCATAATGAACCAGTGAGGATGATAGAAGTAGATCAAAATTCAAGTAGTACATTGGAATATTAGAGTACGTGGTGAAAGCGTAATGGGCCACGTAGACTCATCCTTTATAAGAATATAAGAGTAAGTGAGATTTGCCATGAGTCTAAAACAATAGGGAATATGGACTGATGGAACCATGTTTAAGCGAAATTTACACGGTTTGACTCGAATTTTAAAGTCCTGTTGAGAAACCTACTGAGAAATTTATCTAGATATTGGCTGGAAGAGGAACCTTGCAGCATGACTTATTAGTTTTTCCCTGCTTTCTTAAGACTAGGGTAGTTTCCTTTATGTTGTTTTAGGATAGACGGTAAACTTAGCGCTCCTGGGAGGCAACCCAGCTTTTTAATTCATTTCATTTTTCTAGTTAGTTAGCTCAATGTTTGTGGGTAACATTGCTGCAAACCCTCACGAGAGTACAACTCGTCCACTAGGGGCAACCTAGGGGTTTAAAGGCTTGTTGCATACTCTAAATGCAATCAAAAGCACCTGCGAAAGTGGTATAGGTAGGATTTTGTTTTGTTATTTTTGTTAGTTTCACTCTTGTACTACCTGCTCTCTCCCAGCAATCTCTTGAAAAATCTCTCTCGATTCGTTATCCAGGTACTATCTTCCCATCACTTTTTTTTTTTTACTGTCGTTGTCCCATGTGTATTGCATGTTTATATCTTTTACATTGAGGACAATGTAGATTTTAGGTTGGGGGTGGGAGATTAGGTAACCTAATCAGTGTTTTCTTGATCTTGAGCAAAATTTGTGAAAATTTTTAAAATTTTTTCTGGACTTTCTTATACATTCGAAGTGATCTTGACGGTCATGTAAAGCACTAGAATTTCAAGATACGTCATGTTGGTAATTTATGACTCTTGGATTCAGTGTCTGTTGGATTTCACAGTTAAGTTTGAATTGTTAATCCATGATTAGAAGTTTTAAACATTGATTGAGTCATGATTTCACATGTCACATCTCGCTTACACATTAAGGTTTCAGTTCAATATTGAAGGATTGACTTGGTAATCATTAAGCATGAAAGGAACTAATCTAGGGAATTTGTCCATCCTGTTCAATAAGAAGAATGAAAGAAAAAAAAATACCCAACTATAAGATAGCTGCCTATGAAAAGGGTTGGGCGAACGAACTTCACCATAGGTTTGCTCCCTATAGGTGTGGATTTGAGATCCCATGGTTACCATTCGGAAAGAGTTAGGCAATTAGTTTTCACTATAGGTTTGCTCCCTATAGGTGAGGATTTGATTCCCCTCCTTAGCGTTATTTTTAATGGAAAAAATCAAAAGATGATAAGAATGAAAGGATGATCTATGAGGCATGTTTTGGTTTAGGTTTTGGTTGTCATGAACTCTCTTGATGGTTACCAATGATATCATGAAACAGATAAGTGACTCTTAATGTTGACAAGCCGGGACTACACCATACACCCATGGAACTCAATGTTTAGAATTGTTCTGACTAATGGATTAATACTTTGCACTTGACTATGAAGTTTACTGTGTGCTTGAGTCTAAGAGAAAGTAATTCCCAACATTCATGAATCCTAGAATTCTAGGATCTGGATTAAAAAAAAAAAAAAAAATCACTCAAGTTTATAAAAACTGTCCTGTAATTCTCAACTTATTTTTCGTATACCTTGCTCGGGACTAGCAAGATGCTGGTTGGGGGTTATGTTGAGGGTCAAATATTGCATATCAGACCCCATTTATTACCTGGATTTATGAGCATGACTCTGTTTAACGGCTTGATTTAACTGTGTATGTGATGCAAGGTGGAATTACGAACTTAGACTGAAGAAGGGTACTAAAAGCGTGGATTTGATGCTCTGAGTCACAAAGGCAAGGGACGGACCCTAGGGGACCAAGATCAATGCCAGAGATCCAAGAAAACCGAGAAATTGAAGTTCAAGTGGCCTAGAAGTAAGCTAGAATGCAAGATCCCAGGGTTCTCACCATCTGATTGGCTCAAAACTTTATACAGGGTCCGAGGACGCTAAATTAACCACACATGTCAAAGTTTACCTATTGGATCATTATGGAAGTGGGCCAACAGACAGATCAGCCCATAAATACTCAATTTGGGGCCCACCTGATATCTGGATATGGTTCAAATTTGGTCTCAACCCCTAAGATAGGGTGGAAAAATGGATGGACGGAGCGGATCTTTTACATACATCATGATGGACCCCACATATGCACTGCATGTGCACAGTGTGCACGTGCACCAGCCGTGCACCAATACAGCAAATATCAATTCAAAACACTCTGACCGCAAATCCTTACTCTACTTCTCTGTTTCAAACAGCGGACGCACTGCGTCCGCCGGTTTTGAATTATGGGCCCCACTCATCATGTATTTTGATGATCTGAACCGTCCAGTGCATCTCTAGGGTAGTTTTGACCCTTACCTAGGTATCGTTTTGGACTCATGCAAACGTATACATGTGGATTGAAAGAAACCGCAGGATGAACGGTGAGTTGATTTGATACAGTGGACCGCACCAAAACCTGATAAAAACTACTTTTTCCTAACTGGTTTTTTGCAAGGAATCCAATGAGCGGGTCAGATTTCTCTGAAAACACCAATGTGGGTCCCACTGACATCTCAGCGTACGAATCCTCCTTTTACGCACGTCCGATGCTGCCGACTTCCGTGGCTCGTTCTGTGATCCTGATCACAGTTGGATGGGTGATCTGGACCGTCCAATATGTCCATAGGGAAGCCATGACCCTAGCCAAGATGTCAGAATCAAGAGATGAGTTGATTTCGCACCGCAATTCTTCTCCAAATGCAAGAAATTTCCATTGTTTTCTTCCGCACGTGACTTCTTACGCACCGAATTTTGCTGTGCTTAAACAGCCGCACAACTCCAACACCACCTCACGCAGGCTCTATAAAAGGAGAGAGAGAGAGCCGTGGAGAGGGGAATCGGCGGTTGGGGGGAGCAATTTGGCTTGGGCCGGATGGTTTTGGACAGAGGAGTAGTTTTTTTTCCTTTTTATTTGCTGTTTATTTATTTATTTATTTATTTATTTTTACTTTGAGATTAACCCGCTTATGACGGGCTAAACCTCTTGGCTAGGGCCAAGAGGTGAAGCTTGTAGCATGATGGGAGATTCTATGCCTTCACTTTAATTTTAATTAGTGAACAGAATTTGATTTTGATTTAATTTTATTATGGGAATGTTTTTAGTCTTTAATGGTCTGTTGTGACTGAAATTACAATGGGTCTGCGATGGCTTTAAGCATGTTCTTTGCCTTTTTATGTTTATGACGTCAGGAAGCCCTGTTGTTCATCATTGTCTCCTGGGCATGGTTGGATGTCGGTACCCTTCCTAACCTTCATGGCATGTTGATTGGTTAGTAATTAGTTTAATTCTGTTGTTTACTTTGTCTCCTGGGCATGGTTTGGTGATGGAATCCATTCTAATTCATATACCTTTCATCTTTTGAACACCATATCAAATAAGTTCAGTTTAACTTCCATGATTCTTGAAGCAGGCATAAGATCTCCCTGATCTCTACAAGTGGATCCTCTAAATCCCTAGTTCCCTTCCTTTGAATTTTCTTAAGTTTTACATTACTATTTCACTATTATTCCTCAAAATTCATCTGATTTAGAATTCATCTTAGTCTAGTTCTAGTTCTGGTAAATTTCAGATTACGTACAGGTTTCAGTCCCTGTGGATTCGACCTCGGTCTTACCAAGATTATTACTACATCACAACCCTATACTTGGGGAGTGAACAACACCCCAAACTTTTCAATACCCGAATATTGAAAGTTCTCGAGTGTTACCATCAAAATTTAACTTAATATGCACATGTCTACGATATCAATCTAAGTATCCTGACCTTATATCTATTCTCCAATATGAATCTGACCGTTAAGAATAATCTTCATCCATAGATCAAGCCATCCGACCGTTGATTTTAAGACAAGATCATCATATATCCAAGTAAACCCACTTGTGATAATCTATTTACAAAACTGACCATACACCCATGTACATACATGATTAGATTACTAACCATCAGGTTTTCCTATTTTAAACCTGTCATATGACCATCCATTGTGTGGTTTGATATATGTACATTCCTAATTAATTTGATAAGTAACTCCTTATACATAATGATTCAATATAAGTCCTTTTGTAATAATTACTTAGAAACGTGCCTAAAACCATGTAAAATCATTAGATTTCTCAAAACTCTCATATCCACAATAATTATGAAAATGTCATTAACCTAGACCCCTGAATTCTAGATCACATGGTTCCCACGATTCGCTTGATAAGAAACTTTATACCACGTCTATTTATCATAAATTAACCATAAACGTCAAATTTCAACCCTTAGATCATTGTAAAAGTGGCTCAATTAACAAATCAGCCCATAACCATTGATTTTGGTGCCAATCGAGTGAAGAAATTTTGTAGGTAGTCGTAGTTAGATATTTCCCCTCATACGAACGACTTGGATTGCCTATAACATGGACTAAGTGTGAAATATAAAGACCTCACTTTGATAGGCTTTTACTTAGCTGCCAAGTTATCTTTTAGAACTTACCAACTCTGTATAAACCTAGATCTTCAGATCTAACCACTTCTTGCCATCCATCACAACTTAAACTTGGACCACACCTTGACCTCACATGACTACGATATTATACAAAATTTGGATCCCGATTAATGATCCTACACCGTTGAACGCAGAAGCGAATTCCTTCCTTTTGACACAAAAGGTGTGGTCATGTGAGGCCAAGGCGTGGTCCAAGTTTAAGTTGCGATGGATAGCAGGAAGTGGTTAGATCTGAAGATCTAGGTTTATATAGAGTTGATAAGTCCTAAAAGATAACTATGGTCATCTGTGAAGGTCCAAGGAGTGAGTGGGGCCCACTTGTGGTGGTCTTTCGGGAGGTCAACTCCGGTCATCTATTTTGTATGGTGATGTTAGGCCAGGGGCTAAAATATGAGATGGATCCGGGTTCTGAATGGGCTACACCATTAATCAACGTGTGAGCGAGAGTTACATAAGAAGTTACTTACCTAACCAGTTCCATCTTCCTTTATCCGGATGTAAATGTATACAGGCTAAGCGAGGTCCACTACGATGTTTCTTTAAGCAATCCACTCTGTTCACCCTCTTTACAAGATCATATTCGTCTATGGCCTCAAATATGGGACCGATTTGAGTCATAGGTGGGCCATATGTTGTATCAATGTATGTGTTTTACTCCCACGCAAAAACCTCTTACATAACGAATTCCTCGTGCGCTGGATGTGGAAGTTATACATTCCAGTTTGATTGTACGGAATCAGTGGGTCCACTAGGATGAATTTTTGGGAAATCCATTTCATTCATCCGTCTAGTTAGGTCATGTTGGCCCATGAGTCCAAATACGAAGCATATCCGGGCTTTACATAAGATTATCTTGAACTTCTCCTAGCAGGTGTTAAAACGGGCTTAATGGATCACACTTAATGATCAGGGCCCAATTTTGGGAGAAATGTGTAGTTAGGATAGGCAAACGGTTGAAAAGCATTTGGTGGTTGATCAATGGTGGAATAGGCCTAGATCTGAAATTTCACCATTTGCGTCAAAAAGAAGGAGTTGGTTTCCATGTTCAACAATGTAGAATGATAGATCGGGATCCAAATTTTGTATAATATCTTAGTCATGTGAAGCCAAGGTGTGGTTCAAGTTTAAGTTGCGATGGACAGCAGGAAGTGGTTAGATATGAAGATCTAGGTTTATATAGAATTGGTAAGTACTAAAAGATAACTTGGCGGCTAAGAAAAAGCCTATCAAAGTGAGGTCTTCATATTTTACACTTAGTCCATATTATAGGCAATCCAAGTCGTTCGTATGAAGGGAAATATCCAACTACGACTACTCAAGAGGTTTCTTCACTCAATGGACACCAAAATTAATGGTTACTGACTGATTTGTCAATTAAGACACTTTTACAATGATCTAAGGGCTAAAATTTGATGTGTATGGTTAATTTATAATAAATAGGCATGTATAAAATTTCTCATCAAGCGGATCGTGGGAACCATGTGATCTAAAATTCGGGGGTCTAGGTTAATGACATTTTTGTAATTATTGTGGATATGAGAGTTTTGGCAAATCTAATGGTTCTACATAGTTTTAGGCACGTTTCTAAGTAATTCTTAAAAAAGGACTTATATCTAAATCATTATGTATGAGGAGTTATTCACCAAATTAATTAGGAATGTACATATATCAAACCACACAATGAATGGTCAGATGACGGGTTTAACATAGGAAAACCTGATGGTTAGTAATCTAATCATGTATGTAGGTGGGTGTATGGTCAATTTTGTAAACAGATGATCGCAAGTGGGTTTACTTGGACATATGATGATCTTGTATTAAAATCAACGGTCGGATGGGTTGATCTATGGATGAAGATTATTATTAACGGTCAGATTCATGTTGGAGAATAGATGTAAGGTCAGGATCACTAGATTGATGTCGTATACATGTACATATTAAGTTAAATTTCATAGTAACACTCGAGAACTTTCAATATTCAGGTATTGAAAAGTTCTGGGTGTTATAATCTACCTCACTTAAACATAATTTCATGCCCGAAATTTAGTACTTCCATTATCCGAGTCATTTTTCATGTCTCTAAAATTCCTTACTTCCTATGTTAGAGGTAATATGTGTAAGACCCTACACGAGTATCCATTTCGTTCCTATAGGTCCCGCAGTCCTACCGGTTGAATCCCTGCGACTCGTGACCTGTAGACTTCATTTGCGATCACCCTTAAATCTCGTCATTGTAGACCCGACCCGACCTCGATCGACTTGAAACTTATGTCATTGCGACTGCATCGACGCCACGGTTCCAACGCCGCGTCTCATGCGTCCATACGATGTGTGCATCATAAGATATCGGTCGCACCATTCTTGGCCATTGATCATGCATGTGGGACCCATCTAGACCCATGGACACATTTTCCCATGTGGGCCCCACCAAGTGCTCTCTTTTCTATGCTAGCAACTCACAGTCTAGCAATGATGGACTCCTTTCTCCAAAACTCATCATGACTCTCTTTTTCTCTTTTCTAGAATTCATCATGGGATTTTCTCCCTACCCCATGCTAGTTCTCTTCCCTAAGCAACCCATTCTCCCAAACTACTCATTATACTCCTACAACCCCTCCTCCCTCTCTCTCTCTCTCCTCTCTCATTTCTCTCCTTCTCCCTCTCTTGAATGGTGGAAACGTCCACCACTTCTCCCATTTCCACCAACCTCTCTCCTTTCTCTCTCCCAATCCCACCCTCAAATCTTCATCTCCACCACTAGATCATCTCCCTTGAAGCATTGAAGCTAGCCTTTGAAGTTTGGAGCTTGATCTTGGAGGTGAGTGCTTCTTGAAGACACTTCTTCCTTTCTTCTTCTTGCTTTCCCTTTTTTAACATGTTGGATGCATGTAGCACCCACCAATCAACGGTGGAGGTCTTACATGGCTCCAAGATTAGAGGCCATGGGCCTACTTCATGCATGATCACTTCCATGGTGGGCCATTCTCATGGACCCAACATGATGCATTTTTTCCTTGATCTAGCATTTCATAGGTCATTTCGACCTTGCATGCATGGTAGGGATGGTGTCCCTACCCCCAGCAATTTCCTTGATTTATAAATAGCATGCATGTAAGTTCTAAGTATAGTGGATGGTGCGGATGTGAAGGCAGAAGGTTCATAGTGACAGGACCTTCCACCATGGTCGTGAGCTCTCTCCCTCGCTCTCCCTTTCTCCCTATTTTCTTTCTTTTGTTGCTGGAGATTTGTGGCCCACTGATGTGGTCAGAAAAATCTCAGATCCACCAGAAAGGTGGGACGTCCAGGCCCACCTACTGGACATCCAAGCCCACCATGACATGTATGGGTTGGATGACCTCTAAACATGGATTTTCTTAGAGATTTTGGTATGGTAATGGATCTGGAATTTTTATGACCCATCTAGGTAGACCCCACTTGATGTAATTGGGTATAAAACCCTTTGGACATTTTTCTATGGACTGAAATTTGGACTGCATATGTTGCTGTCCAAATTTCAGGCCCATCTGTGGTTACTATGTTATGATCTTGGATATGCTCTTTATGGGTCGGATTTATGTTATAGAAATCCTCCTTGTAGGATTCTAAGATCGGAACTTGGTGAACGGGTGCCAAGAGCCGAGAATGGGGAACTACGGAGGCTGTCGACGCCGGAATCGGCTATCGGGATTCTTATGAGTCCAGTTACCGAGTCTGGGGCGTGACAGGCCAAGCGCTTGAAATGCTTAAATACCCAATTCTTAAACCTAAAACTTAAGTGAAATGAACCTCCCACTCTTTCACAAAGTTGTGGCTTTCTAACCGTTAGATTGCATCCAAAGTTGAGGTACCGACAAAAGATATTTCCTCACACATCTGTATAGCCATGGCCCTGATTGACCATCGGTGACTGTCAAACTGACTTTTGATCATACCCATTGATCGACACATCCAAATGGCCGACCGATCATATCCCTACATAGATCATCATTAGTGCTAATTATCATATGGTATATATCAACTCCTATACCCCATAGTGGGCCCCAAAGGTTAAAAACACCCTCCCATAGGGCTAGTATAATAAAAACCTAGCCCTTAAGGCCATTTGTATAATCTCTGGAACTATATAAGACCTTCATTTGGGCACCCCCTTCTCCCATACGAATTTCATGCCCTAGCTTGGGTGAAGGAGAAGAGAAAGAGAAAGAGAGAGAGAGAAAATGAAGAGAAAGAGAAGGGAGAGAGAGTGTGTGAGTAAGGAAAATCTTGATGCTTATAGGGTTGGTATTTCTTCAACCAAACTATTGGCTACTACCAAACCTCCACCAAATCTACCCATGCTAGAATCGGAGGTAAGAATTATCTATTACCCTTCAATTAAGCAACCTAGTGTAGATTTCTAGTCATTAATGGTATTTTTCTTGATTTTGATTTAGGAATTGGTGATTTTACCTAAATTCTCAATCATAGGATCTCGAAGATTGAAAATCCCCTCTTAAGGTGCGGACCATTATTTCTAGGTTATCATTTATCGACCCTTGAGGGTCTAGTTAATGATTTTATTGTTTATATATAGCTTGGTGTATGCTAACATGTTCACATTTTAATTTGATTACAAATTGTGTGATTACTTGTTTATAGATGCTCACATGTTTGATAAAATGCCTAAGTGATTGAATGTAGTATTCTATTGATGCTCACATGTTTGATGGAATGCTTAGTTGAATGTGTGATCTTATTAATGCTCACACGGTCGATGAAATGCCTAAGTGATGGTGATATGTTATTGATCAATGCTCATATGTTCGATGAAATACTTAGGTGGTTGTGTTGCTAAATTTAGATTTCACATTAAATCTTGTTGTGATTGTTTGATGAATTGTTAGTCCTCGGTGATGTTTAGAATTTCTTAAGATATTGGGTTGGTCGATAAATCTCCCAAACCAAGGGGCGGCCCAAGTTAGGTCGGCCACTCTAAGCTTGTTAGATCGACCAGGTTTGAACACGGACGACCGACGGTAGCTAGACTACTTGGGATGCTTGCACCTAATGTCAGTTGCGTTGAGGTTCTCCTAAGTCAATCGAATTAGTCCACTAGCCGACTGATCATGTATGTTCACAATGTATGACATAACCAAATTAAATCTAAGATACCTCATTCCTAGAGGATGAATCTATTCATAACCGTTAGTGCAACACGATCCTACTAAGACTCATGAGCCGAGAATGGTGGTATAGGACACCGTGTCTGAGCTGTCGGCCAACGCTGGGGTGACAAACGTTCCCGTAGTGACCAATGAGCACTAATGGAGGTGAGAGATTATTGTTCGAATGTGCCCCATCAAATTACTCGGCTGATGATTCCGTGTCAGAGTACCATTCGAATGACCCGGGCATGAATGGAATTGGGTGACGAACCCTTTCCTTATGGTGATTTGGTTTCATGTGATAAGCTCACACCTCGAAACTGAGTGATTATACTCAGTGTTTGGGTGACGACTCATACCGGGTTGATCCTCGTACATTTAGGTATCATGTTGTACCTTTAGAACCATTGATTTGTGAGATAAATGGGTGATACCTAAATTTAGATTAAGGGACACTAGTAAGGAGCCATTACGTGCCGCGACAAGCCACGTGATCCGTATAAGGACTAGTGATATGACATCGGTATCCTAACTTCACCAATATGTTGAATGAATAGAACTTAATAATTACTTGGCTAACATATGCATCAATCGTATTGCATTACATAGGATGTGGCGATTTGGCATTGGAGTAGGGTGATGAAAGAGTGTTGGCATTTGCGAAATAGGTGTTGAAGTCACTTGTGAGGGAGTGTTGAAGTCACTTGTGAGGGAGTGTCATATCTTCATATGCGCATTTAACAAGAGTATTTAGGAATTGTTTGATGTCCTGTTTATCATTAATTGTGTTGATTGAGTTGATAATATGTGTAACTTAGAACTAATGGAACCACTGAGTTAGCTACTCACTCTCACCTAGGACAGTGTTTTAAAACACCAACCAGGCATTTTTGTTTATATAGGTTCTTCTGAGGCCTCTGGCGGCTAAACTTTGGTCGGCTTGCACTTTCGCTGTGATGCCTTAGGAGTGTCGGGCAAAGATGGAAGGCCTTGCTTCTATTTTAGTTATGTGATTTATGTGCAAATTCTGTTGCATGTTCATTGTGGCTTGTATAATCCCCATTTTAGGCGATCATCACTATTGGAATTGTATTTTTAACTATTAGCCTTATAGTTCTGAATATTTTGTTATCTCTACCTCACTTTGGTTCCGCTAAGTTGAATTGTACAACTCTGATTATTTGTGTCTGAAATAAAGTCGAATCTAAATGAGGACACATGTGCATTTTATTAAGTTAACTCCTGAAAACTCGGGACCAGAGTCTTTGTACTTGGGTGTCGATTTTCAGGGCGTTACAATGGCATACTATGATGTTTATGTAAAATTCATCCCAATCACTAGGTGTGTCACCCCATTTTAGTCGTAGGGCTCAAAATTAACTCAATCATTGATTTAGAGGGGCCATATGAAGGATAAAAGTAACAGTTACCCTCCAAATTGCTTCCTTTCATGTGGCCTACTTAAATCAAGGATGGGTCTGATTTATTGTCTCATGACCTAAATTTTAGCTTTACATCTAATGGATGTAGTGAATTTCATATAATCATCACAGTAGGCCTTGAAAAAGTAAGGGTGGACACCCTTCTCTTGAGTCGTTTCCCTTCATATGGGCCATTAAATCACGGACCAAGATGATTTTTAGGCTCTAAGGGTAAACATCATGATAGGGCCCACCAATTCTTGAAGTAAAATTTACTTCATTTCTATATTGAATCATCGATGGTAATCAGTGGTGATGGGGCTTGAAATCATACCTCAACCCAGGAATTTCAAAACACATGAATTGATGGTAAATGAAATCAGTTTACCACCGTTGTACTCTATCCCAAACACGCATAATTTTTGCTTTTATCATCGATTACCACCAACTGCCATCATTTTCATGCTATCAAAATACTTCTTATATTGAAAAGATACTTAGAAAGTTTAATCAGTATGATAGAAATCTTTTTTCTACTCCCTTTTATTCAAACATTAAGTTAGATAGAAATGATGGCCATAATATATCTATTCCAATAAATTTCTAGTCTATGTATATATATCATGATAACTACTTGACATGATTTACTTTTGCAGTTGGTAAATTGGCTGGGTTTATCATTAATCCAAATTCATATTATTGGAATGTTGTTTCTAGAGTCCTTAGAACAATGAAGAAAATAATTAACTATAGCTTGCACTTTCTAGAGTGCTTGAAAGGTATAATAATGAAAGTTGGATCATAGACTATGATAAATGTGAGTCTACCATTGAATGGGGTTTTTACACTTGAAAGAGTCACCATTTCTTGCGATCAAAGAAATAGACTTATATATTTCATTATACCATGAAATCTGAATTCATAACTTTGGCGGCTAATAGTAAATAAACAGAATGGTTGCAATACTTATTATTAGAGATATCATTATTGGTAGGGCCTTTGTCATATATCTCTCACTACTGCAATAGTAAAACGGCATTGTCAAAGGCATATAACAAGACTTATAATGAAAAATCTAAACTTATCAGTACAAGGCATAGTTTTACATGATAGCTATTTTGTGATGGCATTATAGTGATACAGAATGTGCTATTCAACTAAAATCTTGTAAACCCATTCACCAAGGATTGACAAGGGATGTTGTTAGTAGAACATTAAGAGAAATGAAACTTAAACCAATTTCACATATATTAGATGAAAGAAACGCAACCTAAATTAATAAGTTCAATGAGAAATTTACCTCACAGGAAGTAATTGAAGCAATATTGTACATTTTGTAATCTGCTTCATTCTTAGATGTACGTATAATATTGGGTACCTGTAATAACTAAAAGGAGAATGAGCTTTTGATCATAATGAGTCCTTTGAAAAGTGGTATTATTATAATGGCATTCATAAGGACTCACTTATATAAGTATTAGAAGTGGAGCTGCTTCCTGATGTTCTAGAGTTATACATATTCTCATGAGCTCATGAATTCGGGACTGAACACAAGGTTATTAATATACTACAAATTTTAGAATGCGTGACAGTGAAAATATACGTGTTCCATGTTCGGTATTGATGGGGTTTTTTTGCCCCATGCTCGACCAGTCGTGAGCCCTGCTCTACCGGTCGAGGGATGGTACGACCAGTCGTGGGAGTCGAGTCATAGCTCGACTCAAAGTCCAGCGAGTTCGGACTATTTTTCTCCGGGGTTCTCGACCGGTCGTAGGTGACCCACGACCGGTCGTAGGTGAGCTACGACCAGTCGTAGGAGGCTAAGACCAGTCCTGGAATTTCCAGGACTAGTCGAAGGTTACGCAGTTTGTTTCGCGATTTTGCGTGAAACTGCAGATTTGAGTCCTTTCGCAACTGGGATGCGGAAAGGAGTTTCTCAAAACTATAAAAGGGGTTGCCTAAGGTTTTTCTAGGCATCACAAAATAGCAAGAGGGTTTCCTAAAGCTTTGCAAGGGATTTGCTAAAGGGTTTAAGGCTATCAAAGGTGAGAGAGAGGGAGAAAGAGAGAGAGGAAGCTTATAGAAGGGAGGTTCTGCTCGTGGAGGTTATCTACTTTGCAATCTACATCTCAGCACTTCTATGTCCTCGTAATCGGTTGGATCTCTCCGTTTTCTTTGTTTCTCTTATTGTTTATCCACTCCTGCGTGAGTGAAGAAGGTTGTAAACGTTCTACTTCATAGTGGATTGTTGATCTGGACGAGGTCCCGTGGTTTTTACCTCTTTGAGGATTTTCCACGTAAAAATCTCTTGTGTGGTGTGTGATTGATGCTTTGATTTATTTCATTGCATTATTATCCATAATTCTGGTTTGTTTCGGGAGGCTAGATCCTAAGGTTTGTGCAAGGCATCCCAACAAAGTGGTATCAAAGCTAAGTTCATTGAACGGGTAGGATCGGTTTTGAATTATGGAAGGTGGCTCAAGGATGATCAGCCTCAATGGTTCTAACTGGACCATATGGAAGGCTAAGATGGAGGACTTGCTTTATTGCAAGGACCTATATTCTCCAATCTCAGGCATATCAGCAAAATCCAAGGATTGACTGATGATGATTGGAAGAAGATGGACCGAAAGGTGGTGGGGTTTATTAGACAATGGTTGGATGATTCTGTGTTGCACCATGTGTCTACGGAAACCTCAACCGAAAGCCTATGGCTAAAATTACAAGGGCTGTATGAGAGGAAGACAGCCGGTAATAAGATATTTCTGATAAGGTGACTTGTGAATCTCAAGTTCAAGGATGGTGGTTCTGTGGCCGAGCACATGAATGAGGTCAGCAATATAGTGAACCAACTCACCTCTATGAAGATGGTCCTGGATGATGAATTGCAGGCTTTACTATTGCTTAGTTCATTGCCTGACAGTTGGGAGACATTGGTGGTGTCTCTAAGTAACTCCGCGCCAAACGGAAAGATATCCATGGAACAGGTAACTAGCTGTCTCTTTAATGAAGAGACAAGGAGGAAGTCTCAGGGGTCTACTCAGCAAGAGGCTCTTGTGACGCAGGAACGGGGGAGAGGAAAGAACAGGAAGGGCAGGAAGGCCTGAGATAAATCAAGAGGCAAGTCGAGCAACAGAAAAGATGTTGAATGCTGGAATTGTGGCAAGAAGGGCCACTATAAGCATGAATGTCGTAAGAACGACAAGAAAGGAAAAGGGAAGGAAGATGAATCAGATTCCATTGCGATCGCTTCAGATGGCGACATGGTAGTTATTCTTTCTACAGATCACGATGTATGTCTCATGGCTACGAGTCAGGACACCGATTGGGTGATTGACTCGGGAGCTTCTTTCAATGCGACTCCGCACAGGGACTTCTTCACAAGATACAAGTCAGGCGACTTAGGGACCGTGAGGATGGGAAATTCTGGCGTATCAAAAATTGTGGGAGTCGGTGATATTTGTGTGAAAACTGATGTGGGCTGCACATTGGTTCTCAGGGATGTGAGGCATATCCCAGACCTTCGCCTCAACTTGATGTCGACGGGAAGGTTGGATGATGATGGCTATGAAAGTCGGTTTGCTGGTGGGCATTGGAAGCTCATCAAGGATTCGTTGATTGCAGCCAGAAGAAAGAAGTGTTGCACCCTACACAAGGCAAGTGTCAGTGTATGCAAGGGTGGGTTGAACGCACCGGAAGATTCAGCTATTGACATGTGGCACAGGCGTCTAGGCCACATGAGTGAAAAAGGGCTTCAGGTACTGGCAAAGAAGCAGCTCCTTCCAGACGTGACAGGTATGCCTCTTAAAACCTGTCTTGATTGTTTATCAGGGAAACAGCATAGAGTTTCATTCGTTAAAACTGCTTCTCATGTTAATAAAGTGCATGCATTAGATTTGGTTTATTCTGATGTTTGTGGTCCTATGAGGATAAAAACCTTGGGTGGGGCATTGTATTTTGTTACTTTTATAGATGATGCATCTAGGAGGGTTTGGGTTTATGCTTTGAAATCCAAGGACGAGGTCTTTGGTGTGTTTAAATTGTTTCATGCTATGGTCGAGAGAGAGACAGGTAGACCATTGAAGTGCATCCGCACTGACAATGGTGGTGAATACATTGGCGACTTTCACGAGTACTGCAAGTCCCAGGGTATACGGCATGAACAGACGGTTCCCAAGACCCCCCAGCATAATGGTGTAGCTGAGCGAATGAATCGCACCATTGTTGAGAGAATCAGATGCATGTTATCCCATGCGAAGTTGCCCAAGACGTTCTGGGGAGAAGCAATGCGCACGGCGGTGTATTTGATAAACAGGTCTCCATCAGCCCCGTTGAATGGAGAAGTACCTGAGAAGGTGTGGACTGGACAGGATCCATCGTACAGTCATCTTAGGGTATTTAGATGCAGGGCATCTGTTCACGTACCAAAGGACGAGAGGTCCAAGCTCGATATGAAGATCAGGCAGTGTGTGTTCTTAGGGTACGGTGATGAAAAATTCGGTTACAGGTTATGGGATCCGACCGAGAATAAGCTCGTCAGGAGCGGAGATATGGTTTTCTTTGAAGATCAGTGTATCGAAGACATTGGTAATCCAGAGAAGAACCAGCCTAGTTCAGGTGAGCTAGAGGACATGGATCCGATTACTCCTCCCGTGGTGCCTGATGACGGGGGAGTACAGCAAGGTGCAGAGGACGAGGGAGTTCCTTCAGAAGATGGACCAGGGGAGCAGCCCCCACTTGATCCACCTGTTGAGCCACAGGTGAGGAGGTCATCTAGGGACAGACAGCCGTCCAAGAGGTACTCGCCGCATGAGTACATTATGTTGACTGATGGGGGAGAGCCAGAAGATTATTCTGGGGCCCTAGCCGACGAGCATAAGGGGGAGTGGTTGAAAGCTATGCAAGAGGAGATGGAATCCTTGCATAAGAACCACACCTATGACATGGTGAAACTGCCTAAGGGCAAGAAAACTCTGAGCAACAAGTGGGTGTTCAGGAAGAAGATTGAGCAGAAGAATTTACAGACGAGGTTCAAGGCCAGACTTGTGGTGAAAGGGTTTGGTCAGAGGAAAGGCATAGACTTCGAGGAGATATTCTCACCAATGGTGAAGATGACATCCATACGGGTGTTGCTTGGGTTGGCGGCTAGCATGGATCTGGAGATAGAGCAGTTAGATGTTAAAACTGCCTTTCTCCATGCTGACCTGGAAGAAGAGATCTACATGCACCAACCAGAGGGGTTCGAAGTCAAGGGCAAGGAGCATATGGTGTGTAGGCTGAGGAAGAACTTGTATGGGCTGAAACAAGCTCCACGGCAATGGTACAAGAAGTTCGACTCGTTTATGTTGAAACATGGGTATGACAGAATGGAGTTGGACCATTGTGTGTTCACGCGTAAGCTCTCAGACGGTGATTTCTTAGTTCTGCTGTTATATGTTGATGACATGCTCATCATGGGAAAAGACATCAAGAAGATTGACAGGCTGAAACAGGAGTTGGGCAAGTCTTTTGCGATGAAAGACTTGGGCCCGGCTAGACGGATCCTAGGAATGGAGATAACCCGTGACAGAAGCAGCAGGAAGCTTTAGCTGTCACAAGAGCGGTATATTGAGAAAGTCCTAGAGCGGTTCAATATGAATGCAGCGAAGCCGGTTAGTACTCCACTGGATGGTCACTTCAGATTGAGCGACAGGCAGTGTCCCAAGACGAAGGAAGAGGTGGAAGAGATGCAGAAAATACCCTACGCGTCAGCAGTAGGAAGTTTGATGTATGCTATGGTGTGTACACGCCCAGACATAGCATATGCGGTTGGTGTTGTCAGCCGGTATCTTGTCAATCCTGGCAAAGAGCATTGGGCAGCGGTAAAGTGGATACTGAGGTATCTAAGAGGCTCATCCAGGTTGAGCCTATGCTATGATGACGGAAAACCTGTATTAGAGGGCTACACAGATGCAGATATGGCAGGTGACATAGACTCCAGGAAGTCTACATCGGGGTTCATGTTCACATTTGCAGGGGGAGCGGTTTCTTGGCAGAGCAAGCTACAGAAGGTCGTAGCATTGTCGACGACAGAGGCCGAATACATTGCAGTCACAGAAGCATGTAAAGAGATGCTTTGGATGAAAAGGTTCTTACAAGAACTTAGCCTAAAGCAGGATGAGCACGTGGTCTATTGCGATAGTCAGAGTGCTATACACTTGAGCAAGAATCCAAGTCAGCATTCCAAGTCGAAGCACATAGAGATTCGGTATCACTGGATCAGGGATACTTTGGAACAGAAGGTGTTACAGCTTGAGAAAGTCCACACGGATGATAATGGGTCAGACATGATGACCAAGGCTTTGCTCAAGGGCAAGTTCGAGGTTTGTAGAAACCTGGCTGGCTTGAAGAAGGTGGATCCCTCCCGGGTCAAAAAGGGGAAGATTTGATGGGATTTTTTTGCCCCATGCTCTACCAGTCGTGAGCCCTGCTCGACCGGTCGAGGGCTGGTACGACCAGTCGTGGGAGTCGAGTCGTAGCTCAACTCAAAGTCCAGCGAGTTCGGACTATTTTTCTCCGGGGTTCTCGACCGGTCGTAGGTGACCCACGACCGGTCGTAGGTGAGCTACGACCAGTCCTGGAATTTCCGGGACTAGTCGAAGGTTACGCAGTTTGTTCCGCGATTTTGCGCGAAACTGCGGATTTGAGTCCTTTCGCAACTGGGATGCGGAAAGGAGTTTCCCAAAACTATAAAAGGGGTTGCCTAGGGTTTTTCTAGGCATCACAAAATAGCAAGAGGGTTTCCTAAAGCTTTGCAAGGGATTTGCTAAAGGGTTTAGGGCTATCAAAGGTGAGAGAGAGGGAGAAAGAGAGAGAGGAAGCTTATAGAAAGGAGGTTCTGCTCGTGGAGGTTATCTACTTTGCAATCTACATCTCAGCGCTTCTATGTCCTCGTAATCGGTTAGATCTCTCCGTTTTCTTTGTTTCTCTTATTGTTTATCCACTCCTGCGTGAGTGAAGAAGGTTGTAAACGTTCTACTTCATAGTGGATTGTTGATCTGGACGAGGTCCCGTGGTTTTTACCTCTTTGAGGGTTTTCCACGTAAAAATCTCTTGTGTGGTGTGTGATTGATGCTTTGATTTATTTCATTGCATTATTATCCATAATTCTGGTTTGTTTCGGGAGGCTAGATCCTAAGGTTTGTGCAAGGCATCCCAACAGGTATCGCTTAGAATACTTAGTTCAAGACCATGAACTAAGGATTCTGATGCAACTTCGATTTGTCTACACTAAGTGAAGGTTCAAGTCCACAAGCCACCTTCTCATATGCACATATCTTCCTTATATACCATAACTTCTTTATTTCAAAAATTAATTGAAGATTGTTAGGGTTTCCAAAAGTAAAAGAAATGTTGGATTTTTCATATATAAAAGAAGAAGAAGAAGAAGAAGAAGAAGAAGAGAGAGAGAGAGAGAGAGAGAGAGAGAGAGAGAGAGAGAGAGAGAGAGAGAGAGAGAGAGGGTCCTAACTTTTATAATTGTTAGTGATTATTCGATTATGAATCTTAGTGTCTCTTAGTAAATGGAGCATCCTTTGATTTCAAATAATAGTGGAAAGATACCATTAATGAAAGAGCACCACTTTAAAAATGTATGAAAAATATGAAAAGTGAAGTGTTGTTTCATAAAAGGAATTCTAAGTGTCTCTTAGTGGCCTTTAAAAATTCATCTCGAGGTCATTTGGAATCACAATCGTCTTTAGCAATCTCTTCTCTCCATCTTTTTCTCCAATAGTAAAATTCTTTTAAGTAGTTTTGAAAAGTTTGAGAAATTTTAAGAGCTAAACTGCAAACAAAATAAGGAAGCCAAGTGTGTACATTGCAAAAGTGTGTGGGGGTTGCAGTTTTTCAGTTTTGTAGGTTGAAGCTTGCACTTCTCTGATTAAAAAAATGAGGTTTATTATATCCTAAAGGTGAATTCATTGTAACTATCTTGCAAACTAGTTTAACCAACAATAGTATGATGTAAATATTGTTGGGGGACCGCCGAAGCATACAGAGATGAATTAAGTGAAGTATTCCAATCACACAATCAAGTCCAATAATAAACACTCCGAATTTAACCTGGAAAAACCATTACGGGAAAAATCCATGACACAAAACGACAGATATGCACTATGAAAGCATAAAATTACAAGAGATAGAGATTACCCAATTTGAACAAGCCTCTAATCACCCAATCTACACCGTTAAAACCCTAGGAACGAATTAGAAAGCTCTTAATAACCCTTATTTCTGTTTACACCCATATATATAGCCTCTAGGTGAATCACAATCGAAATAGGAAATAAATTCCGCACTTATGCGACTCCGCGTAATATCTGTATGATCGTTCGATGATACCTTCAATGTCACTTCGATGGCATCGAACCCCTTCGATGTTATTGAAAAAAATACCAAAACGTTCTAGCGATTAAACTTGTATTTTTCGGATTTTCTTGGTGGCACTTCGATGGGATTTCAATGTCATCGATGGCTCGTCAATGGCATCAAACCCTTTTTTATGGCATCAAACATGATACCTAAAGTGTCCAGCAACCAATTGTAAAATTTTCAGATTTTTTCGATGACATCAAACTTCAATGGCATTGAAGTCTGCTCGATGGCATTGGGTCAAGAAGTCTTAGAAGATGGGAGTAGCCTAACGAATGGCTTGGATCTCTACCACGTAAGGTGCATTGTCATTTGTGAGTGGCAAGCTTTAAAAACAAAAACAACAAGTAAAATAAAATAAAATAAGTAGAAGAAGAAAAAAAAAATACAGTACATGACATTTGATGACAGCGTGATTTGAAAAGATCCAATTACTCCACGTTTGCTGCAAGTGCAAAATATGGGACCCACTAGTGAAGGGCTCAGAACAAACTTGATAGGCCGATGTTGTAAAATGAAGGTTATTCTACAACTGTTACATAGGGGCCCACCTTGTTACATGTCAGAAACCACCCCACGCAAACCAAGTTGATCCTATATCATGGAGTGGGGCATACCATAGAAAAAAAAGGTGGAAGACCACCCCAAAAAACTCCAAATGCACTTAATGGCCCACATAAAGGTTGGAAAGGCGTGATTTATGGAGTGTCCCATGTCACGAGCAGGACAGCATACACACTGCATATGTACAAGGGTCGTTTTGTAAAGTACAAAAATATTAATGTTTTTCTTGTTATTGAATAAAAAAGAGGAATTTAATCATTTATGGGAGAAAAGCTCACTTAAACGGGATATAAATATTAAATTAATGAGGCAGTAATATATTAAAATCCATATAATTTTTGAAGCATGAATGGGTAATATATTAAAATCCATATAATTTTTGAAGCATGAACCATTCATGATACGTCCCTATACATGTATTCACCTTAACCTGTTGTATGGTGACCCACTACTAAATAGCTCAGAGGTGTTGGAATGTTGCAGGATTTAAGTCAGTATGTGATGGGATTTAAGTCAGCTGAGTGATCACACTGTCAAAGATAGAGGAAGAGACCCGCAATGCATGAAAGTTACCAGGCCCATTAGGATGTAGATTGGGTACTGCCCTTGCATGTACTGAACTCGATACAGGTTGGGGCTCTGAGGGGCTACTGTGATGTATGGATTTTATCCATACCGTTCATCTATTTTGCTATATTATTTTAGGTTTTGATCTCAAAATTGAGAGAAATCGATGGACTAAGTGGACCACACCACGGTAAGCAGTGATTCTAATGACGCCCCATAGTTGAAACCTTCCTAAGGCCGACCGTGATATTTATTTGCCATCCAAACTGTTCATAAGGTCATATAGACCTGGATGAAGGGAAAACAAAGATGTTAGCTTGATTTAAAACGTGTGTCCTTCAATAAGTTTTCAACAATAATTCTCATTGTGTGGTCCACTTGAGCCTTGGATATGTCCAAGTTTCTGGTTCCCAACTTCAAATGATATGGAAAAATGGATGGATTGTGTGGATAAAATCCGTACATCATGGTGGCCCGTCAGAACCTACCCAAGCTTGGGAGGATAGGGTAACACCCAAACAGCAATGGGAGGAAGAGGATTAGGTATTACCCTTACCATGGGGCCTACGTTAATGATGTATTATATATCCACGCTGTTTATCCGTCTCTCTATTCGAGTTTAGGATGTGTTCCTAAAAATTAAGTAAATCCAAATCTCAGGTGGACCACACCACAGGAAATAATGGTGATTGAATGCCCTCCAATAAAACTTCCTAGGGCCTACGGTAATGTTCACTGTAATATTTCCCTTGCATCCAACCCTTTGATAAGGTCAACCAAACCATAATGTAGTATTTCATCCATAATGTTCATCTCATTTTATTGTGTGGTCCACCTGAGAATTGGAGCTGCCTAACTTTTGGAGTGATATGCCCTAAAATGAGCTGAAAATGTTGAAAAAGGTGGAAAACGCCCAGAAGCCTCCAAATACAATTAACGGTTGGAAAGGCGTGATTTATGGCGTGTCCCATGTCACGAGTAGGGCGACTCCGTTGGACAAGCAGGTCAGCAAACACATGCGGCGTGTGTAGTGGGGTCATTTTCTCAAGTACAGGAATAATAATGTTCTTTGTCATTTAAAAAAATCACTAAGAAAAGCGTACTTAAGTTGAATATAATTATCAAATAAACGAGGCAGTAACATATTAAAATTCATATAATTTTCAAAGCATGAGACATTAATGATACGTCCCTGTGCATGTATTTACCGGTAGAGCTGTACACGAGTTGAACGGAGTCGAGCTTGGCACAGCTCGGCTTGGTCGATCTGTGAGCAGCTCGAGCAAGTTCGAGCCGAGTTTGATCATGTGCGACATATATATAGTGTATCTTCAATTTCTCACCGAATGCAAAACAATAATGGCAGTTTACAAGTATTTCATCAAATACTTGGTGGGCAAAGTATTTTTTTGTAGTGATTTGTTTCATATCCATTCCTTTCTCGCAACGAGCCGATGTTGCGGATAATGCATGCACCTAAAACAACACTTCGTTGACTCATTTCATCAAACACTCAGCGAGCAGCATCAATATCAAAATAAATGAGTCACCGAGCCAATTCAATCCAAGTCGAGTTGAGCTCGGGCATGCTCGAACATAGCTCAAAATTTTTCAAGCTCCAAAAACGAACTCTACTCTGTCCGAATCCAATTTCGGCCAGCCTGAAGCAGTTTCGAATCAAATTCTAACAATGCATTCTCGGATTTTCGAAGAGATTCGGCCAGCCAAATTGAAGATTTGGTCAGCCGAATTTTGGCTCTGGCTAGCCGAATTTTAAATAAATCTTATCCAGCGCAATTCGATAATCGTTGGAACAAAATCGTTGGAATCCAGCCAACCGAACCGATTTTTAGGCTGACCGAATTTCCAAATTATTTTGCTATAAATATGGACATTTGGTCATTTTATTCTATAACAAATTTTAGAGAAAAACCTTCTGTAAGTTAGAGAGATACTATTGTCTTCCCAAAGCTATCTGTGTGGTAATTATTATTTTTATTTAGCTTATTTAAATCCCTTCTCAAGTTGATGATTAAATGCAATTAGAGAGTAATATATACTCCACTTGAGAAATAGAGAATTGAATATGCAGTAATTAGGGTTTATATTCATTGAAATACATTAGATCCATATATTCTTTCTGGTTGAACATATATTGCCTCATCAACACTCAAGAAAGAAGATCGCTACTTTAAGCCTCAACTGCTACTTCAAATCGTCATCTGAAGATAAGTACAGTTGTAATTATTATTGATTTATTTGGGTTTTTGTTGTGATACTTCTGAATACAGGTAATGATGGCATAAAAAACAAACAGTTTCCTAATCTAGTTGGTAAGTATATTAGTTTTATGATGAAATGATGCATGCTCCTCACAATCCAACACTCCCTCACAAGAAACTTTCACGCCTATTTCGCAAATGTCAACACTCCCTCACAAGCGATTCCAGCGCCAAATCGCAAACTATCCTAAGATATGCATGATTAGCCAAGTGATTATTAGTCTCAGTTCATACAGCAGGTTGGCGAAACAAGGATAACGTCATTATATCACGAGTCATTATCCAGATCACGTGGCTCGTTACAGCACGTGGCAGCTCCTCACCAGTGTCCCTTGATCCAAATTAAGGCATCAACAAGGAACGGGTCATCATCCAATACAGAGTATAAACCATTAATTCATATGTGTGGGCTTATCATTCAAAACTAAATCAATATAAAGGAAAGGGCTCGTCACCCAATTTCATTCATGCCCGGTCGTTCGAACGGTACTCTGGCATGGAACCATCGGCCAGGTAATTTGACGGGGGTCATTCGAAAAACATATTATCTCCTCTATCAGTGCTCAATAGTCACTATGGGGAAGCTCGCCACCCCAGCATTGGCCGATAGCTCGAATACGGTGTCTCATACCACCATGCCTATCTCATGAGTCTTTGGGGATTGTAATGCACTAATGATTATGAGTAAACTAAATCAATGGTAATTGTAGTATCCATGATTCTATTAAATATTATAAAATCACCAAGCACAAAAATGATCGAGCTTGTATTAACTACGGAGGACCCCAAGCAAACCGGCATTGGATGCAAAGCATCCCATGTAGCTCCAACTACTATCGATCATCCATGTTCAAGTCCAATCGCCCGTGTATGCTTAGGATAATTTCCTTAAAGTGGGTTATCCACATATTTAGATAATTTGCGAAGTTCGATCCACCGCAACAACAAAATTCAATCATATTAGCATTTGTAAGCATTCAACATCGAAAAATTTTAATATTAAGAGTTTCATATCGTTTAAGCATTTCTTCGAGCATTTTATTAATCAAATAGCAAATAAATGCATTTAATTATTATAAATTCTAAGTAAAAGCTTGGGGATAGATCTTCACCTTAGAGTCAAAATCTTTGACTCAGATGCGGCCCTAACGTCAGGAATTTAGGGAAAACGCTCCAAACCTAAGTTAAAGTATAAGACTATCGTTAATGACATAGATTTAGTCATAATTAAATATTAAACAATGAATTATGGCTTAACTAACTCAATTTGATTGATCCATTAACTCGGTTCGATAAATCGGGACTGGAAATGGAGCACAATCAAAATCCTAACGGTGTCAAGCCTGATTACGACTCTCACAAGAATATGGATCGCTTCAATCGATAATTGTGACTTAAAACCCTAACATTAGGGTTTGCGAGAATCAATGGAAATAAAAGGGGGTTTCTTAATCCTAATGGCTCAAAATGAAAGAAAGAGATGGAAAGACATGTAAGAAACCTCTTACCTAGCAAGGGAGTGGAGAATCCAACCTAAAATCTTCGGATTTCATCCGTGGAAGACATGAGACCAGGATTAGAGATAAGGTCTTGCACGAATCCAACGAGCATGGGGATTAGATGGTGTGATCCGGCATCGGGCCCCCCGATTTCTCCCATTTCTCTCTTCTTCTCTTTCTCTTTCTCTCCTCACCTTTGGAAAAATTTGTATGGGAGAAGGGAGTGTGCAAATGAGGTTCTTTTATAAATCCAAAATTGATGAAAATGGCCACAATGGCTCTTAATTCATTATACTTACCCTGGACAAGGTTGTTTCCAACCAATGGCACCAACCAGAGCTGTACGGGTTAATCTAAGCCATGGGATAGGTGTCCTACTAGGCGATCTATGTTTGGACACAACCATCTGATGATCGGACATGTCAATCAACCGAAAAGACCCTAACCGAGATCGACGATCACCGAGCGTCAATCGGGTCTGTGACTATAAGGATTTTCTTAGGACATTAATTTAAGTTATTTTCCTAAATTTGGTCACAATCTAACGATCCGAAAGCCATAACTTCACGAAAGAGCAGAGAGCTCAATTCACTTAAATTTCAGGTTTCTGCGTAGTAGGGCATTTGCACATCCCATGCACTTCAACCCAAGTTGAGCAGTTCTAGACACTATCTCAGCTCAACATCCACGATGGACGTCAAGCCCGGTAAGATGGTCGTTATTCTATAGTTTTAAGCCTAGTGGCCCATTAATGTGCGATCTGTATCTAATCCGGTGAATCTAAGCATATTCGGGATGAATTGGGCAGCGAGATTTCTCATGCATGATGATTGGGGTTTGGATTAGCTAAATTCATAGTGTGGCCTATTTGCAATTAGCAAAAATGGTTATTCGACTCTAATCATCCTAATCGAGAACCCTAATTCAATTATACAAGAAACTAGCCAAATTTGTAAAATGTACTAAAAATATAAAATATTAATTTAATCATATGGATTGATTCCTAGTATAATTAGAAGCAATTCCTAAGAAGACACTAAATATAAAAATTCTAAGATGGAAAAGATATGGACGGTCCATCGGCTACATGAAGTTGCAGAAATTTGTCAATTTCAATAGCTCTATTTCTTGTAATGTTTTTAATACTTTAAGTAGCCAAATTATTTTTAAAATTTTTATATTAGTTTCTAATTAAGTATAATTTATCCCCACCAAATTTCATCTCATTTTGAGTTCCATAAAAATTCAAAAAATTCTGGGAGTACTACCTCCCTAAAACCAATGATTTCGGTATGATTTTCAAAAATCTACAAAATTAACATCTTTTTATTTATTTATTTATTTTTCTATGAAACTGCACTTATTGATATTCAATATGGAATTTGAATCAATTCAATCAAATTTGTAGAAAAATACATATGAATTTTTGAAGTCAGTGCACTGAAATTGTCAAAATCCGAACGTGCAGAATATTGCTTAACAGAGTTACACGGTTGCACTGAGTCGGACTCGGTTCAACTGAACCCTGCTGTCTAGATTTGCTCAGTTGCTCGATGTTTACTTAGTGCCACCAAGCAGTGCTGCCCTAGTTGCCCAGTTTGCTCGGTACAATCGAGTTTCATTCGGTGCAACCGAACCTTGTTGTCTATATTCTTCATAATTCTCAAATTTCACTTAGTCGGGCGGTTTTAGTGGATCCAAGGTCACTCCTTTTGGCCCTAAACATGTGTGAATATACATATGGCCATGCGCTCAAGTCCATAAATCAAATGTACCGCTCAAGGACGTCCAATTCCTAACTGGCAAAAATCTGGGGCGTTACAATCTACCCCATTAAAAACAATTTCGTCCCCGAAATTGGCTAAGTTGTATATTAGGTTCAAATTCAATTAACCCATATGTAAATACAATGACCTCGCCTATAGTGATTTGATCTTGTACTTATTGTTGAGTCTATTCTTTAGTGATCCGATCTACATATATGACTTGGTCTAGTTCTTGAACCCTAATTGTTTCCCTTTTCGATGAGTTCATCAATGATATTTTAGGGACGATTCATATCATTTTTAGTGATCTAACCTTATGTATAACCTAGATCACTTTCCTTTGATCCTGGGCCAGTGGGCTATGGGCCCATCATTCTTTTACTGTGACACCCTGATCGGATGGACGCATTTACTAATATATCTAAACTGGATTCTTAATGTTCTACGCCCCTTAAAAATATATCTACCCTCAAGGCTCAAGAATATATGTCTCAATCCGTATGTCGGAACGAGTTGTAATTTAGGACCTATCCATGGTATGAAATGAAAAACGATCTCTCAATACATTGGTCTTCCTTTCATCGATGATGTGTACTATGACATTGGTATATATGGTTATAGAAAGGAGCTAAAAATGATGGGTGTTGTGGTTGATTTCAGCGACGGGTGTGAGTTTGTGGCAAGATGTCTAATTCTACCAAAAGAAAGGACTTTTTCCATAGTCCCGACTTACCCTCTTTAAACATATCTAGTTTAATGTTACAAGATAATTTATACATTATTAGTACATAAGGAATTTGGACAAAATAGGTTAACGAGTTATAACGCCCCGGTTTTTGGAATCCGAGTATATGACTCGTTATCCAAAAACCCGAGTGTTAGCCTATAAAATTTAGTGTAAATTTGAACCACTTATCATTAATCAGAGTTAGCAGCAATATAACTAGAGTAAACCATGCATTATATAAAAACATTCCAACCATAATAAAAATCCAAATGTAGCGCTTATACAGGACTTATACAATCTCAAATAACAAAGTTCATTAAATAAAGGTAGAAATCTATCGTCTAGTGATGAAACTCAACACGGGCCGTAGGGACCCCGTCTAGCTCATCAGTTACTCGATTTGCTCTAGCGACCCAGTGAACGTCATCGGCCCGCTCTACACCTGCATCAACTGTTACGGTTTGATAACATCAATGGCTATCGAAGTGAGGAGCACCCTTTAAGATTGCACACACATCATCCATAATTCAGCCTAAATCACAATAAATGAGGAGAGACATATTAAACAACGCAATTTAAAGTAATAATCATATATTCAGAAATAAGCTAGTCAACACAATCTCAATAGTAAGGAAAGGTAATAGAAGTCGCAACGCAAGTGGACATGCCCAGATAGTCCAATAATCAATCATTCAAATTCTGCAAAATGGCTAAAAAGTCAAACTTTAAACCTCTACTTCACCCGAAAATCATATCGTGCGTAAACACTGGAAGATGGCTAGAAAATCGCTAAGCGAACACCCGCTCCACCCGGAAATCACGATACGACTGAACACCGCAAGATGAAGCGAGAACAATGTACAAACATCTACTTCACTTGGAAATCATATCGTACGTGAACACCGCAAGATGGCTAGGAAATCGCTAAACGAATACCCGCTCCACCTGAAAATCACAATACGACAGAACACCGCAAGATGGTTAGAAAACAACAAGATATGTGAATATAACCAACAAGCCACAAAAGGGCACCAATAATCGATCAAAGCCACGAGGGCAAATATGCGTTCCAAGCCATGTGAGGCAAATATGTGATCCAAGCCGTGTAAGGCAAACATTCAATCCAAGCCGTGTAAGGCAAATAGGCGATCCAAGCCGTGTAAGGCAAACATGCGATCCAAGCTGTGTAAGGCAAATAAGTGATCCAACCGTGAAGGGAAAATAGGGACCGAAGGATAGTAAGTCCAAGATTGGTTCCATTCATTCCATCACTTAAGTGCAAGTGGTAACATATAGTTAATTAATACATGTACAACTAAAGATAGCATGTTATCATCAAATCATTTATGCATGTTATGATTAAAGAGAGATGTTTATCATCTAACACATAAATTAATTGCACATCAAATTAGCATGTTCAATAGTAAGGTAAATAACTCAGTTAGAGGAATCATATTATCATCTATATCCAGATTGATGAAATTAAGTGGGAAGCTCAAAGGGTGAGTCCTCACCTCAAAATTTGATTGAAATGGGTTCAACTCGGATCACCTCCACTAGCAAGAATCCAACGTGACTGAGAAACTAGGTAAAGATATGAAGGAAAATAGATAATCATTATATAACAAGGGTTTAATAACTAACATTCTTCTAGGAGTCTAACATAAAATGTTTTAACTCACCTCGAGGCGCAGTCTATTGAACGTAACCCGAACTCAGCCCGACAGCTCACCCGAGTTGCTCGGCAGGTGCAACGACCATCCAACCTTCCTCTCTCTCTCTCTCTCTCTCTCTCTCTCTCACCCCAAGATGGAATGTCCAGCTAGGCCTGGACCAGGCCCAAACCCAACTTAACTAGGCTGGACTCGGTTTCAGCCGAGTCAACTCAGCAGCCCCCAAGACTCTAAGCAGCCCCCAACTCACTCCTTTCCCTTCTCTTCCCTAGACTCCTACAGAGTTTGAACCCAAGTAGAGTTTGGGCAAAACTGACCCGAGTCACACAGCGAGTCGTTGGCTCGATAGTAACTCGACAGAGTTAGAACGACGCACCCACTCTTACACCCTTCTCTTTTCTTTTATATTTTTTTCTTCTTGTTCTGCTTTCATCTGCTTCTTCTCCCTCTTTTCTTCTTGCTGAAAACATCCAGCAGTGGGTCTGGAAAACCCAACCCAAACCCAGCTAGTCAAGTCTACCTGACTCGACAACGACAGCCTCCTCATGGTCTCACTCTCTCCTTCTCGTTTTCTCTGGTTCTCTCTCTCTCTCCCCTCTTCTTCTATTCTTATTCTTCTCTTCTTGTTCTTCTCTCACGACCAGATAGGTCGTGCAACCGAATCTTGACCAATCTCGGTCCGAGTCAAGTTGGAGCGTCAGCGGGCTGGTAGCGAGAAGAACGACAACGATAGCAAGGAGGACAACATCCTCACCCTCTTGCTTTCTTGCTTCTCTCTTCTCTCTCTATCCTCTCTCTCGACTTCTCTTTCTCTCTTTCCTTTCTTACTCTCTCCCTCTGCTACTTCCAACAACGCCTGGAATGAGTTGGCCCGACTCAAGCTGGTGCGGCAAGGGAGAAACGGCGCTCACGGCCCTCTCTTTGGCTATCCTTCTTTGGACAAGGGCTGCCCTAAAGGGGCTCTTTTATAGGTCTTAATAGTTGCCCCAAAAGTCTCAAATGTTAATCTTTTGATTACGAGAAATTTGTGCTTTTGCTCTAGCTAAAACACCTTAAGAATGCCGATAATGTGGAGTCCTTAGTCCATGGCTGTAAAACATCCACATAGATGGATTTCTAGCATGATGGTCCACCTAATGGATGGTTTATATCAACAAGTGGGACCCACGTACAAGATGAACGCCTCGTCAATGGTGAGTCATCAACGGACGACTAATCTGATGATTAGCAACATGTGGATGGTGTGGATTCATCTTATGATCACGGTGGGACCCTCCAGATGGACGGTGATTAGCGTTTTTTTTTTAACAGGCTTGGGTTCAAGTTGCGGCGGCGGTGGGAGAAAAGCTTAAGCAAAAGCTAAGGGAACCCTAAAATGAAGGGTTGATGTAACGCCCTAAAAATCGGGGGTCGAGCAAAGCTCAACTCCCGAGTTCCAACGCATCACTTATGCAACATAGATAATGATGTTTAAATGTTGTCCATATGAGTGCATTAAACATGATTGAGATTATACTAAAACAACATATCATACTCTGGATATAATTGAATTAAGCAAGCGGAAGACTAAAACATATATTTAAATATGTAGGTGTTTTACCAACTCCAGAGTATAAGTATGTAACTAGGTTGAATATATACAAGTATTGTTTCAAAATATACAAAAAGGGGAAATGTAAAGTGTTCAACTAAGCCAAAATCACAGGGTTCCCTGTGCATCAGCACGAGGTCTACGTCGACCCAACTGATAATTAAAAGTAGGAGAACTCCTCATCCATGTAGTCCTGCTCCATAGCATAGACTTCCTCAGTACCTGCATCTAAACCATAGTCTGGTTGGTGTTTTAAAACACCATCCCATGTGGGAATGAGTAGCTAATTCAGTGGAACTATAAAGCAAAGGTTAACATGTTATCAATTCAGTCAAGCAGCAATGATAAGGCAATACAACAAACATTTCCTAACTAGTCTGGTTAATGCAGGAATGATATGCGTAATGATGCATGCCGTTGCCTGCACTCCCTCAGCGACATCATCTCACGATCGTGCATGAAAAATACCCTAGAAGTGCGCTTCCTCGCCAAAGCACATACAATGCGGTGCATGGTTGTATTAGCCAAGTAATTTATTAGGCTTATTCATACAGCAGATTCGGGAAGCTAAGGTACCTCCCTTTATATCATTTACCCAAACAAATGATCCATTTAGGATCGTCAATCCTAGTTAATCGCATACGATAGGCAAGTTGTGGGGTCATCACTCCCGGTTAAAAGCAGTGGATAGGCAAGTTCATGAGTTTATACTCGAGGTCACTCCACTAACGCCCTACCAACTAGAGCGCTATTTTTTAAGTGAGTTCGGATTAGACGGGTCACCCCAACCCACGCTGGGACCGCAGCCAGGCTACGACGGTGTAGGCTGATAACTTGAATACAGTGTCCCATACCACCGTATTCGGCTCACGAGTTTGGGTTACTCACTAGTCACTACAGGGAGGCTCATCACCCCAACGTAGGCCGACAGTTCGACTACAGTGTCCCATACCACCATGCCCGCTCATGAGTCTTGGCGGATCGATGTACCATGGTTGAAACAGGTCTTTACATTGGTAAGTGGTACCTTAGATTCAAGCAGTGGCGTCCATACATGGTGAACATACAATAGGCCAATCGGTTTGTTAGGGAAGTTCGATTGGTACAGGCACACGCTAATGTAATCGACATGGAGTGCATAACACCCCGTGTGGCCTAACCACTGTCGACAATCGTCATATGACACGGATTCGTTGAATTACCCAATGTGGCGAGACTAATTCAGCCACCTGTACATGGATTGTTACCGATTGCCTGAACTACGGCATAGTCCCAATCATACTCACATACAATAAGTAGTCACATATGTTAATCATAACAGCATTTAACAAACAATTCAAACGTAATTCTCGTTTAAGCATTTTATCAAACACATTGAACATGTTATCATACATATGTATTTCGTCCATAAATTGCGTAGTGGCAATATGATTCCATGAAAGATCTATTCATATGATTAAGGAAATTAAGAATCTTATCGTAATACACTTAATAAATACAATCCATAGACAGATTCTCATTCAGACATTTTATCAAACACTTAGACTACACCTCAGTAAATTCATAGACTAAATTAGTTACAACACGTGACATAACAATTCATAACACAACATCGGTCATAAAGCATGTAACATACATAGATCTTACATTTGAAATCATATCAAACACAAATCAGGATTTCGCGTTCATTCAAGTATTTCAAAAAATACATGAAATGCATCTATATTCAACATAGTTCACACACATATATAATTTATCAAAAACGTCGTAACTAACATCATATGGCAGTAATCAAGTCAGACATAAATCATTGTTGACGTTGAAAGCCTTGAAAACCATAACCTAAATGTTTATAGTCCGTACCTTTCATCGGAAAACTCGTTTTGAACTCAGTTCAAATCCTACACTTCCGTCTACAGAACAACGGCTACCTAAATCACGAAACAGGTTAGCTATTACGTCGATTACTCTATTTGGATTCCTAAATCAATATTGGGGTTAGGATTTCTTAACTAAATCGGAGTTGGAATCGACGACGTAGGGATGGTGGGGTGGCGATTCGGCGTATGGAGTCATGGAAGTGGATCCCAGCAACGATCTCTCTCTCCCTCTCTCTCTCTCTCTCTCTCTCTCTCTCTCTCTCTCTTCTCCTCACTCTTTCCTCCTCTTTTCTCTTTTCTCTCACCTAGGGTTGAGAAAATCGTATGGAATGAGAGAAGGGTGGTTTAAGGGCATTATATAGGCCCAAAATTGATGCCAATTGCCCCAGGGCCATGGTATACTTGGGTTACAGCCAAAAGGCATCTGTTTTGGGCAAACGGGACCCCTAGGAAGGTCCATTTATCACATACGTCACAGGGCAAGTTCCCTGATGATGGATCTATGCCAGTACTATGTTTATGGTGCGATCTGACAAACGGATCGACCGTAAAGGACCCATATCAGATCAACGGTCATCGTTACTCGATCAGGGCCACAAGTATACCAATAGGTGCAGGAAAATTTCCATGATCCATTGGTGTACAAATTTCCACAAGCGAATGGCCCAAATTACTTAAGTTTGAGTTCATTTTCTAAAGATATTTACGTTTCTCACACACTTCGCTCAAGACTTTTGTTGAGCGTTTCAGTATATTATTTGGGTTTAATTCCCGCGATGGTTGTCAAGCCCAATAAGGCGGTCATAACATTATAGTTTCGCGGTAATCGGACTTTCGACGTACGGTCCAGGTTCGATACAGAGTTTCAATGTGCTCCCAAGAGCAACTGGATTTTAAGATTGCTCTTAGGTTTTTAAGTAATATTGAGTTAGCGAATTTAATGGTTTTGGGTCTTGTAGTTTGTATAGAAAGTGGGTCAAGCCAAATCCATCAATTATTTAGTTTAGTACTTAACTAAATTACGCCCTAATTACGACAGAATAAGGTCCTAGGGTAGTTCTATGCCCCCTTTTTGGCATTTTTAGTTAGTATATTATTTTAATTATTTTCTTAGTAGTTCATCATCAAGTCTACTTTATCTCTACCAAATTTTATTAGATTTCGTGTTGTAGAAAAATTCAAAAATTTCTGGAAGTAGCAGCTGTCCAAACTAATAATTTTTGGACAGTTGTCACATCAACCTAGATTTAACTATATTAAAAATTTTATTATATTTTTCACTTATTGTTATATGAAACTAGATTTATCAAGCCTCAATCTAACTTTTGAATCACCTAAATCGGAGTTATAATGAGGGAGATATGACTTTTTTAAGTCGGTCGAAAATTGTAGCGAGGGTCCACCAAAATTTGGTGCACCAGCGATGCATCGAGGTCGACGCGATGGCGCCGCGGTCCACTGGTGGTGGTTTTGCCGCACAAATTTTGAAATGGGCATATCTTTTAATCCGGAATGAGTTATGTGACGTGCCATATATGAATTTGGGGTAAGAGAAGCTGATCTATCCAAATAACCTATTTATTTTGTGAGATTCCATAAGGTTAATGGTCAAAACCCCATTTTATTTACATATTTACTATTTGTAGTAAATTTTAGTTTAAGTATTATTCTTCATCATTTAAATTTTAGGATTAGTGTCTAATATGAAAGTACTTAGAAAATTTTGAATAACAAAGTGGTGAAAGGTGAGATTTTTTAAGGAAATTGGTTGAAAGAGGATTTGAGACTTTGGGATTGATTTTTGAGAAGTCAATAAGGTGTTATGATTGACCCATTAGCCAAGGATGTCTAACTCCAAGTTGTCAAAAATCTGGGACGTTACAATCTACCCCCCTTAAAAATAATTTCATCCCCGAAATTGGCCAAGGGTAATAAGTAAAGATTTTATTATTTCTTTTGCCTAAGTTTTATTGATTTCAAGTTTATATGTGTGGTAGGGTGTATACTATCTATGGTAGTCTGGCTCACTTTAGTCTACCCTCCTTAAAACTTTTTTACCCTGAAATTGGCTAAGGCTCATATTAAGTTCGTATTTAACGAGCACATTTGGGGATATAGTGACCTTGGCTATTGTAATTCAGCTCATACCCATTGTTAGGCCAATTCTTTAATATGAATTGGTTTAATACTCGAACCCTAATTGCTTTCCTTCAATGACTTCAATATTGACAGTCTAAGGAAGATTCAGATCCTATTTAGTGACCTAACCTTACGTATATCCTGGATCAAATTCCTTCGATCCTGGGTCAGTGGGCTATTAGTTCACCAAGCTTCCGTTGCGCCTATGAGTGGGTAGACATGTATACCTACTTAACCCGACTGAGTTCATAACTTTTCTACCCCCCTTAAAATTGTTTCTACTCTCAGGGTTCAAGAATTTGTGTATCGATTTGTATGTCAGAACGAGTTAAAATTCGAGACCTATCTTTGATATGAAATGGGGAGCGATCTCTCAATACATTGGTCTTCTTTTCCATCAATGATGTGTACTATGGCATTGGTACCTTGAATGTGGGCAGTGACTTCAGAGGCTAAGGGTACCACAATTGCTTTCCCAGATGCTCTGCCACTAGTCCATGTACACGTGCTTGAGGGCGATTTGGTTGCGTCGTCATAGGTCGTTAAGGTGAAGTCACTATAACACGTGGCGGCTGACGGTCGGTCTTCTAAGGTGGCATGAAACCGTTGTCTTTCGTCTTAGTAAAACAGAAGGGGTCAGTGTGTCCCCCTTTGTTGCAATATGTACACCAACTGCCCGTTCGTCTCTACTGGGTCAGTGGAGTCATGAGCCTGGGAGGCGAGTCTACATGTGGCCTCTTACCTAGGACTGGCCGGTGCTGTAATCCGGGCTGAGGCCTCGAGCCCATTGGTATACTTGTCCAAGAAACTCTGTCTCCATCTTGTTCAGCTCGTAGAGACATATTGACTAGCTTGGCGTAATTGGGAATGCTAGCGCAACACATCTTAGTGCGGATATCGTGCCGCAGTCCATCTGAAAAATGTTGCATTTTCATCAGCTCATCTGTTAGTATCAAAGGAGCGTATCTGGCTAGGTCTGTAAATTTGTTCTCATACTCTGACACAGACATTCCTCCCTGTCGGAGGTGAAGAAACTCACCCTCCTTTTCATTACGGTATGTGAGGGGTAAATACTTTCCATGAAAACGGGTCTCAAATGCCTCCCATGTCCACACGTGTCCTACAGTAACTGTTCGTAGGACACTGTCCCACCATAGACTAGCCTCCTTCTCGAACATATACGTAATTAGCTCTACTTACTCTGCCTCAGTATAGTGCAATGGTTTCAACATCTTAGATATATGATCCAACCAGTACTCAGCCTCCTCGGGTTTGTGTATACCCGCAAAAGTGGGAGGATGGAAACGCTGAAAGCGTTTAAAAAGACCGTTGGTAGTCATATCCCCAGCAGGCTGCACAGGTGGTGCCGCGGGACCATATTAAGGTTTTGGGCAATGGCCCCCCCAATAGTGGCCCAAACTTGCTGCTGCTACTGTATTAGGAGCATAATCTGCTCCAACTTATCAGGAGGAGGGGCCGCCTGAGGTACGTGTGGCGTCGATGAAGACGCATGGTTCTGTTATGGAACCGGGGGTGCAAAAGGTGTTGGCCCATTAGTGGGGCTAGTGGCCAGCTGTGAATCCGGCTTGATGTCACTATCAGGGCCTAAACTGGGGTCTGTGTGGCTATCGCTCAGGGGAGGTGCCCCATCAAACGATCCGCCAAGTGCAAGACGTGTCATATTCCGAGTGGTCTTCAAAGGCATTCCCTATACACAACATAGGGTGCAACACGTGTAAGATTTTAAACGACAACATTCAAATTTTCCAAGCATTCTACACATTCTAAATCAAAAGAAGCTTCATGCACTTCATTTAGCCAAAATTGTCACAACACATGAGATGTAGTCTTACATGGATCATGACAGAAGATACATGTGAGCTAATCTAACAAAAACTTTAAACACTAAGCACACTAACAACCAACCAAGCCTACCAAGGCTATTACAAAGGAAAACAAGAAAAACAAGGAAAACCCAAAGACGACTACAACATATGACTAGTCGTCCGACTCTGGTGATGGTGGAGGAGCACCCTTGTCCTGCATGTAGCATAGGAGGGTCTTCAGAGTGCACGACATCCTCTTAAACTTCTGTTTCAGATAGGCCTGATTCTCCTTGACCTCTTGTCTCCGGGTGGCCTGGTTCTCTTCAATATGAGCCATGCAGGCTTCTAAGGCGGCCTGATCATAGCGGTCATCATGTGTAGCAGTAGGAGGCTCCCTATGCAGATCTTGAGCCTCCACTTCTTCCTCTTCCTGCTCTTCCTCATCACTTCCTTCCTAAGTGCTCTCCTCACCACTACCTTCCTCTATTTCATTTTCCTCCTCTTCTTCATCACTTTCTGTCTCACCCCCATACTCATCGAGTTGGGCTTGACGTTGTCGAGGGTCAATTCCCATATTGTTGAGCATAGTGTCGTTAATGAAGTGGATCGGCGCAAGCTCATCCATGTTAAGTCTATAGCCAAAATTATGAGCAATCTTACATATAAGTCGGCCGAATGGGAGCGAAGTATCTCCCCTAACAGTGCATATAATTTAGATTATCTGTAGTAGGGCAAATGTAGGCAAACACAGCTTGTCTCCCTGCCCAGCTCTATACAGAAAGTCCATATTAAATGAGTGCATTCGGTGTGATTACTCTACCTAGGATACACATTGTATGTGAATATGTGGTGGAGTAGGCGGAAGTCATGAGTCATCTTGGTCGATGAGAGGCAATTGCCTCGCTTCCAGTGGACCAATCGGCCACAAAGAAACCGCATGCGGCGATCTCTTCTCGCACACTAGTGAGATGGGATTCACTAGCATGTACCTCTCCACGTTCAATTTTCATAATTCGGGCCATCACACCTACATCGACTATGGCTTCCCGCCTTCCTACGGGAATAGTGAACTATAAAGGCTCCAGTAGCAGATCCCGTATGTGGGCGTAGGAGGCTCAGACAGTGCTTTCACATACATGATACTTGCCTTCAAATATGGGACCCCACCCAAATTCCAACAGGAGGTCCATCACCCGATATAGCCAAATAGCCTTTCGTCAACATGTGCTTCAAACACAACTTTACGGCCGCTAAACTTACCAAGACCGATGCCCGGCGGTAGAGATCTTTCGAGCGGAATTTGGAGATTAAGATCCCGCTTCGTCCTTCGCTCTCACTCGACGCTTGCTCTAGCCTCGACGCTTGTCTGCTTCCTTGAACGTGTAAGGCTACTAGGCTCGACTTCATCTGCAGGCGCCCTCTTCTTTCCCATGAGGGAAAGAAGCATCAAAAGCGAGAATATGGCGGCAACTAGCTCAAAGAGCGCCATGAATGTAGAAAAAAGCTTGGATATTGAAGTGAATGGATTTGGGAGATTTGAGACACAAAGATGGATTTGTGTACTCAAATGGGAAGAAATAAAGGGGATAGAAGGTAGTAAGAGATGGAATGGTGGAGGTGGGTGTAAGAGATGGAAGAAGATGAAGCTTGTGGTGTATGGAATAGAGATTTGGAAGAGACAATGTAAGTTTGGAGGGTTTGAAAACTTGGAAAGGAGGTGGAATGGACAAAGGGAGGCAAAGGGGACCCAAATAAGGTGGTCCCACGTGAAACCGGGCCCCACATGTGTGTGGGAAGGGCGGCGGGCAGCTGGACCCGCGAGCCCACCGCGGCCTGCTGGAACCGACCGCGATGCATCACGGTCGGCGCGTGCTGGACCGTGGGCGGCGCCGCCACCTGGGGACTGTGGCCTCCCCCCCGGTTTGAAAAATGTGCGAGGGCCACTCTGGTTCCCGCCGTATTTTGCGATTTGGGACCCTATGGCTGTGAAGTGTGTTTTCTCGCCCCATCTCACACATATTCACGCCTTTTGGCATGTTTCGAGTTGGGAATTTGCCGGGTAATAGTCTAAACCTGTCGTTTGACGGCCTAAGGAGGAATTGAGATCATTTTACATGGTCTCGGTCGCTTATGGGTTACATTTCGACTGTCAGTTTCACCCGTTGGTGGAACTTGGAATCCTACGTTCGTTTCTACATTTTATTGCCCCCTCCTAAATCAAAGTACGTCAGTGTACGTCATGTTACCATAACCCAGGTCCAATGTAATCCAAATCATGCTCTGATACCAACTTGTAACGTCCTGGAAATCAGGGGTCGAGCAAAGCTCAACTCCCGAGTTCCAACGCATCACTTATGCAACATAGATAATGATGTTTAAATGTTGTCCATATGAGTGCTTTAAACATGAGTGGGATTATACTAAAACAGTATATCATACTCTAGATATAATTGAATTAAGCAAGCAAAAGACTAAAACATATATATTTAAATATGTGGGTGTTTTACCAACTCCAGAGTATGAGTATGTAACTAGGCTTAATATATACAAGTATTATTTCAAAATAAACAAAAAGGGAAAATGTAAAGTGTTTAATTAAGTCAAAATCCCAGTGTTCCTTGCGTATCAGCACGAGGTCTACATCCACCCGCCTGATAATTGAAAGTAAGAGAACTCCTCCTCATCCATGTAATCCTGCTCCATAACATAGACTTCCTCAGTACCTATATCTAAACCATAGTCTGGTTGGTGTTTTAAAACACCATCCCAGGTAGGAATGAGTAGCTAATTTAATGGAACTATAAAGCAAAGATTAACATGTTATCAAGTCAGTCAAGCAGCAATGATAAGGCAATACAACAATCATTTTCTAACTACTCTGGTTAATGAAGGAATGATATGCGTAATGATGCATGCCCTCGCCTGCACTGCCTCAGCGACATCATCTCACGATCGCGTATGGAAAACTCCCTAAAAGTGCACTTCCTCACCAAAGCAAATGCAATGCGGTGCATGGTCATGTTAGCCAAGTAATTTATTAGGCTTATTCATACTGCAGATTCAGGAAGCTAAGGTACCTCCATTTATATCATTTACCCAAACAAATGATCTATCTAGGGTCGTCAATCCTAGTTAATCGCATACGATAGGCAAGTTATGGGGTCATCACTCCCGGTTAAAAGTAGTGGATAGGCAAGTCCATGAGTTTATACTCGAGGTCACTCCGCCATTGTCATACCAACTGGAGCACTATTTTCGAAGGGGGTCCATATTAGACGGCTCACCCCAACCCACGCTAGGACCGCAGCCAGGCTACGCTGGTGTAGGCCGACAACTCGAATATAGTATCCCATACCACCATATTTGGCTCACGAGTTTGGGTTGCTCATTGGTCACTACGAGGAGGCTCGTCACCCCAGCGTAGGCCGACAGCTTAACCACGGTGTCCCATACCACCATGCCCGGCTCATGAATCTTGGCAGATCGAGGTATCATGGTTGAAACAGGTCTTTACATTGGTAAGTTGTACCTTAGATTCAAGCAGTGGCTTCCATACATGGTGAACATACTATAGGCCAATCGGTTTGTTAGGAAAGTTCGATTGGTACGGGCACACGATAAGGTAATCGACATGGAGTGCATAAGCACCCCGTGTGGCCTAACCACTGTCAACAATCGTCGTGCGACCCGGATTCATTGAATTACCCAATGTGGCGAGACTAATTCATCCACCTATACATGGATTGTTAACGATTGCCTGAACTACGGCATAGTCCCAATCATACTCAAATACAATAAGTAGTCACATATGTTAATCATAACAACATTTATTCAAACGTAATTCTCGTTTGAGCATTTTATCAAACACATTGAACATGTTGTCATACATATGTATTTCGTCCATAAATCGTGTAGTGGCGATATAATTCCAGGAAAGAGTTATTCATATGATTAAGGAAATCAAGAATCTTATCGTAATACACTTAATAAATACAATCCATAGATAGATTCTCATTCAGACATTTTATCAAACACTTAGACTACACCTCAGTAAATACATAGGCTAAATTAGTTATAACATGTGACATAGCAATTCATCACACAACATCGGTCATAAAGCATGTAACATACATAGATCTTACATTTGAAATCTTATCAAGCACAAATCAGGATTTCACATTCATTCAAGCATTTCACCAAACACATGGAATGCATCTATATTCAACATAGTTCACACATATATATAATTTATCGAAAACGTCATAACTAACATCATATAGCAGCAATCAAGTCAGAGATAAATTATTGCTGACATTGAAAGCCTTGAAAACCATAATCTAAATGTTTATAGTCTGCACCTTTCGTCGAAAAACTCGCTTTGAACTCGGTTCGAATCCTACACTTTCGTCTACAGAACAACGACTACCTAAATCACGAAACAAGTTAGCTATTACGTCGATTACTCTATTTGGATTCCTAAATCAATATTAGGGTTAGGATTTCTTACCCAAATTGAAGTTGGAATCGACGGCATAGCGATAGTGGGGTGGCGATTCGGCGTATGGAGTCGTGGGAGTGGATCCCAGCAACGATCTCCATATCTCTCTCTCTCTTCTCCTCACTCTTTCCTCCTCTTTTCTCTCTTCTCTCACCTAGGTTTGAGAAAATCATATGGAATGAGAGAGGGGTGGTCTAAGCGCATTATATAGGCTCAGAACGGATGTCAATGGCCCCAGGGCCATGATATACTTGGGTTATAGCTAAAAGGCGTCTGTTTCGGGCAAACGGGACCCCTGGGAAGGTCCATTTCTCACATACGTCACAGGGTAAGTTCCTTGATGATGGATCTACGCCAGTACTATGTTTATGGTGCGATCCGACAAACGGATCGATCGTAAATGACCCGTATCAGATCAACGATCATCGTTACTCGATCAGGGCCACAAGTATACAAATAGGTGCAAGGAAATTTTCTTGATCCGTGGGTGTATTTGGGTCAGAATCTGACAGTCCAAAGTCTTCAATTTCGACCACAAGCAAATGACCCAAATTACTTAAGTTTGAGTTCATTTTCTAAAGATATTCGCATTTCTCGCACACTTTGCTCAAGGCTCAAGTTGTGTGTTTCTGTATACTATTTGGTTTCGATTCTCACGATGGTTATCAAGCCCAATAAGGCAGTCATAACCTTAGAGTTTCGCGATAATCAGACTTTTGACGTGCGGTACAGGTCCGATACGGAGTTTCAATATGCTCCCGAGAGCAACTGGGTTTTGAGATTGCTCCTAAGCTTTTAAGGCATGTTGAGTTAGCGATTTTAATGGTTTTAGGTCTTGTAGTTTGTATAGAAAGTGGTTCAAGCCAAATCCATCAATTATTTAGTTTAGTACTTAACTAAATTCCGCCCTAATTACGACAGAATAAGGTCCTAGGGTTGTTTTATGCCCCCTTTTTGGCACTTTCAGTTAGTATATTATTTTAATTATTTTTTTAGTAGTTTGTCATCAAGTCTACTTTATTTTTACCAAATTTCATTAGATTTTATTTTGTAGAAAAATTCAAAAAATTCTGGAAGTAGCAGCTGTCCAAACTAATAATTTTTGGACTGTTATCACATCAACTTAGATTTAACTATATTAAAATTTTATTATATTTTTCACTTATTTTTATATGAAACTAGACTTATCAAGTTTCAATCTGGCTTTTAAATCACCTAAATCGGAGTTATAACGAGGTAGATATGACATTTTGAAGTCGGTCGAAAACTGCAGCGAGGGTCCACCAAAAATTGGTGCACCGGCGATGTATCGCGGTCGGCGCGATGGCGTCGCTGTCCGCTGGTGGTGGTTTTACCATGCCAATTTTGAAATGGACATATCTTTCAATCTGGAATGAGTTACGTGATGTGCCATATATGAATTTGGGGTAGGAGAAGCTGATCTATCCAAATAACCTATTTATGTTGTGAGATTCTATAATGTTAATGGTAAAAAGCCTATTTTATTTATATATCTACTATTTGTAGTAAATTTTAGTTTAAGTATTGTTCTTCATCATTTAAACTATAGGATTAGTGTCTAATATAAAAGTATTTAGAAAATTTTGAAGAACAAGGTGGTGAAAGGTGAGATTTTTTAAGGAAAATGATTGAAAGGGGATTTGAGACTTTGGGATTGAGTTCTGAGAAGTCAATAAAGTGTAATGATTGACCCATTGCCCAAGGACGTCTAACTCCAAGTTGGCAAAAATCTGGGATGTTACAGTTGAGATGGATTGAAATAGAAGGCTAGGATCCTATGAGGAGGTTTGCACGCTAATTACCTGCTGGAAAGAGGTAAGAATGGAATCCTTTCCATTTTTGGAAAAATTCAGCCACACACTCGGTTTGTGATGGCGTTTGTGGTCACACGTGTGCGATCCATGGAGTGAAACTGGGTAGGGATTTATCCTCTCTATGTCCTCTACAAGATGGATGGTTAGGATCATTCTTTTACTCCCTCCAGGTGGGCCACAATTCAAAGAAATAGCTTCTGGTCCCAGAAGGCAACCGAGCGCTTGGCTCCTCTTATGCTGCTAGTCGTGTGCATACAGATGTGTACCAACAACTACAACCACTTCAAGTTTGTTTGAAACCATCGTATGGGTATGATGAACGGTTTAGATCCCTCATGGGGTCTATGATGGTGGGCCTAATCACGTCCAAACAGACGTTGTACGATTAAAATGCCCGAAGGCGAGAAGAAGAAAGGAAGAAGAATCCTTTCTTCTTTCAGTTACTAGTGGGTCAAACCCGCTTGACTGAGCCTCTTAACTTGGTGTGGCGCGGGCACACACAGCCTATGTGCACATGCACACTTATGTGGGGTCCACAATGAGGTGCTCGATCGATCCACACCATCCATTTGGTTTGGGGTCCCCATCAGGGTCTCTAACCCAAACTCCAGGAAGATCCAAGGCTCGGGTGGGCCATATCTGTTGACATACGGCCTTTAAGTGCCCATCATTGTCGATCTGACGACTATTTGTGGTCCAATCCTACGATCAAAAATTTTCACCCTACTGGTGAGTCAATCAGGGCCACTATTTATGTTAACTTGATATCATCTTACATGGATAAGCCACACAATGTTTGCCCCTTTTGAATTGTATTATGGATCCCCGTTGATTGGAAGGTCAGATCGTTTCTTGATTTAAAATTAAGGTTTCCTATAGATTCCTAACCAACTCTATAGAGAGTTTAATGGTTCGTTAGGTGTTGATTAGTTAGTTTGTGTGTTTTAGGTATGGTTTGATCACCAGGATGTTACGAACATGTTGAACGGTTAATTTATTCCAGGACAGTTCATTGATGGTCCAGAAGTCCCTTAGATGAATCCAATAATAAATTTTTGATGATCAGGTACATCAACGTACGGTATGGAGTCTAAACCCAATGATTGATCTTGAATCTTGTAGTTGATTTACAATTCCAACGGTTGGATCTTGTGATCCAGCAATGCAAGTGTTTCAGACTCACTCCTCACTACTTCTAGGTGTCTTAAAGACTGTATAAGTAGATATCTAACCAATGATCTTATGCTTAGAGGGTTGGATGGCTCAATCTATGGATGCAAGTTACCCCTAACGGTTAAGTTTAGGTAAGAATATGAGAATGTTCATATAAATTAAGCTTGCGTTTATACTAAATCAGGTTCTCATGGTAACACACAAGTACTGAAAAGTACGGGGTGTTACACAAGCAGACTATCTTTCTAAGCTCATATGCACAATATGTATGCCAAAATGGTTTGTGATTTGGGGCCTAACTTCCTAACTGTCTATTGCCCATTTGAGAAATTTCTTGGGCCCAAAAATCCCTATTAGTTATCCTTAACACATCCCAAGGGTGAAGTAACAAATTTTCGGTTGTCAGTGATCAGACCAACACGGTAGGAAGGTTGTGTAATAGGTTTGAGCCAGATATATCGACCTTCGGCCTAGCCATGGCAGAAAATTCGTCGCATCATTTCTTAATCTCGGTTGATCCAAATCTTCTACCTAATCAGGGCATTAAGTTTATTGATAACTACCAAGATTTAGAACTTGATTCAAACTGCGAATACTTCGTTTGTCTATAGTTTCTCCACTCCGTGTTCCCGATTTTAATAAGTAATTGGGAAAGCAGTTCTAAGGGGCGTGTTGATTTGACATAACTCTCAATCTGAGGGATATATAAGTTTCCACCGATCCTAAATAGTTTCTATGTCTAAACGGCCATCCTAAGAGTTATTAAAGAAGCCTATAAATATCAAGGGAATTCAACAAAGGGGGTCTCGCCCCAACCTAATCAACCAAACCAACTAAGTCTATCTTCCAATTATCCTGGCGTAATCAGTCACTTACATTCGTTTGCATAACCAGTAGCTTGATTCTAACTTAGGAGTAGAGCTAATCTGGTAGCTTCTGTCACGCCCCAAACTCGGAAACCGGGCTTACAAAATTCCCAATCACCGAATCCGGTTCCGACAGCCTCCGAAGTACCCCATTCTCTGCTCCCGGCACCTATATACAGGTTCCAATCCTGGGATCCTACAAGGAGGATTTCTGATGTACATTTTTATCTCGTAAGAAGCATAACCATAAGCATAACCCACGAACAATAATAAGAACACCACCACAGAATCTACTATGATCAAAAACTTTGAGTACAATGCATAAGGGAAAATACAATGGATAACAAAAAGGCTCTGGAAGCTCAGCCGCACGCTCCTGCTCTTGCTCAACTACGTCCTAGCGTCAACTGCACGCAACGGTTGTGCATAAGCTTATAGAAAGCTTAGAGGGTGGTGAAAGTGTGTACGAAAGGTAGAAATGCAAGTATGCAATATCAGAGTAATGCGGAAATGCTGGTAGGCCCATGAATGCTATCAGCCACACCAAGGCCAAGTGATACAAGGCATGAATGCTATCAGCTATACCAAGGCCATGCGATGCAAGCCATTGAGATGGTATGAGGCCCATTGTGATTGTATTAGGCTCATTCTCATTTCCCCTTATTAGGCTAACCCAAATTAATGGGCCCCTATTATTATTAGTATGATCCATCTCACCTTATTGGGCTATCCCAATTCTTTGGGTTCCCATTGATGCTAATAGAAGTACCCAAACCATGAAGCCCACTCTTAGGCCCATGAGTAGGCCATCTAGACTCATCCTTGTTATGGGGAGGATGCATCATCACCTCTGGCCATAGGTAGAAGAATCTGTGGTATTAGATTTGGTATATCCACTGTTGAGGACTGATTCTCATGTTGTGGATTAGATCTGTTGTCCTTCTATGGACCCCGCCATATATAGGCCGATTATTGATTACGACTATGTTAGTATACACATTAAGTATGTGTTAGTATAGCATATGATTATATAAGGTCATTGTAAGTCTAATTGTGATTATATGAGGCCCATTGTGTGATTGTATAAGGCCCATTGTGATTATATAAGGCCCATTGTGATTGTATGAGACTTATTGTGATTGTATGAGATCCATTGTGATGGCACGAGTCCCGTTGTGATTATATAAGGCCCGTTGTGATTATATGAGGCCCATTCTGATTGTATAAGGCTCATTATGATTGTATGAGACATAATTGTGACCACCCATTCACCTATACGGGTCATGGGCCGTCTTATACCGGTCCACTATGATGTATGTGATTATAATTATTCTTAGTATACTTCATGATACATACCCATACGCATCATCCACATGCTTGTTATAAGGAGTGATTGAGCATAGTATGTGTCATTGAGCTGATTGTTTACGGGACTCCCTGAGAGACAGAGTTGCCCCACATGAGCATGCGGTATGTGCAGGTTTGATGCATAACTAGATGGTATGGCTCATGCATCTCGCATTTTGTGATATGACCACCGTACGCCTTAACGACTTCAAGGTTGTGGCCTCCACAGGCATGTCGTGGATGGCAGATGGTACACTGAAAATGTTTGGTTCTACATGGGGTGCTATAGATGTCCCTGGGTGAAATTTTCTAAACCCTCTTGGTACCAAAGGACGCCCCAACGTCTAGACCGAGTGAATATTTATGAGTGCATGAGGGCCGTATACTAGTAGGTCGCGTCTCCCACTGTATCGCGGTCGGTTGGGAGGGGTGTGGCCTTACCCTCCTGAGGGAGTAGGCAATGTTAGGATGAGTATGAGCAGGTCATAAATGGGTCCGTTATCAATGGTTCGGGCCGTTATTGGTATGCGGATAGTGAGGTCTCTTCCACTTACTCAGTTGTGCACTCAATGGGGCGGCAAGCTGGCGTAGAGTGTACTAGACCCCGGTGATGATCCCAGAGATGTACGGTACTGATATGTGTACTTATTGAGCAGGAGTTGCATACTCAGCATTTTATTCATTCATTCATTCATTCACTCACTATCCACTAGGGTTGGTGGTAGGCAACTAATTTGTTTTGTGTACCCTCGCAATGGCCAGGATTTCAGTTGGAGCGCGTGACCAACCTGAGATCAGGAATTTACCACATTGAATCTGGCTATCCAAATTTAGGTATGGGACTGGTTTGGATAGAAGTCTCTTGTGATGGACCCCATACCCTGCGATACTACGTACTATCATCCCGACTTCACACTCCAGCTTGGTCATTTCATTCGCACCGCATATTGCATTGCATCCTCAGCACATAGCATTTTATTTACTATGCTTTTGTTTAAATAGCTTGAATAAGGTTGATGGAATTATGGACTCGCTAGGATCTGCATATTGCATTATATCCACGACATATGGCATTTCGGTTGCTATGTTTCTACATTTATATGGCCTAGATGAGGCTGATGATATTTCGTGGCCCTTAAGAATTACATATTTTATTGTATCCTCGATATCTAATATTTGGCTTACTATGATCTGTATTGCATACTCTGATATTGAATGACTTATAGCCTTGCCAGTATTCCGTTTATGGTGATATTTGTGTGCTTGGTACTTATCTTGCGCACACATGTACACCACCCTCTAAGCTTTCTATAAGCTTATGCACAATAAATGAGTGCAGGTGATGATAGGACGCAGTCGAGCTAAGGCAAGAGCGTGTGGCAGAGCTTCTGGAGCTTTTGGCATTTATCTTATATTTCCCCTTCATGTATTGTACTCAAGTTTTTAATTTTAGTGGATATGTGATGATGATATTGCATATGTGATTTGGGTAAACTTATGGTTATGCTTATCTATAAAGAAATTCATGTTGAAAATTCTCCTTGTAGGATCTCAGGATCAGAATCTGTCGTATGGGAGCTAGAAGCCAAGAATGGGGTACTATGGAGGTTGTCGGCACCGGATTTGGTGATCAAAAATTTTGTGAGGCCAATTTTCGAGTTCGAGACGTGACAGCTTTAATCCAAAGTCGACGCTCAGACGTTGGATGATTTTATTTTCTAATACAAGCAGTTCTTATGGCACTTGGGGTCAAAGTTGTCCGGTTGGAATCGCACCATCCGAACTTCAATTTTTAAGCACTCGAGTACTTCACACGTGACAATACTGACTAAGGCGGTCATGGGGTTCAAAATTATAGATTTATGTTTAAAAGCACCACAAAGTCGAGGATTTGATCCTATTGTTCATCATTCCTAAGTTTGAGTTCATAATCGTAGAAAACTGGGGAATTTGGTCCTAGGATTCATTGTTCCTAATTTATTGAATTTCCTATACTACCAGATTTTTTTAAAAAAAATCTAGGAGTACCCATTTCTAAGTCCAAAATTCTAAACATCCCAACATCCGATCATTGTGTTTTGTATAATCCGCATTCTCAAGGTCCTGGTTATCTCAGTACTCTACTCTAATACCACTTGAAACACCCCGAAAATCGGCACCCGAGTACGTAGACTTTGATCCCGAGTTTTCGGGTGTTAACTTAATAAAATTCACATGTGTCCCGATTCAAATTCACATTTATTTCACACATAAATAATCAGAGTAATGCGTTTTAATTCAGTGAAACCAAAGAGAGGTAGAGATAGCAAGATCCAACAATATAGGGCTAGCATCTAGAAGTTACAATTCTAAAAGTGGCGACCACTTACATGAGAATTATACAAATCACAACAATTACAATTAAGGGTATACATCGAGTCGAACCGAGTCGAGCTGGCCTCAGCTCGACTCGGCTCGGCCTTTAGCTGACCTCGGCTTGAACTCGGCTCAACTCGGTCCTCGAGCCTGACTGGCCAGCTCGGCTAGGTTCGGTTGGTAGCTCAGACTAGTTCCAGCCGAGTTTGAGCTAAGATCGAGCAGAGTTCGCCTATGCAGCATTTCCACAAACACCTAGACTGTACCTTCAAAATCCCACTATATGGGAAATAACAGCAATGGTTTTCAAGGTATTTTATCAAACACCTTCTAAGCAACATAAAAACCAAGAAAAAAGGGTATTTATTTCATGTGCATACCTTCCTTGTCACTAGCCACGCCACCAGCCACACTTCGTTGAGTCATTTCATCAAACACTTGGTGAGCAACATCAATATCAAAGTAACTAAGTCACCAAACTGGTTCGATCCGACTTCGATTCGAGATGGATTCGATCCGAGTCAAGTCGAGCTAGGGCTAGCTCGAACTCGGGTCGAACTCATTTTCGAGCTAAAAAAATCAGCTCGAGTTCGAACCGAGTCGAATCGAGCTTTTTCAAGTCGAGTTGACCGAGCTAACCGAGCTAACTCGGTTTGTGTACACCCCTAATTACAATAGGAACAGAAGAACAACTACCAATCGGGAGGAAACTAGGGATCTACTCACCCCGAGCACATGTTCACAACCCCAAGTGTAGGGTCGCAATGTAGTAGTAACTCGGTGAAAACAATGTCGAATCCACAGGGAACGGGGAACACGGTCTAAAACTAATCTAAATCTAACTTGGTTAGTCTGGGTTTTTAATCCAGTGATTTAGAAAAAGGTTTTGAAATAATAAAGATAAAAGACTAAGAATCCAGGAATCCACCTATAGTAATCTCAATATTAATCTACTTGATTCAACGATAACTTGATTGGAATCAAAGTCTTATCTTATCTAATCGGATGATAGAGCGCTTAAAACAAAATCTGAACTTTCATTGGATTAGTTCACACATGAAGATCCATTGAATTAATTGGAAGGGATTCCATCATCCTACCATGCCTAGGAGACAATGGTGAACAATAGGATTTACCAATCTCCACAACTCCAAATAGATTAAGAAGATATCAAAAGCCTCTACAGAATCTACTGTAATTGAAGTCACAATAAATCATGGAAAACTGAAAATATTCGTCAAATTAAACTAGAAATCAATAAAGTTCAACATAAACTTGAATCAAAGTAAGATAAACATCAAAATAAACTATAAGTTTCATCCTTTAACCTTAGCTAAGAGATTAGCCTAATAAGACTAACATCCTAAAAGAAAAACAAAAAGATCAACTAGAACTCATGAAGAAACCGAAGTAGAAGAACGTTGTCGGCGCTCCACCTAGGCCTTCTCTCCCTTTCCAAATCCTAGAAGATGCTTTAGAACATCCTAGGGACTCCTATTTATAGTTGTGGAACTCCAACTTTCGCACTGAGTTGGAAAAATCCACAAACCGCCTCAAATTTACGCACTGCGTAAACTCTGTGTAACGCCTTCGATGCATCAAACAGCCTTTGATTGCGCCTTTGATGCAATCGAAGTGTCTTCAATACCATTGAAAAATCGTCTAAAACTGTCTGGCGAGTTTGGCTTGAGATATCTTGAAATTCTCGATTGCATCGAACTGGCTTCGATTACACCTTCGATGCCATCGTAGTCTATTCTGGAACTATTTCATAACTATGTTTTTCTAGCCCCGGAACTTTAGAATATCTTTTTTTCAAGACAATTTTCAGGATTCATTTTCTTCACTTCAAATCTTTAATTCACTTCATTCCTCACTTAGTTTCCCTGGATCTTTGTCGTGTAAATTCTTCATTAATGGCTTCCAAATCTTCAATTTTTCATTATCTTCTTTTAAGCTCTAAATCCATCCTTTTAAGCATATATTCATCATAAGCTTCCAAATCACCTCGCATGATAAAAACGTATATAATTAAATCAAATTATCAATTAAATTCCAAGAAAACTAATGTAATTGAAGCGTTAAATATACAATATTTGAGTCTCAACAGCACACCACCGACTGGTCCTATTCCCCAGTATACTCAGTGCAACCGAACCTTGCTGTCATATTCTTCAAATTTTTCAAATTTCACTCAGTCAGGCAGTTTTGGTGGATCCAATGTCACGCCCCGAACTTGGAAATCGGGCTCACAAAATTTCCGATCGCCGAATCCGGTGCCGACAACCTCCGTAGTACCCCATTCTCGGTTCCCAGCGTCCATACGCCAGATTCCGATCCTGGGATCGTACAAGGAGAATTTTTCAATGTACATTTAACTCGTAATAAGCATAACCACAAGTTACCCAAATCACATAGGCAACATCATCATCACATATCCACCAATATAAATATTTGAATATAATGCTGAAAGGGAAATACATATATCGAAAATCAAAGCTTCAGAAGACCGTTGCATGCTCCAAGCTCAATGTTGTTGCAACCTATCATCACCTGCACGCATCTATCATGCATAAGCTTATAAAAAGCTTAGAGGGTGGTGTAAGTGTGTGCACAAGGTAAGTGTCAAGTATTCAATACAATGCCATAATCATACAATATCGGAAATACTAGAAAGATCACGAATCATACGATATCAGAGTAAGTGGAAATACTGTCAAGTCCATGAGTCATATAATATCAGAGTACGCAACACAGATCAGCTATGCAAATGAGGAGTCATAAAGAGCCAAATATCAGATTCCGAGAATGCAATGTGATATACAATTCCTAATGAGTTCACGAATACTGTCAGCAGTATCTAGGCCATGCAGAAACAAAGTAACCCAAAATGTCATATGCCTGCGGATGTAATGCAATATGTAATGCGAATGAAATGACCAAGCTGGAGTGTGAAGTTGGGATGCTAGTACGTAGTATCGCAGGCTACGGGGTCCATCATAAGAGACTTCTATCCAAACCAGTCCCATACCTAAATTTGGATAGTCAGACTCGATGCGGTAAACTCCTGATCTCAGGTTAGTCGCGCGCCCCAACCGAAATCCTGGCCATTACGAAGGTACACGTAACGAATAGTTACGCACCACCAGCCCAAGTGGATAGTGAATGAATGAATGAGTATGTCACTCCTGCTCAATAAGTCCACATATCAGTACAGTACATGTCTGGGATCATCACCGGGGTCTAGTACACTCCAAGCTGGCTACCACCCCAGCTGGCCGCATAGCCCAGCGAGTGGAAAAGACCTCACTACTCGCCTTCCAATAGTATACCAATGCCTACCCGACTCATAGATAGCGGACCCATTTGGGAGCTGGTCAAACTCAGCCTACCTTACAGCCCCCTCACTCGGGCAGATAAGGCCACACCTCGTCCTAACAGACCACGACACAGTGGGAGACGCGGCCTACTGGTATTCGGCAATCGGGCACTCGTGTATCCACTCGGTCTAGACGTTGGGGTGTCTCCTGGCCTCTGAGGTTTACGGACTTTTACCCACGGACATCCAAAGTGCCCAGATGCTCGAACCAAATATTTTCAGTGTCCCATCTGGCCATCCACGACGTGCCTGTAGAGGTCACAGCCCTGATGTCGCTATGGCGTACAGTAATCACAATTACACAATGCAAGATGCATGAGTCATGTAGTCCAATCTTGCACATACCGTGCACTCGTGTGGGATAACTCCACCTATCAAGTAGTCCCATAAACCATCTGCACTATGGCATATGCAATGCTTAATCACATCTCATAATAAACATGCAGATGATGCGTATGGGCATGTATCATGATGTTATGTTATCTCATACTCATAATCAGTATCAATAACCAGCATCAACAATCGGCCTCGACAATGTGGACATTTAACCAACATTGACCCAAGGAATGGCCCACATAGAGCCTAACATATAGTGGACCCATGGCCTCACACAAGGGCCTAATATACAACACCATGGGCCTTACTCAAGAGCTTAATACATATCACGATGGGCCTCTCTCATGGGCTTAATATACATCACAATGGGCTCCATCGCCTGGCCCTCAAATGCACCACAATGGGCCTCATCACATAGACCTCATATACATCACATTGGGCCTTGAACACGGGCAGAATACACATCACAATGAGCATCAAATATGGACCGCATATATATCACATTAGGCCTCGACAATCAACCTCGATATTCGACCTCGACAATCGGAATTAGCCTTGATAATCAAAATCGGCCTCAACAATCGGCCTCGATAATTGGAATCGACCTTAATAATCAAAATCGGCCTCAACAATCGGAATTGGCCACGACAATCAAAATCGGCCTCGACAATTGGAATCGACCTCAATAATCAGAATCGGCCTCAACAATCGGCCTCAGCAATCAGAATCGGCCTCGACAATCAAAATCGGCCTTAATAATCGGCCTCGACAATCAGAATCGGCCTCAACAATCGACCTCGACAATCAGAATCGGCCTCAATAATCGGCCTCGATAATCAAAATCGGCCTTAACAATAGGCCTCGACAATCGGAATCGGCCTCGATAATCAGGATCGGCCTCAACAATCAAAATCGGCCTCAACAATCAAAATCGGCCTCAACAATCGGAATCAGCCTCAACAATTGACCTCGACAATTAGAATCAACCTCGACAATCAGAATCGGCCTCCATAATCAGCCTCGACAATCAAAATCGACCTCAACAATCAGCCTCGACAATCGGAATCAACCTCAATAATTAAAATCGGCCTCAACAATCGACTTCGACAATTGTAATCGGCATCGATAATCAGGATCGGCCTCAACAATCAGAATCGGCCTTAACAATTAAAATCGACCTCAACAATCGGCCTCGACAATCGAAATCATCCTCAACAATCAGCCTCGACAATTAGAATCGGCCTCAACAATCGAAATTGACCTCGATAATCAGCCTCGACAATCAAATCGGCCTCAACAATCGGCCTCGACAATCGGAATCGGCCTCGAACAATCGCCCTCAACAATCAGAATCGACCTCAATAATCAGAATCGACCTCAACAATCGGAATCGACATCAATAATCGGCCTTGGAAATCGAAATCGGCCTTGACAATCGAAATCGGCCTCGACAATCAGAATCGGCCTCGATAATCAAAATTGACCTCAACAATCGGCCTCGACAATCGGAATCAGCCTCGACAATTAGAATCGGCCTCAACAATTGGAATTGGCCTCGATAATTAGAATCGGCCTCAACAATCAGCCTCGACAATCAGAATCGAACTCAATAATCAAAATTGGCCTCAACAATCGACCTTAGTAATCGAAATCGGCCTCGACAATCGAAATCGGCTTCAATAATCAGAATCGGTCTTGATAATCAGAATCGACCTCGATAATCGGAATCAGCCTCAATAATCAAAATTGACCTCGATAATCGGAATCGGCCTAACAAATGGCCTAAGGGAAGGTCACAATGAGGACATTTAATCATCATTACCCATTAATGCGGACATTTAACCAACATTGCTCCCAAGGAGTGACCTATGTAGAGCGAAACATATTGTGGGCCAATAGCCTCACGCAATGGCCTAATACACATCACTATGGGCCTCACTCATAGGCCACATATACATCATAATGGGCCAAATCACATGGCTACATATACAACGTATCAGACCTCATCACATCACAATGGGCCTAATCGCGTGTGTTGGAAATATATCACAATGAGCCACGACATATGGGCCAGAAATACATCACAATAATCCACGACCCATGAGCCTCAAGTACAACAAGTGGGCTACATCAATGGGACGCACTAATGGGCCTCATACACATCAAGTGGGCTGCATCAATGGGCTACATCAATGGGCCTCATACACATCAAGTGGGCTACATCAATGGGCCGCACTAATGGGCCTCATACACATTAAGTGGGCTGCATCAATGGTTCGCATCAAAGGGCCACATACACATCAAGTGGGCTGCATCAATGGGCCGCACTAATGGGCCTCATACACATCAAGTGGACTGCATCAATGGGCCGTACTAATGGGCCTCATAAATGGGCTACAAATATATCAAGGTGGGCCTCACAGATGGGCCACAAAATACATCAAAGTGGGCCTGACGAATGGACCACAAAATACATCAAAGTAGGCCTCAAGTGGGAGCTTAGATTACATCTAATATCATTTCACTAGTTGCAGGTGTAACATGTGTATCACTGTACACTATCATTCTATGGGGCACATGGCCACTAATGATGATTAGCACTACCAAACATTATCTACATAAATCAACACTATCCAACAATTGTCCAGCACCATCCAGCATAATCTGGACAGTGTGGATGAAATAAATACATCGCGGTAGTGTCCATGCTGGCAAAACAGGTGGACGGCTTGGGTAAAACACATATAAGATGGGTCCACAATAGACGGACGGTTTGGATCTAATACATACATCGTGGGAGGGCCCACACAGCACCGTCCAAATTGACGGTGCACGTATACAACACATACATCGCGGAGGGGCCCACAGAACTTACTGACGCTAATTAGCAGTTCAAGCTACTAGAGCCCACCATCCCTTAGACGGTTTAGATACAACATTACATCATGGTAGGCCCCACAAAACTTGCTGACGTCAGTCAGCAGTGAGACCCACCGTCCTGAGAATCGAATGGACGGCAGGGATATAATAAATACATTAATGTGGGCCCCGCCCGTCCAGAACAGACGGACGGCTAGGATATAGAATACATATATTAAGGTGGACCTCACCTCCACACGTGTGGGGTGGGTCCACGCCATATGAAAAATGGATGGACGGTACGTATATAATACGTACATCTCGCTGGCCCACTGCACCATGCCAATGGACGGTGCAAATGCAGAACAGATACATCGAGATGGGGTCCCACCAGGCGACATGTGTCACACGTGTGGGGTGGGCCCCATGCGTCCAAACAGACGGACGGCTATAACTCATACCTCATGATGGGGGTCAAAGAACTTGCTGATGGTAATACAACAATACCTGTGTGCTACTTGGGACCCACTGTCCTTTGCTTGGACGGTGTGGATCCAACACATCATCATGGTGGGTCCACAAGTGTGGCCCACCACAGCTTTGAATAAAGCTAATATTTATATTTTCCATTCAAACAGGTTACTGGACGGTGCCAGCAGTGCTGGACCGTCCAGCCACCTGCTGGACGTTTAGCAGGGTGGGCCCCACGGGTGGCCAGCATGGATAAAATACATCACGGTGGTCCTGTTGGCTCTGGACGGTTAGAATGTGACATGTACATCAGGTGGGCCACACATCAAAAGAGAGAGAGAGAGAGATAGAACGGTGATGATGGGAGGAGCTCTGCCACTATGAGCTCCTCCATGATACAGTGTATACATCAAGATGGGTCTCACCATATGTGGGCCCTCAATCATCAAAAACAACAGATAAAATCACCCACTGATCGTCTTCTTGGACTTCTTCTTCCACCGATGTGTCCTAAAGCTCCATGGAATGCACTTCAACGGTCGAGATGAAGCTTGAATGGTAGAGATGGGAGGTAGGAAGGTGGGCCACACTAGCTTCTCCATGGAAGCCATGGACGTTGGGTGCTTGGGTTGCTTGGGAGAATGAGAGAGAGATGAGAGAGAGAGAGGTTATAAGAGAGAGAGAGAGGGATGGATGAGTGATGGGGTGTGATGGGCGAGAAATGGGTGATGGGTGATGGATGTGTACTTAGTTGTAATAGAGAGTTAACTTTGGGGAGGGTGGTTGTACTTGGAGATGGGTGTTGTACTTTGACTAGTGATGTGATTGATGGGATTGATTTGAAAGTTTCTTTTAGGTTTTACAACACACGGTGTTTTCCTCGAACTGAACGCGGACCCACATCTCCTGGCCTGGGTATTGCCTTGACGCACAAGATGAGGCATCAGAACCGCAGCAATGGCGCGATTGCTAAGGTACAAGTCTCGGGTTAAGCCGACTCTAGAATACGGGATATGACTTAGGGTCACGTCCAACTGCCGATTACAGGCCGCAGGTTATCGAAATTCGACCAGAATGACCGCGGAAGCCTACGGAACGGTACGGGCTAGGATACTGGTCTCACATCCAAGGTCACTCCTTTTGGCCACAAACATGTGTAAATGCACACACGGACATGCACTCAAGTCCAGAAATCAAATGTACTACCCAAGGACGTCTAATTCCCTAATGAAAAAAAATTTAGGGCATTACAAAAGTGAAAGTAGTGCTAATGCTAAAACCTTAAATGCAAAAACTTATGCTCTATCACCAGATGAATTCAAAAGAATCATTTCATGTGATACAGCTAAACAAGCATGGGATATACTTGAAATGACATGTGAAGGAACCAACATTGTGAAAAAGTCTAAGATCCAAATCCTCACAATCAAATTTAAGTAAATTCGTATGAAAGAAAGTGAGTCATTTATGGACTTCCATACAAAACTGAATGACACAGTCAATTCTATGTGGGGTCTTGGAGATAGAATCCCAAAAAGTAAGATTTGTGCAAAAATATTGCAATCACTTCCTGATAGGTTTAACTCGAAAGTTACTGTTATATGTTCAAAACCTCAAGTGTAGGGTCGCGATGTAGTAATAACTTGGTAAGACCAAGGTTGAATCCAAAGGGACTAAACTTGTACGTATTCTGAAATAACTAGAACTAGAAATAAAAGAAGATCTAAATCTAAAATCTGGAATAAAGGAGAGTAATTGTGAATAAAGTTGATTAAAACTTATGAATTTAAATGTGGGAACTAGAGTGCCAAGGATCCACTTGTAGCTATCAAGATGCTACCTTACTTGATTCAAGGAACACAATTGGAATTGGAGTCCTATCCTATCCTATCCAATTGGAAGATAAAACAATTAAATCAAATCTGAACTTTCATTGACCTAATTCTCAATGGAAGAGAACTGTGATGAGTGGAAGGGATTCCATCACCTACCATGCCCAGGAGACGATGGTGAACAACTGAATTTACCAATCCCACAATCTAATAATAGAAAAGAAGATACTCAAAGCAATCACAGCATCTATTATAATTTGAATCATAAAAAATCATAGAAAGCTGAAAATATTTCTTAAATTCAAACTATAAATCAATAAAGTTCAACATAAACAAGAATCAAAGTAAGATAAACATCCAACATGCTACAAGCTTCACCTCTTAACCCTATCTAAGAGCTTAGCTAGTCATAGCTAACTCAAAAACATAAGAAAACAAGAAAATCTACTAAAACCCATGAAGAAATTGAAGTAGAAGAATGTCGTCGGCGCTCCACCTAGCCCTTTAATCCATTTCCAAATCCTTCTAATGTAAAAAAAAAAAAAAAAAAAAAAAAAAAAAAAAAAAAAAAAAAAAACTTGTGCCAATTACCACAAATATCAAAGGAAAGATAATAGAAATCCTCCTCTAGCTGATAAAATAGTGGACTTGCTCAAAGAGCTGTTGAAATCCAACTCTAATAAGAACGGAGTAAACAGAAATAGGGGAAATCCTAACTCTTAAACACAACGAAAAGTAAGAGACCCTCCTAAACCTAGAACCGTAATGAAATGGGTTCCAAAGGTTAAGTGTCTTGTTATCCATACAGTTTTCAAAGAAAGTAGTTATTCAAGACGGTACCTGGATAGTAGATGTTCTAAACATACGACAGGTGATAAAGCTATTCTATCAAACATCAACCAAATCGATGGCAGATTAGTTACATTCAGAGATGGTAACAACTACAAGATAACCGGCAAAGGTAATGTATAACTTCCCAACTTACATATCTTCGAGAATGTTTTATATGTTGAAGGTTTAAAACATAATCTACTAAGCATATCTCAAATATGTGATAACAATCATAGTGTGAAATTTTCAGATCACGGATGTGAGAAAATAAATAATAAGAGACATGTGATATTAAATGGTCACAGAACGTCTGAAAATTGTTATATAATTAATGATTCTTGCTCAATAAATCATTCATGCTACATGGTCCAAACAAACGAGACTGAACTATGGCATCAACATCTTGGACATGTAAACTATAGAGATCGATATAAATTGAGTAAAAGAGATCACTTCCGTGTCTTACCCAAATTGAAAAAGATAGAAAATAAAGTATGTGGTGTCTGTCAGATAGGCAAACAAATTACGAGTAGTCACAGGAAAGTGAACTCCTTAGCTACTATAAGACCTCTTCTCTTAAACTACTCCACATAGATTTAGTCGGATAAACTAAAACAGAGAGTAGGAGAAGAAAGAAATATTTTCTAGTTATAGTTGATGACTACACTAGATATTCTTGGGTAGCTTTTTTAAGAGAAAATTTAAGTTCTCTTGACGAAGTCAAAATTCTTATAAAGCGCATCCAGACTGAAAAGGAATTATCCATGATCAAAATAAGAAGTGATCATGGAACTAAATTTAAGAATAGAAATTTTGAGAAATATTGCAATGATCATGGTATATTACATGAATTTTCTGCTCCAAAAATGTCTCAGCAAAATGAAGTTGCTGAAAGGAAAAATAGAGTTTTACAAGAAATAGCTAGTGTAATGCTAAATAGCATGAAATTACCTAAATACTTATGAGTTGAAGTTGTGAATATTGCATGCTACATAATTAATCGTGTTTACATAAGAGCAACTAAAAATAAAACTGCTTATTAATTATGGTTTGACAAAAAGACAACTGTTAAATATTTTCGTACTTTTGGAAACAAGTATTTTATTTTACGTGACTGAGAAAATTTGGACAAGTTTGATACCAAAAAAAAAGAAGTGATGAGGGAATTTTCTTAGGATATGATTTAAACAGTCAAGCATAACGTGTTTTAAATAAAAGAACTGGGGTGATTCAAGAATCTACAAATGTTTTGATTCATGATCAATCGATCAATCAATCAATCCTAGTCATAACCAAGATGATGGCGATAATGATATTATTTTGGTTAATCATTCTAAACCAGAACCATCATCTAATTTAGATAATACTAAGTTAAGATTAGTCAAAGATCATCCAACTGATCAAATACTTAGTAACCCTCATATTGGTGTTCAAATCAGAAGACAGCTTGAAAATGTATACAATCATGTTTGCTTCACTTCTCATATAGAACCAGCTAATGTAAATGAGGCACTAGCTTATGGAAGTTGGATCATGGTTATGCAAGATGAATTGAACCAGTTTGTAAGAAATGATGTATAGTATCTTATTTCAAAACCAACTACTAAACATGTAATTTGAACTAAATGAATTTTCAACAAATAAATCTAATGAATTTGGAAACATTATAAGAAACAAAGCACGACTGGTTGTGCAAGGTTACACTCAAATTGAAGGTATTAATTACGATGAAACATTTGCGCCAGTTGCGCGTCTTGAATCTATCAAATTATTTATTTTCATTACTTGTTATAAAAATTTCAAAGTATATCAAATGGATGTTAAAAGTGCTTTTATAAATGGTGACCTAAATGAGAAAATTTACGTTGAACAACCAAAGGGTTTTGAAGATCCCAAACTTCCCCGATCATGTATACCATCTTAAAAATGCACTATATAGTTTAAAACAAGCCCCTAAAACATGATATGAAAAATTGACTAAATTTTTGCTTAGTCATAATTTTCTTATGGGTAGTGTTGATAAAATCTTGTTTTCAAAAAATATAATGATGATATCTTAATCGTTCATATATATGTTGATGATATTATTTATGGATCTACTTGTGTTGATCTCTCTTCAAAGTTTGCAGATCTTATAAAATCCAAATTTGAAATGAGTATGGTCGGGGAGCTAAATTACTTTCTTGGACTTCAAGTCAAACAGCTCAAAAATGGAATATTCATCTCGCAAACCAAATATGCATTGAACTTAGTAAAGATGTTTAGACTTAAAAAATGTAGAAATTTTAATATTCCTATGAGTACAACACTCAGATTATCAAAAGATGAATCAGGTAAAAGTGTTGATTCTCGACTTTATCGCAGCATGATTAGTAGTCTACTTTACTTAACTGCCAGCAGACTTGATATTTTTTTCAGTGTCGGCATATGTGCTAAATATCAATCTAACCCTAAAGAATATTATTTATCCATTGTTAAACAGCTAATCATACATGTTGTGAGTACTGCTAACTTAGGTTTGTGGTATCCACATGATACGTCTGTAAAAATAGGAGGATATACTAATGCAGACTGTGAAGGTAATGTTGATGATAAAAAATCTACAAGTGATGGATGTTTCTATATTGGAAACTGTTTTGTATCCTATCTGACCAAGAAATAAAATTCTTTATCATTATCCACTGAAGAAGCAGAATACATCGCTGCAGGGAATGCTTGCACTCAGCTTTTGTGGATGAAACGTATGTTAGCTGATTGTGGAATTATTCAAAATACAATGAATTTATATTGCGATAACACAAGTACGATAAATATATTAAAAAATCATATTCGACATTCTCGTACAAAACGTATTGACATAAGAAATCATTATATATGAGAATTAGTTGAAGATAAGACTATCATGCTAGAATACATTCAAACTAAGAAGCAACTTGCAGATATCCTGACTAAGCTGCTTGAAAGTGTCAAATTTCCTAATTTAAAGCATGATATTGGATTGTGTGTTATTTAATAATTCTGTTTTTATTTTTCTTTTCGCATTTATTCTTTATTGATAATAATTTATGTATGTATAGAAAAGAATATATATATATATATATATATATATATATATATATATATATATTATATATATATATATATATATATATATAATGTGTGTGTGAAGAAAAATTCAATTTTTCGACCAGCCCGGCATTGACCGAGCTATTCGACCAGCCGAGCACATGCTCGGGCTAACCAAATCCCATGTGGAATGCATCTGAAAGGGGGAAAACCCCCATTTTTCAATTCTTCTTCTTTGGTCCACCAGTGCTCCATTTAGCCAGCCCATCTTTCCAACTCTCTTATAAGTTGATTTAAGCATTTTCTTTATAGATTTAAGTTCTTAGTTGCATTATTATCTAGATTTTATCATTTTTCTTGAATCTACAAATCCATTTTTGATGGGTTTTCTCTAAAATCTTATATACATTGTTCTACCTCTCTATTTATGATTTCTTGTTGTTTTAAAGCATGAAACTAAGAGTAAGACGTGTCGTACACAAAGTACAAGCAGGTTCCTCATCCCGTTTCGGTCTACATGATGTGTGAACCCTATGAGCACAAGAGGATGACCCGAAAAATGTTCGAGATTTTAAAACAAGGAGTATCATCATTGAGTGGACAGTAAATCTAAGCTACATTGCTTAATTTGGTCTTGTTGAACTCCTTCTGAAGTAGGATTTACTTTTCAAAGTTAAATTTTTGGAAGAAACTGTCACCATAACACTTTCCACCATCTCTTTGTTGATGGAAATAAACATGGCGGAAAACAAGATTCCTATTTTTACTCTTTCTGATAAAATAAGCAATTCAGAAAAAGAGTCTATTACACGTGTGTTATGTGGCTTTAATGCTAAATAGAGGTCTGGTAATGTAAATGTTATCTTATCTAGCTCCTAGGTTTGTCAAATTTTGTAGTGCCAAAACCTCTTGGAATCTGTACCTTGTGTAGCTGTTCTGTAAGATCAACTTCATGTCATCCTTGCCTACATTCAAGTACAAGATCAAGAAGTTCAAAGTCAAGTTCAAGAAGTTCAAGTACAAGATGAAGAGACTCAAGAACAACATCAAGAAGTTCAAGACCTAGATCATGTCTTCAAGCTTCAACTACATCAAGAAGTTCAAGTACTAGATCAAGTCTTCAAGCTTCAACTATATCAAGATAGTGATATGTGATGATTCCATCTCACAAATAAGGTTTGTTTGAACTTAGATTGACCTTAGGATAGGTCATACAATTTGTGTTTATATCATAGGTCATTTGATAAGTTTATAGGTCATGGTTCGACTAGTCCAAGTACTGGCTTGACCAGTCTAAGAATTTTCTCAACCAGTCAAAGGTTTGTTGTGAATTTTCAAAATTTTTATTGGACCCTCGACCAGTCCTGGAGACTAATCGACCAATCGAGTGAACAGTGCTCAACCAGTCGAGCAGGCTCGACTCAAAGTCTAGCAACCTTTCTGGGTCCCACTCGACCAATCGAGTGCAGGGGTCGACTAGTTAAGCAAGCCACTCGACCAGTCAAGAAACGATCATATCTTATCGCGCCCGAATTTTTGAAATGTTGTTGGTCCTTCGACCAGTCGAACCGACCACTAGGCCAGTTGAGTGAACAGTATTTTTTACCATAAATTGAGGATGATTTTCAGAGTTTTTTAATTCATTCCAAGATATTATACATGTATAGTTGTGGCATTGTATTCTTTTTCCTTTTCATACAGTGATGTCATAATGTAGGATATTTTGGGTTATTTTTCCCTTGAATGACTGAAGTAAATGCATTTAGCCAGCCTACATGTATGTATGTATGTATGTTTGTATTGGTATCTTTTGCTTTTTCATACAATGGTGTTCTAATCTAGAATATTTTTGGGTTATTTCTACCTTGGGAAAGGCATTTTGTATGCTCTTCCACAGAGGGTTGCCCTTAATTTATATCAGTCTAAAGAATCATGGACCTTCTTTTGGTGGGGCTTCTTTTTTCAACACCAATTTCATCTTCTTATATTTCACAAGATTTATAGATGTATGAAATTGTTATAGTTCTCTGATTTCAAATGAAAATGATGATCTATACGCTGAGCTTTGGCATGCATCACGGCGGGGCCCAACCTAATGTGTATATTAAAAATTTTCAATTATGAGAGGCAGAAGAATTGACAAATATCCACTGTGTGGCATCTGAAGGTGTGCGGAAATGTAAGTGCTATGGTCTCATGCTCCTTTGGTTGTCAAATTTTGATGTGTCAAAACATCTATCTGTGTCTTGTGCTTGTATGATGATTTATATGAATTCAAGACACTGCATAAACACTTCAAGAAGCTACATTATTGAAGTTCAAGAAGTTACAATGTTGAAGTCTCGGAAAAGCTACGTTATTGAAGTTCAAGAAGTTACAATGTTGAAGTTCAAGTCTTAAGAAACAACTCAAGAAATGACTTCAAGACTAATAAGCAACGCATGAAGTAGTTTTATGCTGATGAAGATCTCAAGTTTAATGCTACAACAAGTTCAAGATCTCAAGCCTGATATGGTTCAAATAAATCTACATTCGTTGAATGGTTGAAGTTCAATGTCCATATGACATGGTTCAGGTTTGAATGACCTTAGGTTGACACTTTAAGTAGGTCACGTTGGATACATAAATCAAATGTTTATTTTACATAAGTTTGGTCTATTCTACGACCAGTCCTAGCTCTTGTTCGACCAGTCCTAGCATTGGTTCGACTAGTCCAAGAAATTCCACAACCAGTCCTAAGTAGTTGAAGATTTTTCAGAATTTTTGGTACGCCCACGACCAGTCCTGGAGGTCCTTCGACCGGTCGTAGGTTTGGCTTCGACTCGTCCACGACCAGTCGTATAGCTACGACTCAAAGTCCAGCAACGTATTCTATGTTCTTACGACCAGTCGTAGAAATCCACGACCAGTCGTAGGTGACCCACGACCAGTCGTAGGCTACTCACGACCAGTCGTAGGTGACCCACGACCAGTCGTAGGCTACTCACGACCAGTCGTGGAATGACTTTCAAAGATCGCGCTTAATTTTTCAAATATCTGTTAGAGCTACAACCAGTCGAAGGTTTCTAAGACCAGTCGTAGGAGCGATTTTTACTTCTATAAATTGAACACGAAATTCAGAGTTTTTATACTTCAACTCGATTCAATTCAAGATTTTTCAAGTAATCACTCTGAGATAAGTCTGTGTTTATTTTAAGCTACATTGTGCTTATTTAATATTCTTTTTTTTGCTAGCTTATTTAATTTGATTTTGTTTATATATTCTAATCTTATTTGAAAAGAGGAATTATCTTATTCCTTCTTCTTGGAATCAAAATCAAATATAGCTACGCCCAACAAGTAAAATCTAAAATCAATTAGAATTTAGAACCTTATGAATGTGAGTATTGGAAATTGAACTTTGACATTCAATCATCTACTCTGATTGGTTCTACCGGGCTGCTACGAAAAGGAGAAATCCAGGTATTTTACATTTCTGTAAAATTTATTTACCTTTGGTTTTGTTTGAGGTTAAGCCAGAAAAATCTCATTGTATTGGTTTTGTTTGAGGTTGAACCAGAAAAAATCTCATTATATTGGTTATCTGAGGAGTGCCAGAAAACTCAGAAAAGAGGGGTTTTTGAATTGTATAAGCCCAAGTGAAAAAGACACAATTGTAAAGGTTTTTGGTGAACCCGTGAAAACCTATTTGATAGTGAACGCTAATATCCCCTGTGTGAGGATATTAGGAGTGGAGTAGCTTTCTGTGTGGCTATTGGAAAACAGTTGGTGTACACACAGGCGAACCACTATAACTCTTTGTCTTGTGGATTGAATGCTTGCTTAATTTTCATATCTTTTATCATTCGATTGTGTGGAATGTACAAGTGGATGTGAATGTTGTAACTATTTACATTTTAAGCAAGTGTGGGGATTGTTGTAATAATTTAGATCTATACTTCTGCATTCAATTTCAATTCCTTTCTATTTCATTTACTTCTATTAAAATTGAGTCCTTGATCCAAAAGATGTTCTAGAAATAAGGTTGTCCTACCATAAGCCCTTGTTTATTATGGTGTAAGGTTGTCCTTAGAACTGAATTTGTATCAATCTCTCAATACTTATTTATCAAGGTGATTTAAATTTAGCATTATGAATTGATTCTTAATTGGAAGGCTATTGGTTTACTTTATTTCCGCTGATTTTATTTTAAATTTGGCATAGTCCTATTCACCCCCCCTCTAGGACATATAGCTTTGCCTTTTCAGGAAATTCCTTTTTTAAGGCTCTTCTATTTTGTTTGGTTCTCTTGTCACTTGATTGCTAAATTTCATGTGGTATGGACATGCAGTGCTTTTTCTTATCATGGAGATGTGGTCTTGGAAGATGCTTCCTTTTATTGTATTTTTGTGAATCGGGAATGAAAGATGTTGTAGAATCTTTGCAAGCAAGTCTTGGCAGATTGACATGATGTGTTGGAGAATCCTTTTCATGGCTATAGGATGGGCAATGTCTTCCCTTTTAGGATGTCTCTTTCCTTAAATCCATTCCACCTGGGAGTCCTTTTATGCAGGTTGATATTTTTCCCCCCTTCCTTTTTGTCTGGCTTTTTGGTCATGTTTTGGCTTTTTTCTTGTACTTGCAATGGAGGCCTTCTCATCATCTTCTATTCTTCTTCTTCTTTTTCTTTAATATGAAATCTTTCAAAAATAATAATAATATAAGTTGAGTAGCCTTCCAGAAAATGCTCCTTGGAGTTGAGATAGTAATTTCTTAAAATTTAAAATTTAAAATAAAAATTAAAATTAAAAAAAAAAAAAAAAAAAAAAAAAAAAAAAAAACGTCAAGGATCTAGGACACAATGCTTTTGAGAACTTTTATATCAACTAAGAGTTTTACCTCTTTCTATCTGTATGATGCAGAAGTTGAATGAATTTTGATGTTATTCCTACATTTCCACAGGTATGGGATCAGATTCATCAAGCAGGTTATTATGTTGATGTTGATACAACAGACAGGAGGATCCAAAAGAAGGTACATGTGCTATTCTATTAAAGACTGTTTGTGCAATACTTAATTTCTCAGTACGTATTTGAATGGTAACTATATTTTTATTGATAAGCTATGCTTTTGTGGATCAATGAATAAATAAAATACTTCAAAACAATGTACTTTGTTATTTTTCTATTATAAGTGGAAATGATGTTATATAAACTAGTAAATCAGCTTCAGCATGATAATTATGAGGTTCACCCCTCGTTCTTCATGTATGTTGACTGCAGAACATTGGTCATATTTGTCCTATCATCCATTTCTCTCAGGCACATTAGGCTTAAGCTTTGGCCCAAGTCATGTTCATAGTGGAGCCAACCAATATGTTGAAAATGTGGGGCCCACCTGCAGTATATGCATGGGCAGATGCAAATTGGGGATTTTCAGCGCATGGACCATCCATGTTGAGACCCCTCGTTCTTCATGTACGTTTTGCAGAGTTTTGTGTGTGTGTGTGTGTGTGTGTGTGTGGCTCATGTTCGTTTTGCCTTGTTCCAGTCCAAAGAGACCAAGGAGAGTTGGTAAACCAGCTACAGAGAGAATATCTTCCAACAACCATAATGTTGAGATTGATAGTCCATCAAGTGCTGATCAAAAGCATCGTAGGCTGTTACAAGATTCTTTGGCCCTTGAGGCTCCACTAGCACCTAACTCTAAGACAAGGCTAGATGTAGTCAACAAAGGATAAGAAAAAAAGACTGAAGAACCACCAGATGCCACCAAGCGATCTTCCAACCCGACTGAAGTACCTCGCTCTCGATCTTATTTCCAGGTTTTGTGTCTGTTTCTACACCATTGCTACAATCATCATCATCATAAGCATCTTAGCCTTTCTTCCAGCAATTAGGGATCGGCTTTCAAATGCTATATTATGTTCTTTGGAATCAGCCACAGCAGTCTCACAATTACCATTCATGGTCATCTAGTGAATGCTTTAGATGCAGATATTTTAAATTGACTCATTGAGTGGACTTGACCCTGCTGGACAACCAGTCGAGTTTATGGGTTTTTGAAATACATTTGCAATCCATAGGACTACGGTTAATATTATGAGAGGAATTACATGATCTTTGCTGCTGGGACATGCTTACACTCATCCTTTGCTATAACGTGTTGTTTAAATGTGCATGTCTTCCTTTCTCATGTTTGCATTGTGGTCTGACAATTGACAAGTGCTTCCTTGTGTGACATGGATCCTACTACTCCCACAAAATATATTTAGTTTCCTATTTTCAAGCAAAATTTTAGGTTAATCTTCATTTTTGTTTAACTTGTACAGCAAATTATATCCGCATACTAGTTTTCCTAGTCTTTATTCCTAGTTTAGAAAGAGTTAGCCTATAGATGAACAAGCCTATATATTGGCCTCATAACTATGAGCTCATATGGACCCATAGGACCACTATTTGTGCTAAACAACCCAAAGGTGTGGTCCTATGGATCCATATGAGCCCACGATGTAAAATTTTACTCAACTAATTGCATCCACAGGCCTCATAGATGAATCAGCATATACAACAAAACTAACTGCATATGCTACTAGTGGATCCATAAACAGATCATACTGCTTATTAGGCCCCACGGGCTGATCTAACAGCCATACAATTTAAATTTACCTAGCAAGGGATCTTGGCAACCCATACAATGATCAAATGGTAGAAACTTAGCCTTAGAGTCTCAGTTCCAATGATCTTGAGTCCTGACTCTTGGCCTTACTGGGATGTCATTCTCTAGTGAGTAGAGCTCATAATTTGATTGGCTCAAGGTGTTTTTATTTGATCTTCATTCTCCTTTTTTTAGGTAAATTATTTTGACGGATGTATTTTATACAGGCGCTGATGTTGGTGGATTTTTTGGCAACCCTGAGCTTGAATTGTTAGTTCACTGGTATTAGCTAGGTGCTTACTATCCTTTCTTTAGAGACCATGCCCATCATGACACTAAAAGGACAGAACCTTGGCTGTTTGGGTAATATATTTATTTAGTTTAAAAGAATGTTCAAAATGGAAATTTATACTTTGCACTTATATTGCATTGTGCATATTAAATTGTTAGCCTCTGTACTTGTTCCTCATAGCCTCTTTCTTGATTTTATTTTTTTGATGTCTCTCTTAATAAAAGTTGTTGTCATATATTAAAACAAATAAACATAAATAAATCCATGGAATTATTTTTCTATCTAAGACACTAATTCTATCTCTATGGTTCCTTTTCTGTTTATATGCAACCTATGTTTTGCTAGCTTTAATGTGTAGATGTGCATTCAAATTTTAATACTTGATTCCTATTCAGACAAAGTAGAGATCTAATTCCTTCAATTTTGTATATGCACCATATAGGCTAGATGGGATGTACAAATATACCAAGGTTTGGTTGGTTCAACAAATGTTTACCTAAGCAGGTAAGCTCCTCATATCTATGTTGTAATTACAGTTATCTATAATACTAATAATTTGTTCATTATAGTGCATTCACAATAGTTATCATTGTTGTTACAGTTATTCATTATGTGACAGGTTTTCAGGTGAGATGAACGAGTTTCAAAACAAAATAGTCTGTGGTTTTGAGAAGTGATTCCTAGGATGTGTGTGTGTTTCAGGGACCATCTGCACCTTGGAAGAATACGATGGAAGGTAAGGAAAACCCTCGAGTTCCCTTCTTTGAATCATGAAAAGGTATGTGCTGAATTTCATGCATTTGTGCTGAATCCCATGCACTGGCAATATTAGGCATGCTTATGAGCAGGACATGCATAATTCCCTAAAAATTGATGGAGCAGACCCGCATTCTTTTAGGTGGATGTTGCATGTGGGACGATTGGAGCTGCATATTTCAGATTCAAGCATCTGGTACGTCTCTTGTCAAGAATGCACCTGATTGGAGTGGCCTGGCCATTTGGACAGGCCGTATTTATGTATTTGCTCAAAATTGATGGAGCAGACCCGGATGTGCAACGGAACTATCCGAATGAGCGGGGGTCCCTAGAAGGTGGGAACTGTTATTATGACCATGATGAAGCTGTCCATTTCCTATAGACGGCATTGGAGGGGTCTGGCCATTTGGACAGGCCGTGTTTATGTATTTGCTGGAAATTAATGGAGCAGACTCGGATGTGCGTCGGAGCTATCCGGATGAGCGGGGGTCCCTGGAAGGTGGGAACTGCTGTTATGACCATGATGAAGTTGTCCATTTCCTATGGACGGCATTGGAAGGGCCTGGCCATTTGGACAGGCCATGTTTATATTTGTATTTGCAGGGACCACACCCTTAACCTAAACCCAAACCCATTCTCAAATCCCAAAACCTATAACCAAAACCAAAACCTATAACCTAAACCCGAACCCATTCTCAAATCCCAATACCTATAACCTAAACCCAAACTAAAACCTATAACCTAAACCCGAACCCATTCTCAAATCCAAAAACCTAAACCTTAACCTAAACTAAAACCTATAACCTAAACCAAAACCTATAACCTAAACTCAAATCCCTAAACCTTAACCTATAACCTAACTTAAACCTATACTTATAACCTAAAACTATTCCCAAATCCCAAAACCTATAAGCCAAACCTAACCTTTCCCTAACCCTATAACCTAAACTCAATTCCCTAAAACTAAACCTATACCTAATCCTAATCTTAACTCCCTAACCTAAACCTAAACCTAAACTTGAAAATCAAAACTTAAACCCAATTCCGAACATGAACCCGATTTCCTAAACATAAACCATAACCCATTCTCAAATCCAAAAACCTATAACCTAAACCCGAACCCATTCTCAAATCCCAAAACCTATAACCTAAACCAAAACCTATAACCTAAACCAAAACCCATAACCTATAACTTAAACCAAAACCAAAACCTATAACCTAAACCCGAACCCATTCTCAAATCCCAAAACCTATAACCTAAACCTAAACCTTAACCTAAACCTAAACCAAAACCTATAACCTAAACCAAAACCAAAACCTATAACCTAAACCCGAACCCATTCTCAAATCTCAAAACCTATAACCTAAACCTAAACCCTAACCTAAACCTAAACCAAAACCTATAACCTATAACCTAAACTCGAAACCATTCTCAAATCCCAAAACGAAAACCTATAACCTAAACCCGAACCCATTCTCAAATCCAAAAACCTATAAACTAAACCTAAACATATAACCTAAACCTATAACCTATAACCTAAATCAATACATATAACCAAAACCAAAATCAAAACCTATAACCTAAACCCGAACCCATTCTCAAATCCCAAAACCTATAACCTAAACATAAACCTAAATTAAAACTTATAACCTATAACCTAAACCAAAACCAAAACCTATAACCTATAACCTAAACCAAAACCAAAACCTATAACCTAAACCTGAACCCATTCTCAAATCCCAAAACCAAAACCTATAACCTAAACCCGAACCCATTCTCAAATCCAAAAACCTATAACCTAAACCTAAACCTATAACCTAAACCCGAACCCATTCTCAAATCCCAAAACCTATAACCTAAACCAAAACCAAAACCTATAACCTAAACCAAAACCAAAACCTATAACCTAAACCCGAACCCATTCTCAAATCCAAAAACCTATAACCTAAACCTAAACCTTATCCTAAACCAAAACCAAAACCTATAACCTAAACCAAAACCAAACCCTATAACCTAAACCCGAACCCATTCTCAAATCCCAAAACCTATAACCTAAACCTAAACCTTAACCTAAATCTAAACCAAAACCTATAACCTAAACCAAAACCAAAACCTATAACCTAAACCCGAACACATTCTCAAATCCCAAAACCTATAACATAAACCAAAACCAAAACCTATAACCTAAACCCGAACCCATTCTCAAATCCAGAAACCTATAACCTAAACCTAAACGTATAACCTAAACTTATAACCTATAACCTAAATCAATACCTATAACCAAAACCAAAACCAAAACCTATAACCTAAACTCGAACCCATTCTCAAATCCCAAAACCTATAACCTAAACCTAAACCTTAACCTAAACCTAAACCAAAACCTATAACCTATAACCTAAACCTAAACCAAAACCTATAACCTAAACCCGAACCCATTCTCAAATCCCAAAACCTATAACCTAAACCAAAACCAAAACCTATAACCTTTACCTGAACCCATTCTCAAATCCAAAAATCTATAACCTAAACCTAAACCTAAACCTAAACCAAAACCTAAACCTAAACCCGAACCCATTCTCAAATCCCAAAACCTATAACCAAAACCTATAACCTAAACCCGAACCCATTCTCAAATCCAAAAACCTATAACCTAAACCTAAACCTAAACCAAAACCTATAGCCAAAACCTAAACCCGAACCCATTATCAAATCCCAAAACCTATACTTATAACCTAAAACTATTCCCAAATCCCAAAACCTACAACCTAAACTGTAACGACCCGTAAATTTCCGTACTATGACTCGAGTACCACCTCGATCAGAAATCACTTAGGATTAAATCCTTTAGAAATTTAACAAAGTTAACTAAGTGCTAAACTAGATTAGCCATGAAATCTGTTGGGATCGCTTTAAATACAATCTGCAAGACCCAAAACTTGCAAAATCATTGACTCTAGGTTACCCTAAAGTTTAGGATCAAACTCATTACCTGACTGCTCTCGGGAACGAATTGAAACTCCATATCAGGTCTAGACCGCACATCGGGAGTCCGAATAATACGAAGTTAAGGAATTAGGACCACCTCGCTGGGCTTGACAACCATCTCGGAAATCAAGTTCAGACGATGTCCCACGGCTGTTCGCTCGAATCCGGAGCGAGGGAGTGTGAAAACCATTATTTTCTTTATAAAATAAATATCTTGAATAGTAATCTGGCACCACTCGCTTGCGGATCAGTATTAAGCAACCAGACCATCGGAATCAGACCAAATTACACCCTCGGATCAGGAAAAATTTCAGGAAAATTTACATGTACTTGGAATTTCGGATCGTGGCGCACCGAACGTTGAACTGAAAATGGTCCGTCACGCGTGATCTGGGAATTCGACCGAGATGAAAACATAAGCCCACATAGATCCATGGGTTGTGAGCTTAAGTCCAACGTTTGGCTCAAGGAGGGCCGCCAGAAACCCTCTTTTGAGCTGGAACAACGCCGATTTGCTTATAATATAAGCCTACCTTGAACTTAAGTCTATTTCGGTGAGTTTTTGGGCTATATAAGGACCTTAGAACAGCCCCTCTCACAGCCATACGAATTTGGGATAAAACCCTAAGGAGAGAGAGGAAAAAGAGAGAGAGAGCTTATGAGTTGTGGGAGAATCTTCCTCCTACTGCTTTCGACCACCACACGGGCTGCACCACCCTTTCCTTGACGATTTCCCGGCGATACTGACTCCGTTTTAAGGTGAGAAACCCTAACCCTAGATCTGTTTGGGTGAGTGAAGGTTATAGGTTATGAAATAGCTAACCGGTTTCACTCTTTAGGCGATAAAACTGCCGAATACGGAAGCCCTTCAAACCTTGCTGATTTGTTGTGATTCCAAGGTGCAAGGTGAGGACTTTAGGTGTATAGGTTACGGTTTTCAATGCTTTCAATGTCAGATAATGATAGATTCATGATCTGCATGTAATTGCACATGTACAAAGTGCTTTCCGTTTCCTGTTTCGATTAAAGATGCAAAATATGGAATTTTACATACTCTAGGTATACGTAGAAATACCGTATACGTACACATTTTGGAAATGTGTTTGCCATAATTAATTGTTGTATGATTATATAGTATATGGATAAAATACCTGTTTGGCGAAAGGAATCGCCGTAATACATGTTTCCTTGTATACACTATGTATGTTGAAATTGTGTATTCTAGAAAATACCGCATACGTATAAATTTTGGAGATGTAATTGTCATGATTATTTGCTGTGTGAATATGATATATACGTATAAAATACTAGTTTGGTAAAAGGATAGCCCTAATACATATTTCTCTAGCATACGTCATGTATGTTGAAATAGTGCACTCTAAGTGTTTGTGAAATTGCTTGTGGGTGTAAGTGCTTAAATGTTAGTGCCTTAGGTAGGTGCTGAGGTGGGGTTCTCAACTACCTTAGAGTCACGTATGATTCCTTCCATGTGGTTGTTTACCCTAACTACTCACTTATGAAACATATGTATTTGTATCCCTATTTGTATAGTGTTCTATAACATGCTTTTTAACATGCTTTGTAACTTGTTTCATAACATGCTTTATAATATACTTTATGACATGCTTTCTAGTGTGCTTGAATTACTTTGTTTATCATGTTTTACTCCACATGTTATGGTTGAGAATTGATTGAGCTTGGGACTATGTCCATAGTCCAGCATCCGGTACTAGACTTGAGATCGTGGTTGAGATTCATCTCGCCACACATGATGTGTTTGGAGAACCTGTGTCGTACTTCGGTTGGCGATAGTGGTTGGCCACACGAAGTGCTTCTGCGCTTCATATCGCTCAACTTGTTGTGCGCTCGAGCTAGCCGAACATGTCAAGTAACCCGTGTGTCTTATGTATGTTCACCATGTTTGGTCGCTAATGCTTGAACCTAGGGTACCAAACTTACCAATGAGAATCCCATTAACCATGGTACCTCGATCCACTAAGACTCATGAGCCGGGCATGGTGGTATGGGACACCGTGGTCGAGCTGTCGGCCTACACTGGGGCCACGTGCCTCCCCGTAGTGACCAGTGAGCAACCAAACTCGTGAGCCGATTATGGTGGTATGGGACACTATATTTGTGCTGTCGACCTACATTAATAAGGTGATGGGGGAGCGGTGCAACCTTTGTGCGTAACAGCCCTGCCAGCCCTTTGTAGTGACCTCGAGCATACTCTGAAATCGCAGTACGCCTTAGGGTTTGCCGCGGTATATAGAGTATGAACTAGGCCTGTTTCTGTATTGTGATGAATCGTTTAAGGGGTGATGGGGGAGTGGTGTAACCTTTGTGCGTAACAGCCCTGGCAGCCTCTGCAGTGACCTAGAAAATATACCATCATCTGATATTAACTAGGACTGACGACCCTAGAATGGATCATGTTTGGGAATGATACAAGGGAGGTACCTTAGTTTTCCAATCCTGCTGTTTGAAATGGACTAATTAAAAACTCGATAATCATGCTCATTATGCATTACATGTGCCTGGAAGATGTGGAGCACTGAGGGATGAAAGCATGCCGCGAGCATGAGATGGTGTCGCATGAGGGAGTATGTCAGTGAGGGCATCCATCATACCTGCATCCATACTTGCATTAATAAGAGTAGCTAGGAGTGTTTGATTTTACTGCTTTATCATTACTGCTTGACTGTATTGATAACATGTTAACCTATGCTTTATTGTTCCACTGAGTTAGCTACTCACTCCCACGTTACGGGATGGTGTTGCGCACACCAACCAGACTCTGTCTCAGGTTTAGACGAGCCGACGACTCTGGAGGTGGAGCCAGATTATGACGAGGATCAGGAGGAGTTCTCGTATATGCAATACTATGGCGGCTTCGACTAAGCTGCCGCACTGACGGGATTTACAAGGATCACTCCTTAGATTATTTTTGATATTTTGTTCACAAACGAACATATGTATATGGTAACTCAGATAGATTCATACTCTGGAGAACAAAAATGATTTTTGTTTCTTTACATACATGTATATGTAGTTCAGTCTTCCGCTTGCCTTTATATAAATGATCTGGAGTATGAATTACTATTTTTTGATATAATCTCACTCATGTTCATTGTTCTAACACAGACAACATTTAATCAGCATTATTGATGTTGCATAAGTGATGCGTTGGAACTCGGGAGTTGAGTTATACTCGACCCCCGATTTTCAGGGCGTTACAAGTTGGTATCAGAGCATGATTTTGATTAAACCGGACCTGAGTTATGTTCCCACTACGTACGCTGATGCATTACAACTTAGGAGGGTGCGTAAAAATATAGAAACAGTCTTAGGTTTTCCCGATTTCGCCATTCGGCGAAGTTCATCGAAAGTAGACATTTTGATCGAGTTCGTGCTCGATCCGGACCGCACGTATCGACCCCAAATCACTTCTAGACCGTCTATGGATGTGTCTAGATCACAACATGCCTTATTCCAGCAGTCAAAAATCTGCAAATGTCTGTATGTGTTCGAAAGTACCCGAAACTGCCCGAAATGGAACCGAATTGAGTCGGGGGCCTCCCCACTTAAATCCAGTGGGACCCAGGCTCGAGCCAAGGTGCATTTGGCCCCTTGGGATCATGGAGAACACGGCCCCACCGCGGCGGCGCGGCGACAGCCAAGGCGGACCGCGGTGGAACCGCGGTCACCGCGGCACGCCGCAGTCGGGTGGCCTTTCTGATGGTGAGGCGGGCCTGGGAATGGTCGGCCCGACCTCCTCAAGCGTGTGATGGGTGCGAAATGTGTGGGGTTTTAGGATTTTTAGGGCTGGAGCCCCCCTCTCTCTCACACTTCCCCTTCCAAACGCCCATCCCCTCCATTTTCAATTTTTTCTCTCAACCCTTTCCCCTAAATTTTTCAATCCACCATTTTCGTCCATAAATCACCCACTCCCATTGATCACAACAGCCCTAGCCTCCTATCTTTCCCCTTTCTTCCACATTGGAGCTCTCACATCCCCCATTTAGAGCTCAAAAATCGTGTAACCTCCTAACCCATCCCATTTTTCCCTTGTTCCTTCTTCATTCCTTGTCCCTGGTGTCTCTTTAACACCTGTTGGGACTGTTGCTAGTGGAGAATCAAAGGTGGCAGCCCCTTTCTCTCTCCTTCCTTCATTTCATGGCCCTTTTCGAGTTGGTTATGGCTATTTTCTCCATTTCCTCCATCCTATCTCTCATGGGAAAGAGGAAGACTGCAGCTGATGATGCTGGCCCAAGCAGCCCAGCCCATTCCAGAAGAAGAGCGGACGATGGGGCCGGCACTAGCACCGTTCGGGAGTTTAGGTCAAAGCGAGACCTGCATCCTCAACATCCTGTCAGAAATGCCTATCCGATAGGCGTTGAATATGGGCGTTTTGTTGGCCGTAAAGTCGTATTTGAAGTTCACGTGGATGAGAGAATGTTTGGGCTACACCCGATGATGGACCACTTGGTGGATATCGGATGGAATTCTATATTTGACGGAGTCCCCTGCATGTGAGAACACGGTTCGTGCTTTCTACGCCCACATCGTAGACCCATCATTAGAGCCTCTTCAGTTCACTGTCTCTGTGAGGGGCATAAGGCGCACAATCACTGTGGATGAGGTGGTTCGGATCACGAAGATCCCACGTGGTCAAGTGCTTCCTAGTGACGACTTCTCCAGAAGTGCGCGGGAAAAGGATTGCCGCACGCGATACCTTTGTGGTCGCCGGGTTGCTTGGACGCGAGAAAATTGTATTGCGGCGACAAAGTTGGCCGAGGACTTCCGTTTACTCCATCACATTTTCGCATACAATGTGTACCCACGGTCGGGTAACCGCACGGAGTGTACTCGGGTGATGGTGGACTTTCTGTACAAGATGGGGCATGGAGACAACTTATGCCTGCCCACGTTCATCCTATATCAGATAGTTCAGGTTGTTCAATCTGTCATGAACGACCTTTCGCTCCCATTTGGTCGCCTGATCTGCAGGATGGCTCGTAATATCGGCTATAGGTTGAACATAGAGGACCTAGTACCAGTCCGAGTCATAAGCGAGGCGACGCTTAAGAATATGAAGATCGGCCCTCAACAGCGGCAAGCCCGACTCGACGAGTCTGGAGATGAGTCGGATAGGTCAGGTGAGGAGAGTGTTGACCTTGAGGCAGGAAGTGATGAGGAGGGCGGCGATGATGTACAAGAAGAGGAAGATGAGGCTCAGGATACTGAGAAGAGCTCTCCTCTGGTGCGCCTGAGTCGGACACTGCTCAGGCAGCGAGGGAGGCTCGTATGGTTCGCATTGAGGAGAACCAGGCCGCCCTGCGGCAAGAGGTTGGACAAGTCCGGGCTGAGCTTGGTGAGACCCGAGCCAAGCTTGAAGAGACCGAAGCCTACATGAAGAGGAGCTTTAAGAAGGTGTCTCGTACGTTGAAGGCCATTCTGTGCTGTGAGCAGGACAAGAATGCTCCCCCTCCATCGCCTGACTCAGATGCCTAGTCATCCACGTTGTTGTGTGTGGTTGTTTCTTTTGGTTACCGCGATAGGCGGTTTATGTTTTCATGTAGAAAATCTAGTAGATAGTAGTATGTTTTAAGTGTTTAATGTTGTGGATGTATTGGCTCACATGTAATTTCTATCATGATTCATGTAACTCTGTATTCCATGTATTATGACAATTTTGGGTAAATGATAGGCATGTAGCCTCTTTTGCTATGATGATGTGTGGAATGCTTAAAGTGCTTATTTGATGTGTGTTATGTTTTATCTCACAAATGTTGTACCCTATGTTGTATAGGGCATGCCGCGACATTATACGCGGAGCACGGCACAACTCCGTCTTACTAGCTCGATGGACCAGACCCTTGCTGGTAGTGGTGGTCCTGCGGACAGTGGGTTAAATTCTGATCAGCCTCCTGCTGGTCCTACCGGTGGACTGCCACCTTACACGCCCCGGGTTCGTGAGCAGTACCGGCCATCATCATCTGCACAGCATGACTTAGAGGCTGCTCCGCCTGCGGATAGGATCGAGCGGTTGATGTTGATGATGCATCAGCAGCAGATACAGCAGCACCAGCACCAGCAGCTTATGGCCACTATTGCTGAGGCCTTATCCCATGGTGGTAGTGCGACTCCACCTACGACATCCGTACGTCCTGCTGAGCATTCGGAGCCTCCTGCTCAGTTTGAGGATGTGCCTCTACCCACACCCGTCGCACCTCCTACTGGAGATGTTGGTACCCGCGGTTTACTCAAGCGATTTCAGCGCTTGAGGCCTCCCTCATTCATGGGTTCTCACAAACCCGAGGAAGTAGAGTTTTGGCTTGACTGCATCTCCAAGATGCTACGGATGCTGCACTGTACAGAGGCAGAGTAGGTCGAGTTGGCTTCTTTCATGTTTGAGAGGGAGGCCAGTTTACGGTGGGATAGTGTGCTGCGGTCGGTCGCAGAAGGCTACGTGTGGACCTGGGAGGCTTTCGAGTTCCGGTTCCATGAGAAATATTACCCGCAGACTTACTGACATGAGCGGGAGGATGAGTTCCTACGCCTCAGGCAGGGAGGCATGACGGTTACTGAGTACGAGCACCGCTTCACAGAGTTGGCCCGTTTTGTCCCAACTATCCTCGTCAATGAGTAGATGAGGATGCGTCGCTTTTCTGGAGGTTTGCGACCTGACATACGGTCGAAGATATGCTGTCTCAGTATACCTACCTATGCGGCACTGGTTCACATGTCTATGACGGCCGAGCAGGATGTGGACCGGTTGGCCAGATCTCATGGTGCTATGGTTGCGAGACCACAACAGGAGATACAGAGCAGGCCTATCCTAGGCAAGAGGCCTCGTGCTGACTCGCCTCCCAGGATCGCAGCGCCAGTGGCTCCGGTGAGGCGCCCTATCGTGACCTGCACGTAGTGTGGGAAACAGGGTCATCTTATTGGGAGTTGTTTCACGCGGATGAAGGATAGTGGTTTCTCTCCGCCGCAGATGTTGGGTCGTTCTCGCCCGCAGGCCTTATTGACTCCACCTCTACAGACTGCCCCTGCCCATCCTTCCATCCGACCTCCTGTATCACGCTTCAGGCTGCCGCAACGGCCCTTGGCTCCTCAGCCGAACCGTCAGCAGCAGGCTCGCGTACATACGCTCGTTGCTGAGGCACCTGAGACGTCGCTTTCAGCCCCGACAGCTTTTGAGGGTACGTGTAATGCCCTGAAAATCGGGGGTCGAGCATAAACTCAACTCCCGAGTTCCAGAACATCACTTATGCAACAAAATGAATGATGATTGAATGTTGACTGTATTCGTGCATTGAACATGAGTGAGATTAAGCCAAAACAGCATATCATACTCCAGAGACAGTTAAATTTGTAAGCGGAAGACTGTGATAGATAGATAAAATATATAAACTATGATGAGTCTCCAAAGTGTGATAACATTACCAGGTTAAATAAATACAAGTGCAGTTCTAAAATATACCAATTGTGAGGAAGTGTAATGTCTCTTATCCCAAGTACCATAGCCCCGTCAATACATTATCAGGTCTTCATTGACCTGTCAGAGAGATACAGATAGGAGAACTCCTCCTATCATCATAGAAGTAGTCCGGCTCTGCTTCACAAACATCGCCATCACCTGAAACTCAACAAATCTGGTTGGTGTGTACAACACCGTCCCGTAACGTGGGAGTGAGTGATCAACTCAGTGGAACAGTAAAGCATAGGTTAACATGTTATCAATTTAATCAAGCAGTAATGATAAAGCAGTACAAATCAAACAATTCTAACTACTCTTATTAAATGCAAGAATGAAATGACATGATGCTGTATGCCCTTGCCAAACCACCCTCAAGCGACATCATCTTACGTTCGCGAATGCTTAACTCCCTCAGTGCGCCACATCTACAAAGCACATGCGGTGCGATGATGCTCATGATTACCAAGTTATTATTAGTCCATTTCAACCAGCAGTATTGGGAAACTAAGGTACCTCCCTTGTATCATTCCCAAACATGATCCATTCTAGGGTCGTCAATCCTAGTTAATCTCATACGATATTATGATTTGAGAAGCACAGTGAAGGCATCGCAAAGGGCTCGTCACCCGTCAGCGCGGATACAGATCTCACCGTATGCGGCCCAATTGCTGGCCGTCAGCTCGAGTACAGGTCTCACCGTACTCGGCTCAATCACTAGCCGTCAGCTCGAGTACAGGTCTCACCGTACTCGGCTCAACTCACACTCTAGTTGCTGTGAAAGACTCGTCGCCAATCACAGACCCTTGGAGTGTACTCGATGATACTACGGAGGACTCGTCGTCCGTCAGCACGAGCACAGATCTCACCGTACTCGGCTCTCGCCGAAGTATCGACAGCTCGAATACAGTGTCTCATACCACCGTATTCGGCTCACGAGTTTGGTTGCACAATGGTCACTACGGGGAGGCACATGGCCCCAGCGTAGGCCGACAGCTCGACCACGATGTCCCATACCACCATGCCCGGCTCATGCGTCTTAGCGGATCGAGGTACCATGGTTAAAAGGGGGTTTCACTGGTAAGTTTGGTACCCTAGGTTCAAGCAGTAGCGTCCAAACAGGGTGAACATGCATAAGACAGATCGGGTTACTTGACGAGCTCGACTAGCACGATCGCCCGTTGAGCTACACGACATGAAGTGCATAAACAACTTCGTGTGGCCTAGCCACTGCCGACAGGCAACGCACGACTCGAGTTCGTCGAACACATCCCACGTGGCAAATGAATCTCAGCCACGAGTTCAATCCCGTTACCGATTGCCTGGGCCATAATCATAGCCCCAAACACAATCAATTGCAGATAGATAAAGCAGTAATGGATCAAGATTCAACTCATACAGTCAAGGTCTGGTATTATCCGTTTAGGGCTGCCAGGGCTGTTGCACGCACTCGTTGCTCCGCTCCCCCATCACCCATGACAGATCATACAACGTAAATATAAATTTAACATATGCATTACATAGTTAAAATCATAAAGCAGTTGAGCATGTTATGAATCACAACACAAGCATGAGTTTGTACATGTTCAATTCCTAATCACACAACTATCAAAGGAGGTCATACACATAGTTAAAAGAGGTTGAGAATCATATCTCAACACCCTTATACTTTACAATTTGCTAACTACTACTCATTCAGACATTTCAAGAAACACTTAAACAAACATACATCAACATACACGACATATGTCGATCACATAGGCATTAGGCCAAATCCTTTCACTAGGGAGTTGCCCCAATCATAACACGCGTACACCCACGACGAATAGTCATGGCAAGCAGGAATCCAAGTTCCATATTCATTCAGTCATTTCCATAAACACTTGGGCCACACATTTTAGCATATATAGTGTATATTGGCCGTGGCGTGACTTAGGGTAAATCCTTTCATCAACGGGGGTATCGCCAATACATCAATCATGAATCTATGACAATTAGTCATGGAGAGCACGAATGAGAATTCTATACTCATTCAGCCATTTCCACAAACACTTAAAATACACTATTACAACATACATGGTGTATGTTAGTAAAACATGTATTAGGGTTATCCTTTAGCCAAAGGAGTATTTTATCCATGTATACCATAATCATACCATAATCATTACATTTCCAAAACTTACACATACGGTATTTCTAGAATACACAATTTCAACATACGTAGCATTTACAAGTAAACATGTATTACGGCGATTCCTTTCGCCAAACTAGTATTTTATCCATATATAGTATAATCATACATTAAATAAACATGTCAAACATTTCTCCAAAAAAAATACGTATACGGTATTTCTACGTATACCTAGAGTATGTGAAATTCCATATTCTACAATGTTAATCGAAACAGGAAACGGAAAGCACTTTGTACATGTGCAATTGCATGCAGATCATGAATCTATCATTATCTGACATTGAAAGCATTGAAAACCCTAACCTATACACCTAAAGTCCACACCTTTTGTCATAGAATCGCAACGGAATCGATAGGTTTGCTAAGCTTCCGTATTCGGCAGTTTGGCAACCTAGAGAATGACATAGGTTAGTTATTTCACAACCTACAACAGTCTAAACCCCAAAACAGATTGCCAGAGCAAGGGGAGAAATACACGATATATACTGACGCGACTCGCGTTGGTTTGGGTTGTGTCCTGATGCAGAAGGACAGGGTGATTTCGTATGCCTCGAGACAATTAAGGAAACACAAGGAGAATTACCCTACACACGACCTGGAGTTGGCAGCTGTCATCTTTGCATTGAAGCTCTGGAGACATTACCTCTACGGAGAGGAGTTCGACCTTTTCTGCGACCACAAGAGCCTTAAGTACATATTCACACAGCGAGACTTAAATATGAGACAACGCCGATGGATGGAGACCTTAAAGGATTTCAAGCTCGAGGTTTCCTACCATCCTGGCAAGGCGAACCTTGTGGCAGACGCGTTGAGCCGCAAGAAGGCTATAGCATTTGCAGCACCGTTGATGATAGCTGAATGGGACATGGTTGAGTTCGTGTGGGACTTCGAGCAGAGACTCACTGTGGAGGAGCCATTTGAGTGTGTTGCGCACGTTCGGGTGCGACCACTTATTGACGACAGGGTTATTGAGGCCCAGAAGGGCGATATGCGGCTGTCTAAGCTTCGAGAACAAGCTAGCGACGCCGAGGACTCCGAGTGGAGAGTTGGTTCTGATGGGGGTCTACGATTCCGTGGCCGCCTGTGCGTTCCTGACATGCCTGATTTGAGACGCGAGCTTCTCGAGTCTGCCCATAACTCGAAGCTTGCGATGCATCCTGGTAGCACGAAGATGTATCGGGATATGAGACGGTCGTATTGGTGGGATAACATGAAGGCCCACATCGCTAAGTATGTGTCTCGTTGTCTGACGTGCCAGCAGGTCAAGGCAGAACATCGCCGACCTCCTGGGCTGCTTCAGCCCATGCCCATAGCAGAGTGGAAGTGGGACTTCATCTCCATGGATTTCATATCTGGGCTGCCGAAGACGAGGAAGGGACACGATTCCATTTGGGTGATTGTGTACCGGTTGACCAAATCGGCCCATTTTCTCCCCATCAGAGTCACGAACTCTGCAGACGAGCTGACTAGATTGTATATCAGAGAGATTGTGCGTCTGCATGGTGTTCCACTTGAGATTGTGTCGGACAGAGACACTCGGTTCACATCTATCTTCTGGACTCGTATCCAGGAAGCGATGGGTGTGAAGTTGAAGTTCAACACGGCGTTTCATCCTCAGACTGATGGGCAGATAGATAGGGTGAATCAGATTCTGGAGGATATGTTGCGGGCATGTGTGTTGGACTTCAAGGACAGCTGGGATGACTGTCTTCCTTACGCAGAGTTCGCCTACAACAACAGCTTCAAGGCGACTATTGGTATGGAGCCATATGAGGCCCTATATGATCGCCCTTGCAGAGCACAGCATTGTTGGGCTGAGGTTGGCGAGCGTAGTCTGATTGGCCCGGAGTTGGTACAGGCGACTACAGAGAAGGTCGACATTATCAGGCGTCGACAACTTACAGCGCAGAACAGGCAGAAGAGTTATGCCGATACGAGGCGGCGACCGCTTGAGTTCATGGTCGGGGATCATGTATTCCTCCGAGTTTCCCCTATGAAGGGAGTCCTTCGGTTTGGGAAGAAGGGGAAACTCACTCCGAGGTTTATCGGTCCGTTTCATATACTGGATCAAGTGGGTGATGTGGCGTATCGTCTTGCTTTGCCCACGCCACTTGCAGCTGTACACAACGTATTTCATGTATCTATGCTAAAGAAGTACGTTCCTGATCCTTCACATATCATCAGATGGGAGCAGGTACAGCTGAGCGAGGATGCTACGTATGAGTTGCGCCCGACGCGTATCCTTGACAGGAAGGAGCAGGTACTGCGTAGCAAGGTCATTCCACTTGTGAAGGTACTATGGACACATCATTCAGAGGAGGAAGCTACTTGAGAGACTGAGGCCGAGGTCAGGAAGAACTACCCTCAGATTCTCGAGGAATACGAAAAGGTACAAATTTTGAGGACAAAATTTTTGTTTAAGGGGGTAGATTGTAACGACCCGTAAATTTCCGTACTATGGCTCGAGTACCACCTCAACCAGAAATCACTTAGGATTAAATCCATTAGAAATTTAACAAAGTTAACTAAGTGCTAAACTAGATTAGCCATAAAATCCGTTGGGATCGCTTTAAATACGATCTGCAAGACCCAAAACTTGCAAAATCATTGACTCTAGGTTACCCTAAAGTTTAGGATCAAACTCATTACCCGACTGCTCTCGGGAACGAATTGAAACTCCGTATCAGGTCTAGACCGCACATCGGGAGTCCGAATAATACGAAGTTAAGGAATTAGGACCACCTCGCTGGGCTTGACAACCATCTCGGAAATCAAGTTCGAACGATGTCCCACAGCTGTTCGCTCGAGTCCGGAGCGAGGCAGTGTGAAAACCATTATTTTCTTTACAAAATAAATATCTTGAATAGTAATCTGGCACCACTCGCTTGCGGATCAGTATTAATCAACCAGACCGTCGGAATCAGACCAAATTACACCCTCGGATCAGGAAAAATTTCAGGAACATTTACATGTACTTGGAATTTCAAATCGTGGCCCACCGACCGTTGAACTGAAAATGGTCCGCCACACGTGATCTGGGAATCCGACCAAGACGAAAACATAACCCCACGTAGATCCATGGGTTGTGAGCTTAAGTCCGACGTTTAGCTCAAGGAGGGCCGACAAAAACCCTCTTTTGAGCTGGAACAACACCGATTTGCTTATAATATAAGCCTACCTTGAACTTAAGTCTATTCTGGTGAGTTTTTGGGCTATATAAGGACCTTAGAACAGCCCCTCTCACAGCCATACGAATTTGGGATAAAACCCTATGGAGAGAGAGAAAAAAGAGAGAGAGAGCTTATGAGTTGTGGGAGAATCTTCCTCCGACTGCTTTCGACTACCACACGGGCTGCACCACCCTTTCCTTGACGCTTTCCCGGCGATACCGACTCCGTTTTAAGGTGAGAAACCCTAACCCTAGATCTGTTTGGGTAAGTGAAGGTTATAGGTTATGAAATAGCTAACCGGTTTCACTCTTTAGGCGATAAAACTGCCGAATACGGAAGCCCTTCAAACCTTGCTGATTTGTTGTGATTCCAAGGTGCAAGGTGAGGACTTTAGGTGTATAGGTTACGGTTTTCAACGCTTTCAATGTCAGATAATGATAGATTCATGATCTGCATGTAATTGCACATGTACAAAGTACTTTCCGTTTCCTGTTTCGATTAAAGATGCAAAATATGGAATTTTACATACTCTAGGTATACGTAGAAATACCGTATATGTACACATTTTGGAAATGTGTTTGCCATGATTAATTGTTGTATGATTATATAGTATATGGATAAAATACCTGTTTGGCAAAAGGAATCGCCGTAATACATGTTTCCTTGTATACACTATGTATGTTGAAATTGTGTATTCTAGAAAATACCGCATACGTATAAATTTTGGAGATGTAATTGTCATGATTATTTGCTGTGTGAATATGATATATACGTATAAAATACTAGTTTGGTAAAAGGATAGTCCTAATACATATTTCTCTAGCATACGTCATGTATGTTGAAATAGTGCACTCTAAGTGTTTGTGAAATTGCTTGTGGGTGTAAGTGCTTAAATGTTAGTGCCTTAGGTAGGTGCTGAGATGGGGCTCTCAACTACCTTAGAGTCACGTATGACTCCTTCCATGTGGTTGTTTACCCTAACTACTCACTTATGAAACATATGTATTTGTATCCCTATTTATATAGTGTTCTATAACATGCTTTTTAACATGCTTTGTAACTTGTTTCATAACATGCTTTATAATATACTTTATGACATGCTTTCTAGTGTGCTTGAATTACTTTGTTTATCATGCTTTACTCCACATGTTATGGTTGAGAATTGATTGAGCTTGGGACTATGTCCATAGTCCAGACATCCGGTACTAGACTTGAGATCGTGGTTGAGATTCATCTCGCCACACATGATGTGTTTGGCGAACCCGTGTCGTACTTCGGTTGGCGATAGTGGTTGGCCACACGAAGTGCTTCTGCGCTTCATATCGCTCAACTTGTTGTGCGCTCGAGCTAGCCGAGCACGTCAAGTAACCCGTGTGTCTTATGTATGTTCACCATGTTTGGTCGCTAATGCTTGAACCTAGAGTACCAAACTTACCAGTGAGAATCCCGTTAACCATGGTACCTCGATCCGCTAAGACTCATGAGCCGGACATGGTGGTATGTGAAAAGGCCAAGCTATATGTCCTAGAGGGGGGGTGAATAGGACTATGCCAAATTAAAATAAAAATCAGCGGAAATAAAATAAACCAATAGCCTTACAACATGAATCAATTCACAAAACTAAATTTAAATCACCTTGATAAATAGATATCGAGAGATTGATGCAAATTCTGTTCTAAGGACAACCTTACACCATAATCAACAAGGGCTTATGGTAGGACAACCTTATTTCTAGAACCTCTTTTGGATCAAGGACTCAATATTAATATAAGTAAATGAAATAGCTAGGAATTGAATTTAAATGCAGAAGTAAGATCTAAATTATTACAACAATCCCCACACTTGCTTGAAATGTAAATAGTTACAACATTCACATCCACTTGTACATTCCACAAGATCGAATGATAAAAGATATGAAAATTAAGCAAGCATTCAAACCACAAGTCAAAGAGTTATAGTGGTTCGCTTGTGTGTACACCAACTGTTTTCCAACAGCCACACAAAAAGCTACTCCACTCCTAATATCCTCACACAGGGGATATTAACGTTCACTAACAAATAGGTTTTCACAGGTTCACCAAAAACCTTTACAATTGTATCTTTTTCACTTGGGCTTACACAATTCAAAAACCCCTCTTTTCTGAGTTTTCTGGTTTTCCTCAGACAACCAATACAATGAGATTTTTCTGGCTTAACCTCAAACAAAACCAAAAGTAAATGAATTTTACAGAATTGTAAAATACCTGAATTTCTCCTTTTTCGTAGCAGCCCCGTAGAACCAATCGGAGTAGATGATTTGAATGTCAAAGTTCAATTTCCAATACTCACATTCATAAGGTTCTAAATTCTAATTGATTTTAGATTTAACTCGTTGGGCGTAGCTATATTTGATTTTGATTCCAAGAAGAAGGAATAAGATAATTCCTCTTTTCAAATAAGATTGGAATATAGAAACAAAATCAAATTAAATAAGCTAGCAAAAAGGAATATTAAATAAGCACAATCTAGCTTAAAATAAACAAAAACTTATCTCAGAGTGATCACTTGAAAATTTCTTGAATTGAATAGCGTTGAAGTTATAAAAACTCTGAATTTCGTGTTCAATTTATAGAAGCAGAAATCGCTCCTACGACTGGTCTTAGAAACCTACGACTGGTCGTAGCTCTAACAGATTTTTGAAAAAATAAGCGCGATCTTTAAAAGCCGTTCTACGACTGGTCGTGAGTACCCTACGACTGGTCGTGGGTCACCTACGACTGGTCGTAGATCCCTACGACTGGTCGTGGGACCAGTGATTTCGTTGCTGGACTTTAAGTCATAGCTCCACGACTGGTCGTGGACGAGTCGAAGCCACACCTACGACCGGTCGAAGGACCTCCAGGACTGGTCGTGGGCGTACCAAAAATTCTGAAAAATCTTCAACTTCTTAGGACTGGTCGTGGAATTTCTTGGACTAGTCGAACCAATGCTAGGACTGGTCGAACAAGAGCTAGGACTGGTCGTAGAATAGACCAACCATGTGTAATTTAAATATTTGATTAATGTATCCAAAGTGACCTACTTAAAGGGTCAACCTAAGGTCATTCAAACCTGAACCATGTTGTATGGACATTGAACTTCAACCATTCAACGAATGTAGATAATTTGAATCATATCAGGCTTGAGATCTTGAACCATATCATGCTTGAGATCTTGAACCATATCATGCTTGAGATCTTCATCAACATAGAACTACTTCATGCGTTGTTTCTTTAGATTTGAACTTCAACATTGTAGCTTCTTGAGGCTTCAACATGTAGGCTTCAACATGTAGCTTTTTGAGGCTTCAACATGTAGCTTTTTGAGGTGTCTTGAATTCCAATAAATGATCATACAAGTACAGAATACCGATAGATGTTTTGGCACACAAAATTTGACAACCAAAGGAGCATGAGATCATAACACTTACAATCTCCCCCTTTGTCAAAATTTGTGACAAAACACCCAAATAATAATACTTCAATTTGAAACGAAGCATGCACAGATATATATGATAAGAAAATAACTAGCATCATTCTCCCATAAGAAATAACTAGCATCATTCTCATAACTACCGCATCATTCTCCCTGAGAAGCTTAACTCCCCCTGAGTAATAGATAATAGGAGCACATCTCCCAAAACTTCTCCCCCTTTTTGTCACAAAATGACAAAGGAAGAAGGGCAACAATAATAATGAATATAGCAGTTACTATATAGATTCAAGAGAGTTTTAGTGCATAATTCAAAAAGTCAGTGAGTATGTAAAGTTAGAAACAAATATTACAGACTTAGTAAAACATTCAGTCAGAACCCGAGGATGGAGCAGGATTAGAAGGATCAATTTTGTGTAAACCCTTAGCAATACGCCTCATATATTTGCGTAGATAAGAGAATTGCGTATATTGGGTAACACGAATTTGAGCCACTTGCTCTTGAAGGGAATTCAATCTCTCATCAAAATCAGAGGGTTGAAAATCAGGATCATCAGCCGAGTCTGACTCAAGTTCTTCAAACAAATCATCCATATTCACGTCTTCAGTAGGATCACTAGCTTGACAAGCATCTCTTGCTTCAGCACCACCGCCACCAGCATCCACTTGGCCATCAGCCAAGTCTAAAGTCATCTTGTTAATATTGGAATTATTGAAGGGGAGATGATGGATGGGTTTTTCTCTAGTAGGCATAGCAACGAGCATATGATTTGCTAGCATAGTCAACAAATAACCAAAGGGTATATCACTATGTCCAGGATGTTGACGAGACAGAATAATGGAATGACAAATTAAGGAAGGTAAACATATTTTTGCACCAGAGATGACAGAATGCAAAACACGAACCATAAAAGCAGTGAGTTCGGTTTTATTGCCAGCACGAGGATAAAGATTAGAGATGAAAATCCTATGTAGTACTCTGTGTCTGGGTAACAAAAATCTTGAGGGAAGTGCATGACCTTTATGAGTCCAATGAACATCCAAATTACATAAATCTCTAGTAAGCATTCTACGTTCAGATTCAGAGAGACTGTCATGTAAAATATCAATTGGAATGCTCTCATCATTGACAGGTATTTCCATAATATCAGCAATCAAATGTCGATCTACTACAAACAATCCTTCTTGAGTATCAACTTTAAAAATTAAATTCTCAAGAGAGAAATCACAGATACATGCAAACATGGATTGTGCAATGGACTGGTATGCAGGTCCACCCCAATGCAAGATGTTATCCCATCCCACAGATTCCAACAAAGGAGGGATACCAAATGAAGCAATGTGATTAACATTCACCGGACGCTCAACAATAATATTTCGCATACGCAAATCCCGAACATTTGGAGGATCATTTTCGGGAGACCGAAGATGACGTTGTACAATAGAAGTTGATCTAGAAGAAGATGGACCTCTAGTAGTTTTCTTTTTACCTCTAGCATCCATTTTTAATGAAGGATTTCAATGAAACAACAAGATGCAAGATAGAAGAGATGAGGTTTTAATAGATCAGATTTTTCAAGATAAAACCCCAATCTTGCAATGAACGACCCAATAGATTCAACAAGAGAGTGATTTGAAACACTAATATCAAGAATCTATAATAAAAATGCAAAGGAACCACTAACCTTGAAGAACTAGGAAGGTGGGTTCGACCGGTCGTAGCTAGAGCCGTTGGTGGGAAAAAAGAAATGAGGAAGAAGAGTCAAAATCCCCAAATTAAAGTGAAATGCCGAGTTTCACGACCGGTCGTGTACGTGTTCGACCGGTCGTAGCACGACCGGTCGTGTACACTCACGACTGGTCGAGTACGACTCAAAATTTGCAATTTTTTTTCAAATAAATTTCAAATTTAAGCAAATAAATCATCAAACTTATGTACATTATGATACACCATATCATGCAAATTCAATTTAAATTACACATACCGAGATCAAACTTTAATTTATTAAACCTGCTTTTGTCGAGCGGTTTAGTGAAAATGTCCGCAAGTTGAGTCTCGGTTGGAATGTAATCCAAACATATTACCTTTTCTTCCACTAATTCACGAATGTAATGAAATCTAATATCAATATGCTTAGTACATGAATGCTGAACTGGATTTTTAGAGATATTTATTGCACTGGAATTATCGCAAAATAAAATCATAGAATCCTGAGTAATTCCATAATCGCTCAACATTCGTTTCATCCAAACAAGTTGAGTACATGCATTTCCAGCAGCAATGTATTCAGCCTCAGCTGTTGATAGCGATATAGAACTTTGCTTCTTACTAAACCAAGAAACAAGATAATTTCCAATGTAGAAACAACCACCACTAGTTGATTTCATATCATCAATGTTTCCAGCCCAGTCAGCATCTGCATACCCGGCTAATTGAACATTAGTTTCATGTGGATACCAGAGACCAAGTTTAGTAGAACTTGCGACATATCGCATAATCCGCTTAACAGCAGTTAAGTGAGATTCTTTAGGATTTGATTGATAATGAGCACAAATACCAACACTCAAGGCTATATCTGGTCTACTAGCAGTCAGATAAAGTAAACTACCAATCAAACTACGATACAATTTAGGATCCACATCATTACCTGCAGAGTCTTTTGAGAGTCTCAAAGTTGTACTCATAGGAGTATCAAAATTTTTACCTTTCTCAAATCCAAATTTCTTGATTAAGCACTGAGCATATTTGGTTTGAGAGATAAAAATTCCATCAGGTTGTTGTTTTACTTGCAACCCTAGGAAATAGTTTAATTCTCCAACCATGCTCATTTCGAATTTAGACTTCATCAAATCTGCAAACTCAACAGTCATATTAGTACAGGTTGATCCATAAATAATATCGTCAACATATATTTGAACCATTAGAATATCATCGTTATACTTCTTAACAAAGAGTGTCTTATCAACACATCCCATCTGAAAATTATGACTTAGTAAAAACTTAGTCAGTTTTTCGTACCATGCTCTGGGAGCTTGTTTCAGACCATAGAGAGCCTTCTTAAGACGATACACATGATCAGTAAATTTAGGATCTTCAAACCCTGTTGGTTGTTCAACATATACCTCTTCATGTAAATCACCATTCAGAAAGGCACTCTTTACATCCATTTGATAAATTTTAATCTTTCTAAAACATGCAATGGAGATAAAAAGTCTGATTGATTCAAGGCGAGCTACAGGGGCAAATGTCTCATTATAGTCAATACCTTCAATTTGCGTATATCCCTGTACAACTAGTCTTGCTTTATTTCGAATGATATTTCCAAGTTCATCAGATTTGTTTTTGAAAATCCATTTTGTTCCAATAATATGTTTATCTTTATGTCTAGGAACAAGATACCAAACATCATTTCTGACAAACTGATTAAGCTCTTCTTGCATCGCAAGAATCCAGTTTTCATCCGAAAGTGCTTCTTTTACGTTAACCGGTTCAATCTGGGATGTAAAGCACACGTAATTACATATGTCCTCTAATTGTCTACGAGTGCGCACACCAGTGAGAGGGTTTCCAAGTATTTGAGAAGTTGGATGATCTTTAACAGTCCTAAATTCAGAATTAGGTTCACTTGGTGAAGTTTCTTGTTTTTCAAGTATAAGCACTTCATCATTATCTGAACTAGGAACAGGTGTATTCAAAAGATCGTCAATCACAACATTTATTGACTCTTGAATCACACCGGTCCTGTTGTTCAGAACACGATATGCACGACTGTTTAAAGAATACCCTAAAAAGATCCCTTCATCACTTTTAGTGTCGAATTTTCCCAAATTTTCACGGTCACGCAAAATATAACACTTGCTACCAAAAACTCGAAAGTATTTGACAGAAGGCTTTTTCTCAAACCACATTTCATAAGCCGTTTTATTATTAGATTTACAGATATAAACACGGTTAATAATGTAGCAGGCTGTATTCACTGCTTCAGCCCATAGATTCCTAGGGAGCTTCATGCTATTTAACATAACATTTCCCATTTCTTGAAGCACTCTATTCTTCCTCTCGACAATTCCATTTTGTTGAGGAGTTTTAGGTGCAGAGAATTCATGCGATATTCCCTGATCGCTACAGAATTTCTCAAAACCGCTATTTTCGAATTCGGATCCATGATCACTACGGATCTTGTTGACTTGAGAACTTTTTTCAGTTTGAATCCGTTTTATAATCTTTTTCACTTCATCAAGGGTTTCTGATTTGTCTCTCAAGAATGAAACCCAAGTGAACCTTGTATAATCATCTACAATAACTAAGATGTATTTTTTGCCACCTCGACTTTCCGTTCTTGTTGGTCCTATAAGATCCATGTGGAGAAGCTCGAGTGGTCTTGTGGTGGTATTGGAGTTCACCTTTTTGTGAGAGCTCCTAGTTTGTTTACCATGCTGGCATTCACCACAAATCTTGTCTACTTTTTGCATCTTAGGTAGACCTCTAATTAGTTCACCTTTGCTCAATCTGTATAAATTTCGATAGTGTACATGTCCGAGGCGTTTATGCCATAATTCTGTCTCATCGGTATGGACCATGTAACACGTTTGTTTAGATGAGCTACTATCGCTTACTATATAGCAGTTTTCAGAAGTTCTGCGACCAGTTAATATAACAGAACCCTTTTCATTTATTATTTCACAACCTTGATTAGAAAATTTAACATTATGGTTGTTATCGCATATTTGAGATATGCTCAACAGGTTGTGTTTTAAACCCTCAACATATAAAACATTTTTAAATAAGGGAAGGTTATAGAGTTGGACCGTACCTTTGCCAATAATCTTGCAGTTGCTACCATCACCAAATGTGACTGACCCATCAGTCATATCTTTAAGATCGGTGAATAGTGCTTTATCGCCTGTCATATGTCTGGAGCATCCACTGTCTAGGTACCATTTCGAATGGCTTGTAGCTTTGAAAGCAGTGTGAGCAACCAAACAGATAGCTTTAGGAACCCATTTCAGTACAGTTTTAGGTTTAGGAGAATAATTGGTCTTCTTATGTTTATAGTTGTAGGAGTGACCTACAGAATTAGATTTTAATAGCTCCTTAAGTAAATCAATAATTTTTTCAGCTAGTGGGTTTCGAATCTGATTTTTAAAATAGCTGTTTTTGGTTTTAGGAAAAGTTTTTGTATTTTTAGAAAAAACTTGACTACTACCTTTTCCTTTTGAGTTAGAAGTCTCTCCTTTCACAAAATTGGAAGGAGTATTCTTCTGTTTAGGAGATGTGTTTTTATCATAACCCAACCCGGATCGATCGCCACATTTTCTTGATCCGGATAACAATTTTTCTAATTTTGGATCACCTTGGGCATATCTCCATGTGTCCTTCAAACTCAAAAGAGAAGATACTTCATTTTTAAGTTTCTCATTTTCAGATTTCAAATTTTCAATTAGGGAAGTTTTGAATTCTAGGTCACACTTAGACTTTTCAAAACTATCTGAAATTTGAGATTTTTCTAAAATAAGAGTTTCAAAACATTCTTTAAGTTTATAAAACTTTTCTTTTTGAAGTTTAAGTTTGACAGCAATTTTACAACTTTCCTTATATAAGGCATTGTAAGCATCTTGAAGATCTTCATCATATTCATGATCACTATCCAAATTCTCTTCACTTGTTGAATCATCGTGATCGGAAAAAGTAAACTTGGCTAGAGTCATAAGGGCCTTAAGTTCATTGCCCGACTCGGTTTCTGAATTTTCTGACTCAGAAGAGGCTTCAGAATCAGACGATTCATCCCAAGTAGCCAACATACCCTTCCTTTTGAATCTGTCCTTTTTAGGACATTTGTTTGCTAAATGCCCATATTCTTGACAGTTGTAGCATTGACTATCTTTCAATGATTTCCAAGTTTTAGACTTAGGTTTGGAACGTTTCTTTTCATTTGCCTTTTGAAAATCAACTCTTTTCTTACTTTTGAAAATCTTATAAAACTTTTTCGCCAAAAGGGCCATATCATCTTCAGACTTTTCTGAATCTGAATTTTCTTGAATAATACTTTTAGATGACTTTAAAGCAATAGACTTACCTTTAGGAGCTTTAAAACTTAATTCATAGGTTTGTAAAGAACCAACTAATTCCTCTACCTTCATATTATCCGTATCACGAAGTTCCTGGATTGCGGTTACCTTAGAATTGAACCGTTCAGGAAGAGATCGTAGTATTTTTGCACACACTTTACTTTCTGGGATCTTATCGCCAAGACCCCACATTGAGTTCACAATGTCATTCAATCTAGTGTAAAAGTCCATAAACATTTCATTTTCCTCCATATGAATTTCTTCAAATTTAGTTGTGAGGAGTTGGACTTTAGATTTCTTGACAATTGATGTACCTTCGTGTGTCATTTCTAAAATATCCCAAGCTTGCTTTGTAGTATCACAGGATATGATTCTTTTGAACTCATCCGGTGATAGTGCGCAAGTGATAGCATTTAGTGCTTTAGCATTAGCACTACTCTCATTTTTCTGAAGTGTGGTCCATTGGTAATACGGTGTAATTTTCATAGATTTTGAACCATTAACACCAGTTACTTCCGTGATAGGAGGTTTCCATTCAGTTACTGTGGCTTGCCACACACTTTCATCCATTGATTTTAGGAAGATCCTCATTCTGGCTTTCCAATAGGCATAGTTGGAGCCATCAAAGGGAGGAGGTCTAGTAACTGAAAGGCTATCAAAATTTGACATCTTTTTATATAGCTTAGATCATTAGCTCAGGAAATAAATCCAAATAAAAAGCAACAAATATGAGCTATTAGGCTTTGATACCACTTGAAAAGGCCAAGCTATATGTCCTAGAAGGGGGGGGTGAATAGGACTATGCCAAATTAAAATAAAAATCAGCGGAAATAAAATAAACCAATAGCCTTACAACATGAATCAATTCACAAAACTAAATTTAAATCACCTTGATAAATAGATATCGAGAGATTGATGCAAATTCAGTTCTAAGGACAACCTTACACCATAATCAACAAGGGCTTATGGTAGGACAACCTTATTTCTAGAACCTCTTTTGGATCAAGGACTCAATATTAATATAAGTAAATGAAATAGCTAGGAATTGAATTTAAATGCAGAAGTAAGATCTAAATTATTACAACAATCCCCACACTTGCTTGAAATGTAAATAGTTACAACATTCACATCCACTTGTACATTCCACAAGATCGAATGATAAAAGATATGAAAATTAAGCAAGCATTCAAACCACAAGTCAAAGAGTTATAGTGGTTCGCTTGTGTGTACACCAACTGTTTTCCAACAGCCACACAAAAAGCTACTCCACTCCTAATATCCTCACACAGGGGATATTAGCGTTCACTAACAAATAGGTTTTCACAGGTTCACCAAAAACCTTTACAATTGTGTCTTTTTCACTTGGGCTTACACAATTCAAAAACCCCTCTTTTCTGAGTTTTCTGGTTTTTCTCAAACAACCAATACAATGAGATTTTTCTGGCTTAACCTCAAACAAAACCAAAAGTAAATGAATTTTACAGAATTGTAAAATACCTGGATTTCTCCTTTTTCGTAGCAGCCCCGTAGAACCAATCGAAGTAGATGATTTGAATGTCAAAGTTCAATTTCCAATACTCACATTCATAAGGTTCTAAATTCTAATTGATTTTAGATTTAACTCGTTGGGCTAGCTATATTTGATTTTGATTCCAAGAAGAAGGAATAAGATAATTCCTCTTTTCAAATAAGATTGGAATATAGAAACAAAATCAAATTAAATAAGCTAGCAAAAAGGAATATTAAATAAGCACAATCTAGCTTAAAATAAATAAAAACTTATCTCAGAGTGATCACTTGAAAATTTCTTGAATTGAATAGTGTTGAAGTTATAAAAACTCTGAATTTCGTGTTCAATTTATAGAAGCAGAAATCGCTCCTACGACTGGTCTTAGAAACCTACGACTGGTCGTAGCTCTAACAGATTTTTGAAAAAATAAGCGCGATCTTTAAAAGCCGTTCTACGACTGGTCGTGAGTACCCTACGACTGGTCGTGGGTCACCTACGACTGGTCGTAGATCCCTACGACTGGTCGTGGGACCAGTGATTTCGTTGCTGGACTTTAAGTCGTAGCTCCACGACTGGTCGTGGACAAGTCGAAGCCACACCTACGACCGGTCGAAGGACCTCCAGGACTGGTCGTGGGCGTACCAAAAAATTCGAAAAATCTTTAACTTCTTAGGACTGGTCGTGGAATTTCTTGGACTAGTCGAACCAATGCTAGGACTGGTCGAACAAGAGCTAGGACTGGTCGTAGAATAGACCACCATGTGTAATTTAAATATTTGATTAATGTATCCAAAGTGACCTACTTAAAGGGTCAACCTAAGGTCATTCAAACCTGAACCATGTCGTATGGACATTGAACTTCAACCATTCAACGAATGTAGATAATTTGAATCATATCAGGCTTGAGATCTTGAACCATATCATGCTTGAGATCTTGAACCATATCATGCTTGAGATCTTCATCAACATAGAACTACTTCATGCGTTGTTTCTTTAGATTTGAACTTCAACATTGTAGCTTCTTGAGGCTTCAACATGTAGGCTTCAACATGTAGCTTTTTGAGGCTTCAACATGTAGCTTTTTGAGGTGTCTTGAATTCCAATAAATGATCATACAAGTACAGTACACCGATAGATGTTTTGTCACACAAAATTTGACAACCAAAGGAGCATGAGATCATAACACTTACAGTATGGGACACCGTGGTCGAGCTGTCGGCCTATGCTGGGGCCACGTGCCTCCCCGTAGTGACCAGTGAGCAACCAAACTCGTGAACCGATTATGGTGGTATGGGACACTATATTCGTGCTGTCGGCCTACATTGATAGGTGATGGGGGAGCGGTGCAACCTTTGTACGTAACAGCCTTGGCAGCCCGTTATAGTGACCTCGAGCATATTCTGAAATCGCAGTGCGCCTTAGAGTTTTGCCACGGTATATAGAGTATGAACTAGGCCTGTTTCTGTATTGTGATGAATCGTTCAAGGGGTGATAGGGGAGTGGTGTAACCTTTGTGCGTAACAGCCCTGGCAGCCTCTGCAGTGACCTAGAAAACACACCATCATCTGATATTAACTAGGACTGAAGACCCTAGAATGGATCATGTTTGGGAATGATACAAGGGAGGTACCTTAGTTTCCAAATCCTGCTGTTTGAAATGGACTAATTAAAAACTCGGTAATCATGCTCATCATGCATTGCATGTGCCTGGAAGATGTGGAGCACTAAGGGATGAAAGCATGCTGTGAGCATGAGATGGTGTCGCATGAGGGAGTATGTCAGTGAGGGCATTCATCATACCTGCATCCATACTTGCATTAATAAGAGTAGGTAGGAGTGTTTGATTTTACTGCTTTAT